>VZRI01005204.1:144298-190193 GCA_013397515.1 Upupa epops | reverse complement strand
TTGAAATGAGGGGCCCAGAATTGTACTCAGTCCATTCGGTGAGGCCTCATCAGTGCCCAGTACAGGGGGAGAATAACGTCTGTAGTGCTACTGGCCACACTATTTCTGATACAAGTGGAAGCACAAAGAAGTGGGACCAATGCTGCCTAGAGTGGCAGCTTCTCTCTAAGCTGTTTGTTACCAGGGGTTTAGGGGGAAGAGGCTGGTGGTAGAGCAAGTATGACCTTATTTACTCACAGCTATGTCAACAGCAACAACCTGGTCCTATGTCAACTGCTTGGAGTGAGTGGGGATTGTTGTGTAGCATTTCAGTGGTGGTCTTTGCTGTTGTGTGAACATACATGTTCAGTCCCAAACCAGGGGTAATCAGATGGGCCACAGACTCAAACCTCATCTGCCTTACTGCACATTTCACTGCATTACACATGCCAGGAAGAAAATACATGGGGCTGTACTCAAACAAAAAACCAACAAACCCCCCATTAACACCAATCAACAATGTTTTGGCCAGGACTCTGGCTATCTGGCATGGACATAGTGAAATTGTGTATTGTGTTGACATTTTCTACTCTTATTTATTCTAATAAATATGTCTTAAATGAAGACTATCTGCTTTGGCAGAGTGTTACCTTATCCAGGGTCATAGTCAGGATTACATTACTGTCCTCACTTGCTTTAGAAAAGATCTAATTCTGTTCAGTGATTTTTACTTTCCAGCTCAATCTCTTCTAACTAACTGCATTTTCTGCAGTCCATATTTGTGCAGACAATGTCTGCTTCCACAAGTGATAAGGCTCGATATGTACAGTTACTACCAGGAGTTGCTCTGCAGAAAACCTCCTGCTTAGACTTTCTCCAGTGAAAACCAAGGTCACTGCTAATCTTGTGTGCTACACTGGGGATGCAGTGAGTGAGAGGGAGGAGTGGACAGGACAGATAGCGTTACACTGACCATCAGGGTATTCCATCCTGTATGCATCATATTGGATATAAAGCTGAGGTATCACCAGGGTGGGGGCTCCTGGCTTCCTCTGCTTCCCTCTTTGTCTCACTTTCCTCTTGGCTGGCATCTCAGGAGGACTCTGTTTCTGCTTTTGATCCCAGTTCATGCATTCTTGAATCCAGTTCCTGTGTCTGGTTCCTTGCTGCTGCTGAGTCCAGTCTGGGACTGCCTCAGCATTTGCATCGGTGGTGATGGGGTTGTAATTGCCAGCCAGGGGGGTTGGTTTCAGTACTGGTTTTTAATATATTTTGTATTACCTTTGCTTTTGTTATAGCTGTTGGAGTTTTCTTTTACAATTCACAAATCTCTCTTCTGTATTCTCTCTTTCTTCCCTATTTGGGAAGGGAGAGGGTCTAATAGAGAGCATCTGTCATTCATCATGACATCTGGCATCCAGTACAGTGTTGTGTACCCATGAGCAAAATACAGACCAATGGCTGTTATTTCTTACAATGCTCTGAGTAGTGAGTAGATGGAACCATGTGGTGTTTCTTCTTTTGGCTATGCCCTGCCATGTCTGTTCCTAGGTAACTTGAAAAATAAACATTTTCCATAATAAATAAAGTTGAACCATAGTGCAGAGCTGAAGAGAGATGTAGTATGCTTGAGCAATAGTGAAAAGGAAGTTGCCTTTTCTGATGGTTAAGGCAAGTGGTGCAACAACAGACTGCTATTCTGCCTTCATCCATCTCCACTGTCACCCTCAAGCCCTGTGATCTTGGCATATTGGGATATCAAGGAAGATTTGTGCTTATAAAAAATGTATGTGGGTCTGACTGATAGGCAGCCTACAGCATAGTATCAATATCATAGAATGACAGAATGGTTTAGGCTGGAAGGGACCTTGAAGACCATCTAGTTCCAACCCCCCTTCTTTGGGCAGGAACACCTCTCTCCCACCAGACCAGGTTACCCAGAGACCCATCCAACCTGGCCTTGAACACTTCCAGGAGTGGGGCAAACACAACCTCCCTGGGCAAGCTGTTGCAATGCTTCACCACCCTCATGGTGAAAAACCTCTTCCTAATATCCAATCTAAATTTGCCCTCTTTCAGTTTCAGGCCATTGCCCCTTGTCCTATCACTACAGGCCCTTGTTAAAATATTCAGTTTCATGTGTGGTTCACTGTGGGTGTTCAGAGAGCAGGAGATAAAAAGACCCCAACTGCACAAAACAAATATTAATATTGAACAGGTTAGATTATTTTCCAATCTCTAGGTAATCATGACAATTTTAAAGCTCTGTTTGAAGAAACTTCTCCTAGATACCTTGGGGCCTTTGACAAACAGAACCAATAAAAGAACTGCACAAAGAATTGCAGTCTCTTTAGAAAGAAAGAGAGTGAACATAATGACTGCAGTAATGAGGATGAATTGTTAATGAAGGTTTAAGATTGCAAATGATAGATTTGATTCTGTAATACATTCTCTGTTGTCAGATCCTTCCATTCCTACTCTAGCTGTTATGAGCAATAAGATAGGAGACTCAAAGTCTTCAAGCCTGTTGCAAGGGCTGGTTTAAGACTAATTTTTTTCTCAGTGAATATATGGTCGATCCAGGTTGCGTGAGTGCACATTTGTGTATTTTAGGTGCAATACACAGCTGCAGCTTTATGAATATCAATTTTAGATTACAAAGGGTTTTTTTTCAGCATAATTGAAAGGCTTCCACCCTGTTTTGACCTTGTAACCTTATTTTTTTTTGAAATTTCCATATTAAACAGAAAATTGTGGAAGGCAAAATCAAAAATTTTAATTGCAAATGATGACAGTTAACATTGGAAATTATTTTACATGTTGCATTGGTATGGTCCCTGGAATGATAAAAAAAATGAATATTTTTCATATTGATGACTTAGAGGTAATTGCTGTCTGCAGTCAACGCAGTTATAGATCAGAGGATTTACCTCGGAGAGCAACCACCTTCAGGCAGTATGATATTTTCTGTTAAGTTTTAGACTAGACTAAACTGACCAGGAAGCTGACCTTACTCATCACTCTTTTCCAAAGTCTACTTAAAAATTGTTTTGGTCAGTTCACAACATATTACAAAGAAAACTAAGAGATACAGAGGAATAATGGAAGAAGCTGAAGGAGAAAAAGAGAAAAAGGAGTCTTGGAACTGTTAATATGATAGGAAGGATGCTTTAATGCAGATTATCACAGGACTTTTGTAGTCTAGGACTGATCTAAGGTTGCATGGAAATAAAAATGTCAATAAAAACAGAGGCAGGATATTTGTTAAACAAAATACTACAGTTGTTGCTTTAGGAAAGAGGCAGATGATATGGCATATCAGAGCATACTGATAGCTTGCAGAAGGGGTATTTGCCCATCTCACCTAGTCTGGGACATGTTCTGTATCTTGTGATAAGGAAGAGGTTACACTACCACTCGGTCTTACAGCAACAGTGAAGTTGTTTGAGGCCTGGAATCTAGTAAGGTATAAGGACAAAAATCTTTCCATTCAAAAAAAATGTAGGTTTGTGTTAAACAATGAGTAATAAAAAGCAAATGTTTAAGAACAAGCATGTCCAGGTAATTCATCCAGCTCTGGTACAAGTATGGAATGCAAATGATTTGCTTGCATTTTTTGGGGTTGGTTTTTAAACACTGAGTTTCAACACTTGAAGCATTTTGGAAACAGGAGATCCAATTCTGTACCAATTTAAACAACAGAAAAAGGTAATTATAGATTTGTTACCTGATAATGATCTCAGGCAAGATAATAAAACAGATGATACAGCAATCTTGTTTTGTTTGTAAAGGTAATAAAATTGATGGAATGCACTTAGTTTTCTAGAAGGCATTTCATTTGGTAGCACATGACATGTTGATTAAGAAATAAAATCAACGTGGCACATACTAAATTGATTAAAACCTGGGCAACTGAAAGGCCTTAAAATACTGCTGTAAGTGAAGAATCATCATTCTTCAGATGTTTTCCTGTGAGACCCATAAGGATCAATGTTTGACTCTGTTATATTTAATATTCTTTTTCAATGTTTGGAAGAAAATACACAATGATACTAATAAAGTTGCAGATGAAAAATATTGTTCCTTAAAAATAAAGGAGGACTTTGATGCAAGATAATCAATAGTGTCTGGCAAGCTAGGTGCAAACAAACAGCTGAATTTACATATGGCTAAGCATAAAGCCACAGGACTGTCATGAAAGGATGTTATTTCCAATAAAGGAGGCAAACTTTTCCAGTCCAAGAAGCCTTGACTGCAGATAAGCAGTCAATGTTATTGCTAGGAGTATTTTATAGAAATAGGGAAGATGCATCACCTTTGAATATTGCTGCTTTAGACTACCATGCTCAGATCTGATGCTGCAGAAACATGAATAGTTTAGAGATGCTATATGATAGCCCTCAGGATTATCCTATTGTGGAATAAACTCGTAGAGCACATAACTCTAGCAGCTTAATCTCTTTAATTTAGTTAAATTCATCAAGTAATTAATTGTTTATTATGATTAAGAGGTGACCTTTTAATGATCTGAAGGCATTCAAAATCCACCTGGACACGTTCCTGTGCTGCTTGGTCTACGTGATCCTGCTGCGGCAGGGGGATTTGACCAGATGATCTTTCAAGGTCCCTTCCAAACCCTAGTGATTCTCTGATTCTGTGATCTAAAGGAATTGGTAAAGCAAAAGATGCTAAAGATTATTGCTAAGTTCTGAGGACAAGACGTTACAGAGAGACAAATTCAAATCAGAAGCAAACTGTGGAAGTTTTCCCATAAATAAAAATTTGCAAAGATTAGTACTGCATTCTCTATGTCTGGGAATATTGAGTGGGTCAGACTGCATCCAGGGTACCCTATGTCTTGCATTCAACAGGAGGTTAGACACTGATTTTGCAGAGGTTGCTCCTGACCTTGGAATTGATGAGTTTGTACACAGAGCCAGACATTGCATAACAGCATGTCTTTGGGTTAAGCCAAAAATATAGTGTAATTGCCTTACAAAAAATCTCTGCTTTCCTCTGACACCTGTCCTCTTCTGCTTGAAAGATTCTTAAGTGTTTACCAGGTTTTGCCGTGTTATCTGGGAAATCATCCAAAACTTTATAATAATTGATTTTCTCCTATATGTTGGTCTCCTAAGGGCAACACAGCTCACTAATACTTTCTGCCATGACCAGCTGCTAATTCTAAAGACTCATAACTGCATTTGATCTTCTATACTGCCTGTAGTCTAGTGCTACGTAGAAAATGCAGTGAAGATAAAATCAATGTGGTTGTGTCATACTCTTGTTCTGCAGTGCTGCATTACAGTGTGGAACATCTGTTCGTTCTAGTGCTGCACTGACTAATTGAAGTAGCCCGGTATAAATTAATTTTATAGCAATCTCGCTGTAATAGAGGTATGTGTTCATGGCAGTCAGAATTATAGGTCATGGGGGTATTTTGCTGCAAACTAACAATGAAAATGTTACTTTAATAGTTTTAGAGGGATTTGATTGCTCTTTCTGTTATACTTCATTCACAGCCTGGATTCAAGCCATTGTGATGTGAGTGTTCATGTGTGCGTGTGCTGGGAGTGGAGAGAGCTCTCAGGATATGAAGAACATACCAGTCTTTACATCTCAGCAACAAGCAGTTTTAAAAGTGGTCCATTCAGGCTGAAACCAATCATTCCAAATGAGGAAATCTTAAAGTTTCTATTAGGTATTTGTTGACCATCGTATCACTTCAGTATGATTTTGGTACTATGCCTCATTGACTGCATTCATGAAGCTCTGTAATTGGGAGTACTCCATACAAGGTACCCAGCTGTACATGTAGAGCTCATTCTCATCTCAAGTTAGCTAATTAATTTTAGCCCAGTTATGATGGCATTATGAATTTGTGATTCCCCTACAATATCTATTCAATGTGTAACATTAATTACATTTATGTTCCATTTGGAACAGTTTAATAAGATGTATGTGAAGGACATGGTGACATGTTCTTTTGTTTCTGGAAAAAGTAATTTGCAATTGTAGTCTTACAAAAGCTCAGGGCTGAATTCTGCCCTAAATGATCTCCTTTGAATTAACTGCATGCAATGCAAGTCAAACAGAACTTGACTTTCCTTCAGTTCTGAAAAGGTGTCATGTAAAAAAAATGCACCTTCCTATTCAGCAGATCTGCTCTCTGTTCAGTCACAGTTGAATCCAGGGACAAAAAAAAATAAATGTGTTCTACATTCTGCTGAGAGAAGGAGGAGCTGATGCAGATGTGGGAGTGTGGTATGAGTCTGACTCACCATCATTAGCAGAGCTGCTGTGTAAGGGCTTGATTTGCCAAAGCCTCCGAACACCCACATCCCCAATTGACTTCAGCTGGAGGAAAATGGACACAAATCTTAGAAACAGCTCTCCCTCTTTGTAATAAAAAGCAAAATGCTGTTTGTACTCTAGATGTAAATGAAGAAGGATTTTTCTCTAAAATAGATTCTTACCAGTAGCAGCACAGCTAGAAATAAACATTTGAATTTCATTTTTAATGGCAACAAAAGAAAAACCATTAGCCAGAGGGAAAAAGGCAGCATGTGTATTTGAAAACAGAGTCTGTTTGATCCAAAGATACTAAGCACTTGCCAAAATCATATTTTCATTATCTTTGCTAAGGTGAAACACTATCCCCTAGAACTCTGACTTGTCTTCACAGTGCAGGAATAAGCCTTTCTAGAATGCCATACTGTAGAGCTGTGTAGACACTGAATTCTCTGTGGCCAAGGACTGTGGAGAATTGATTCATGTTGTCATAGCATCATAGAATTGTTCAGGTTGGAAAGGACCTCTGAGATCATCTGATTCCAGTCCTATGCCACAAGACAATACTTACCAGACCAGGTGGCCCAGAGCTCCAGTCAGCCTGGCCTTGAACACTTTCAAGGAGTGAGCAGCCACAACCTTCTTGGGCAATCTGTTCCAGTGCCTCAGCCCCCTTACAGGGAGGAATTTCATTCTAAAATCTAATCTAAAGCTGCTGCCTTTTAACTTGAAACCATTGCTCTTTTTTCTGTCACTTTTCCCTCAGGTACTGGAAGGTTGCTAGAAGTGCCTTCAGCCCTCTCTTTTCCAGGCTTAACAACCTAAGTTCCCTCTCCTCTGCATAGGTGAGGTGCTCCAGCCCTCTAATCATCCTTGTGTATGGAAAAAAATCATTAAACCATTGAGTCAATGCCAAGGGACTCCTTATGCTGAGAAAGCTGATCTTTACTCTGATTGCATGCTGCATCTATGCTAGAAGGATATAGCTAGCCATCACACCTTTAACCCTAATGTTTAAGGCTGCAGTTTAGGTATCGTACAAACAGCTAGGAAGGCAGGTCATCAAGTCCAACCTCTTCGTGTGACAAGTGACCTTATGCAATGCTTATTTTTCTAAACTTTAGAAGTGATCAGGCTTTTATTTCCACTGCTTGGTTATGAAAACTGTTTAAGAAGCCTCTGCTTTAGGGTGCATTCTTATGAATTCCAGCCTTCATGTGTGCATAATCAAATGACACAGGTATATATATTTCTGTGATGTTATCCTTTAAGGGACTTCTTTGCCATTTCAGTGTTTAACATTAGGGTGTATATTTTGTTAAATAAAACTATGAACTGAGTTTATTGGGTTGGTTGTATTTCTTTTATATTTTCTTGTGCTGACTTTCAGGCATTGTCATTGTCAGTAGCAGGCTTCCCTTGCTCTACTGGTCCTCTGACTGTTCTGTGGGCTTTAGTTTTTGATGTACTTTCTGGGGGGCTGTGGGGTGAAGTGTGCCCAGCAGATGTGGAGGAAGGAGTTGGTTGTAGAGAAGTGAGTGTTGGTCTCCTCTCACAAGGAACAAGTGATAAGAGGAAATGGCCTCAAGCTGCACAAGAGGGAGATTAGGTTGGACATTAGACAAAACTTTAGTGAAGGGGTTATCATCTCTTGGAATGGGCTACCCACGGAGGGGGCTGGATCACCTAAATGTCCTTGGCAAGCCAGAGCATCCATCCCTGGATGTGTTTTAAGGTCATGGAAATCTAGAGCTTAGGGACACGGTTTACAGGTGGCCTTGGGACAGTTTGGTTCATGGTTATCACTCTCTATATCTACCTGAAAGGAGGTTGTAGTCAGGTGGTGATCGGGCTCTTCTCCCAGGCAACTAGCACCAGGATGAGAGAGCAGAGGCAGAAGATGTGCCAGGGGAGGGTTAGGTTGGATGTTACTAAGCTCTTCCTCATGGAAAGGGTGATCAGACACTGGAATGGATGGCCCAGGAAGGTGGTGGAGTCCACACCCCTGGAGATATTAAAGAAAAGATTGGATGTGGCACTTAGTGCCATGGTCTAGGTTGTGGTGATATTAGATCATAGGCTGGACTTGATGGTCTTCAAGACCTTTTCCAGCCTCAATAATTCTGTGAATCTCTGGTTGTATTTAATCCTCTTTAAGATCTTTTCCAACCTAAACAATTCTAGGATTTACTTATACACATCAGACATCCTCCTTTGCCATCTTCACTCTTTCTGCATCATGTCCTCAAATTTTCTTGTATTAATGTGTGCTCTCATTCTTATATCATCAGACTCCACAGCACACTCATTAAAACTTAATTGCATCATTAATACACATTTATACAAGTTTGATTTCAGGAAGGAGTTCCCCTATGACCCAGACTGGTGCAACCTCTTTTGACACTACCAATGCCGTGACTGCTTTAGCTTATTTCTTAGGCATTTTACAATTCCTTTTCCAGGCAGGGGAACAGCTCTTTCAGGACATGAAATACCTCATAGATTAAGTGTTACCTTTTACATTTCTTTGCAATCCCCTAGAAATCCACTTCAGCAAACATTTTCTATCTTGTGCTCATGGTGACAGTGCTGCTGAGGAGCTGTACCACAGTATGGGATGGTACTTCAGAGTTTTTAAGTGCTTTGGTTGTTGTACACAGCTTTTTACGTTGGCATAGCCTGAGATTTTCCAGCCTGAATGCATGTCACCAGCCCGTCCTCACCACTTGAGGTCAGGATGCTTCAGCATCCACTAGAGAACTACAGGGGAAAGAAAGCAGTTTGGGGAGGGATTTGTTTTACCCTGAAAATCCTAAGGTATCTAACTGCTGGTTACCAAAAGAGTAACTTTAGCTATGAACTCTTCAGAAGAGTTCCCTTCTCCCACTGTATGGTTTGGATTGTGATCTGGGTGCCATTTATCAGTGGGTCAACCATAGAACAGCCAGTGACCTTCAGAGGCAAAGGTCTGGTGGAGCTGGACATTGCCAGCATTGCTGTGGTAGTTCAGCTTATGCTGTTCTGTCTGACCAGTTCACTATTTTCATAGAGCACCAGGGAAGTGCTATTTCCATACTACTTATATCTTTATAATCTATCTATATATAATCTGTATTGATATTTTTATCCATTGGTACAATTTTCATACAGTTACTTTGTTCAAGTTATTATTCATTGCATTATATTTCTACATTTCTGTTAATGATTCATTAGTCTAATATAAATTATTGCAATAGTAGACAATTTATCTTTATAACAATATTGATGGAAGACTTACTAAAAACGGTCTAAACTCCCTTAAATATCTGCTATCTTGCCAGTTATTTTTCACCTAATGGAATGAGAAGTCCAGTGTATTTCTTATAGAACTTTCACCAGTGACACACAATCCATAGCATTTAATATTAATAAAAGACAGAAACAGACCTAGGTACCTTACATATGATGTCAGAGTAGTTACCTTTGCATCCATCCTAGTCAGGTGTACTCAGATGTAAAAACACGTATATACTATGTGAAATAGAAAAAATTAAACACTGACTTTAAAAAAGTACTTTGGTTTATTTTTCCATGTTCTGATGTGGAGCATTTCCAGAAAGCAAAGCTTTTGTCACTATACAATTCCAGTCAAAATGTGTAGAAATTTGGGGGGTTATTTCCTACTATTTTAGAAAATAGTGCATCTTATTTAATATAAGAGAGCCTAGTAGTTTTTCCTTAGACATAATACAAACCACATAAAATGAAACTTATTCAGAAGATTAACTCTTTTAAATGAAGCTGAAATCTTCAGTAGATTTTAATGAGAACTGTGTGAGAAGTTTGACATATAAAACATCAGTTCAAATTTGCTTTATGGCCACTTCTGCAAAAACAAAACATTAGGAGCCTTTTATTGCCCTTCTTTCTTTCCCTAAAAAGTTGATGCTTAATGTTAAGTTTGTAAAATCAAGTCATATAATAAATTCTACTTTTTAGTTTGATACTTTAAATTGGGCTGAAATTATGCAGCAGGATCGATTTTGAAGTTTATAAAACTACTATTGTTAGGCAGCTTGCTTACTGCTATCCCAATCGACAATTGTGTCTGATTTTCAAGACATCCACTAAGATGGGGTTTTTCCACACTGAAAATAGATACCTTTATCATTAAGTATTCAAAACCAGTGCCAACAAAGGAGACCAGTCTCTCTAAGGTTGCTTTTAGATGTGTTGCTAAGCACCTTTGTAAGATGAAATCATATTGCACTTTACAGAGTGACAGGAATCATACAAAATGTCAAACTTTCGATTGAAGCTGAAGATTTAGATTGGGAAAGGCAGTCTCCAAATCTCTTTGCTTTGGTTAAAGAACTATGTCTCTCCTCTTTTGACTCTTAGGTTAATAGATTCATGTGCTTTAGATGGGCATCAGGTGTCTCAGAAGTGCTGATTTTTAGCATTCCAGTATGAAATCAAGTTTCTTACCTTAGGGCATGAGAAGGAAACTTAGTAGACTTGGGATACATTCTGTCCTCATTTACTCCCTGGGATGACTAGTACCCAACACTAGTTATTCCTCTGAAAAAGGTTTAATCTCACAAAAGTGACATCCACAGAGGGACCAAAAAGGAAACTGTAGCCTGTCTGGTCCAGCAAGAAAGGCTGGTATCAATAAGTGTACAGTTCACATCTGCCTACATTTAGCTCCCTGTTTTAAATGAACTTCTGAGAAATAAGTTGTAACATACAGGGCTGAGAGATGGTTTTTAAGCTGTTTTAACACAAGTCCGGGGAGATCTTACTTAATGCTTATGTTTCTGTGCAGGGTAACTTGCATTACAAAGTGCAACTGGCTCTGAAATGAAAATGCAAAACCCCCACATCATATCTAGTGTTTTGACTATAAACACTTCCTTTTTAGCATCTATGTATATTTTCATTTTGTTTTGCAAGACATTACCCAACAGTTCTGCTCAAGCATGTTGGTATCTATTGCTTCTCTTACAGAGTTATGAAAAATTGCTTGTAGTTGAATAAGTCTAACGACTTATTATCAATAGTAAATAAACACTTGTTCTGTGAAATGCAGATATCTGTAACGTCCCTTACATCATCAAATTATTGACTGAAAAAACCCTTCTGTTTATCATGAGAAATCAGTTGTAACTCTGCAGTGCTTGGCATTCTGATTTGAAACTCTAGAAGCATCTATCTAGTTATGCATCCAAAAAAAAAGAATGTATTTTAAACATAGTTGCTGTAAGTACCTACTTAATGTATTTCACTTGCCCTGAGGTACCTTAAGCTTTAATGTGAGGACATTCCTCTCATCATTATTCTAATTCTTAAAAGCTCTTTGTCTATAAAGACAATTATCATTACATACCACAGATGCAGTTTCTCTGCTGCCTAATCAAATATATCGATGGATATTTTAGAAGCAAAGTCTTTGCCAGATTTAGGAAGCCGTAGAAAATGTAGAAGCACTGCTTATGGATGGTCTACTGGAATTGTTAAAGCATTTTATGTTAAAATTACAGAATAAAATAAATCTCTAGAATTGTAAAGTCTTGTAGCCACCGATGCAATTTGATGCAACATGAAGATTAGGTGTTGCTGGGTGTCATTCTTATCTTTTCATACAATCTTCAATTATGAGGCGCACCATTCAAATTAATGGTACACTTTGGGCACTATCTTAGAGAATCAGGGTCTGATTAATCACGGTATACCACAGTGACTATTGTGTTTTACTATAGAGCTCTGTATACAAAGGCATGTTCCATCTTATTACATAATAGGATTTGAAGAACATGACCAGTTCAGGCTTCTTGAAGGCAACCTTTATATCCTCCCTTGGAAATCAAATTTTGTTTTCTAACTCTCTCCTGAAGATTTTAGCAGATATTGGTAGCACACATTGTCTTTCATTTTGTGAAGTTTACCTCTTGACATACAGGTTGGAGAATGGAAAAGAAGAGAAAAATTATAGCAACATAGGAGTATAATGGCCAAGGTAACTTTGCAGTCCTGTCAGATTGTTTCACAGCATAATTCATCACATTTTGCATACATATATATATATATATATTAAAGAGTTAAAATGTAATTTACAGCCTTCATAAAGAACAAAGTAGGTGTTGAAAATTCTTTTGAAGCAATGACCACAAAAATCTGAATGGTTTTTATTTCCTTTTACTGAACTTTTTATTTTCTCCATTAGTATAGCAAACACCTGGAAGAAATTAGACCTGACTTCAAGGAAGAAAAAGCCAACAAAAAAGAAAAAAATTCCCAACCTGTTAATAATTTAATGATGAGAAACATAGCTTGAGGTGTACATTCTGGTTCCACAAGTCAATGAAAAATAGTCATGCTGGAGAGGGAATTATTATTGGTTTTCATTAAGAACAAGCTGAGGACAAAGATAACAAAAAATGTGGGAAAGAAAAAAGAAAAGAAAGTGCATAAAAACATTACCTTAACGCTAGCGACTACTACAAAGGGCGATACTGGAAGAGAAACTGTGGGGGATAATGACAATTCATTAAATTACCTTATTTCTCTCAGTCCAGGGACCTCTGCAGTAAACCCACCATTTTTATGTGTGATCTCAAAGTCTGGCTGCCCTCATTGCCCTGGGTGTGTAAACCATTAAAATCCTAAATTTTTTTAACACTGTCCTCTCTATCATTATGGAGTGTGAAGTTTTTTATTAGCATCGTCAATAGCTTCAATTCTGTCAGAGGAAAGATTAATAGACTGAATGGGAAGTAAGTCCTTATTTCTTTATTAGTGATGGTAAGATATATGATCAGGGCTAATAAAGGTATTTCCCCTTAACCATATGTTGCTCTGTTACTATGATGGTGAAGATTTCTCAGTCTCCTTCAGCAAGCCAATCAGAATTCCATCTTATAGCTTCAGTAATTTATGGCTTTGCTATATGTTATTCTCTTCCACGGTTAAATGGGCGCAATTTGAAGATGTAAATTGAGCTGTAAATAAAATGGAAATAAGCATCACCATGAAAACAGAGAAAACTGCAGGGATGCAGGTGAGGGCTCCAGACTAGAGTGTGCTTATGAGAACTAGGATTCTAGCTACAGACACTTGCAACCAATGACTACACAGTGCAGTGTCAGGTATTGTTTATGGGCAAGGATCTAGCTCAAGTACTTGGTGTTGCATAAGTAGATATAGCTGGGAATTACTTACTGATAGGGATAACTCAAAGTTTTTGCAACTAGAAAAGCACTTCCTCATTGTCAGGATATTCCATAACATAGACAACAGGCTGTTGTTGTCCAGTCCTTTGTCACTGCTAATCTGGTACTTAGTACATCTTTACTATTTATTCACTATTTACTACTTATTTACTAGACTAATAATTCTATTTTAGCAATTCCATAGTTTCCTAAATGTTACGGAGTGGTAATTTAGGAAATTCCATGAATGTACACTAAAGGAGATTGAATCAAAGAGGAATCTTTGGTTAAAGACCTTATTTTAAGCCCAAAGAATGAAAGTGAATATTCATTGAGATGCTGCAGCTTTAATCTGTGCTGTTACATCTGTCATCCAGCACAACATTCCATCTTTCCTTTTCTTCTGTTTTCCATCAAAGTTTTTGAAGGGTACCTTCTGCCTCCTTCGATTCAATGCAATATTTGGACGTACTGCAGTGATTTTGAGTGGGAATGTCAGAGGATTTTCTTTGTAAGCTTTGAGTTTTCTTCCCTCTGTCAGCGTGAAGACAGACCTTTAGCTTTTCTTCGTGCCTTAATTTATGACCAAAGTAGAGCAACACGAAATGAAGGACTATGCAGAAATATAATGCTATTTTTACATAAGAAGTTCTGCAACCTCAAACATCTTCGGATCAGGTGATATTTAATGTGCTAAGCCTCAGAATTAAAGATATCTTCGCAAGTCCTGCACTGCAAAGAAAAGCAGATAAGCAACTAAATATACCTGCTCTCCTGGCATCTAGTGAATCCTTAGAAAACTGATAGACAACCCAGGATCCTTGTTTTGCTGAATTCATGCTGTTGCATGTCTCTGGGAATGTTCCTCTTCAGGGATGTTTTCCTACCTGCAAAAAGCTGAAGAGGTTGTTCAGAGCATATTATCAATTTCCCATCTTCTGCTGCAAATAAGTCCATACGCAAATAACATGACTGTATGAAATAATGTGACTGTATGGCTAAGTCATGTAGATAGCTGGAGTTTTGGTAGGTTTTCTGTACAAAGACCTTACATTTAGAAATGTAAAAAGCCTTATGGTCTCTACAGATATCACTATGAATGACGAAAAGGAACAACAGAAAAGGTCAATAAGGCTGTATTTTATCAAACTTTATTATGAGTTCAGACATAGCCATTTCAGAGCCAATAGTAAACCTCTTTTATGGGAAAAAGAAGCAGTTTAAAGTTGGTATTTCTCATTCCTTTTTTAGCTGAGTAAATCAGTAATCTACAGAAAACCTGTTAGTACTTTCTTTCTAGTAAAGTTGTTTGAAATGATGGGAAACAAAGTGGCCTTTCTGTCATTGTACAGCTCAGAAATGGATCTGCATATAACTTAAAAAGACTAAAGGCTGTAAATTACGTTGATCAAACTAGACCATAACTCTCAGATTCTAAATTTTCTGACTTAAATTACAAAACTGTTAACAATTTTCAAGAGATTTGAAGTTGCTTAAAAGATAGTCAGACCTTTTATCTTACAAGAAGATACTCCCAGCAATATGTAATTGGGATTTGCTGTCCACAGTCTGACAAAAATAATATGCCTGGTAATCAGCTAAACAGGATTTCTGAATTAATGCAAACGCTACAGCCTTTCTGTCTGCCAGATTTGCCCAGTTTGCTATTCTCTGTTTTTCTTCCACATAGAGTTTCTGACAGGTGGAATATAGAAAGTATCATAATGCTCTTTTCACTCCTTTTCACTTCCTGTAATTTGCAAGCTCCTGACATACAGTTTTGAAAGGAGTTATTCTCTTTTCCTCACTAAAAGCAGTAACTACACTCCTAGCACTAGTAGGGCTGTCCCACCTGTGATAGTGAAGTACTTAGAAGTGAGGTTAACACATGGATGATACCTTCTTCCTGTGAAAGACTGCCAATGTCCAGTTTCTCATGGGGAGTGTGGAGGAAAACACTCCCTGGCTTGCCTTCCCGAGGCGGGCAACTACACTACCTGTCTCAACAGGTTTTTTTTTCTCCCCCCTCTCTGTGGATGGACTGCTGCTAATAAAGGACTTTACATGGTGGACTGTGAGTTAGACAAATGATTGATTTGGGTGGGTTTTCTTTGCATGACATATTTTCTTGTTGCCCCTGGGTTTTATTTCTGGATATTTCTGGTCTGAGGTGGTCTGCCTTGCCTCTACAATCATGAATTTTGTGTAATTAGTTATATAAACTTGTCATTGTGATATCCAGAGTCCAATAATAAACTCTGATTTCTGCTTATGGCTGTGCTAGGGCCTTTTCAAAACAGATAGTTAACGTTAGGGTGTGTAGAAAGATGTTGTGCCCCATCCAAGTGCATGACTGGCTGAAAGTTGAACTGACCCACTGTCGTATAAAAGTTTGTGCATATGTATTATCCAAGTTCTTGCCTAATGATCTCTTCTTTCATATGTGGCTTTCAATTTCTTTTTGCATTACTCATTTGTCCTTAAATTCAATAGATTTAGTCCAAGAAAGGAGGGATTGTGGTAAGGCTGGTAAAAATGCTTAATGAAGGTTTGCCATAGTTAATGAATTAAAATGCATGTAGGCAAGCTGTTTAGTTGCATGATGTTTCACATCCTGAATCCTGATTAAAGAATGGTAGGATGCTTTTTTTTCTACCTAATGACATTTTTCAGTTAAGGGCTGTCTACTCCTATGTCAGTTACTCTGATACAACTATGACTTATGTTATGTGGCAAAGTACAGTCACTGAGAATTTCCCATTAATTTTGATTTGAACAATTGCTTTTGATTACATTGCATTCACAATGAAGTCATCAGCGCAAATTGAACTGTATATTCAACAGCACGGTAATCTTTTCCACTTGGAGATCCATCTTAACCCTATTCTGTCTTTCCGACCTACTCAGCATTATCTTTGAACTAGATTCTTCTCATTTCTAAAGGTTTCCCTCAAGCTTTTCTGTTGAACCACCTATCCTGCCTACAGCATTTTCCTTTTTCTCTCTTTCTTCTTTTCTTACCCTGCAATATTCTTTCTTGTTCCCGTTATAACACTTTGTTCATATTTTCATCTGTATTATTTTCTTTATCTAGTGGCTCTCATTCTCTTGGGCACCAATAGACACAAAAGGTTCACTTGTAGGCTTCATCTTGCTAAAATTTGAGGGGAAATGGAAACTCTTTTGAAAACTTTAGGATATTGCCACAGGAGACCATTGAAAAAAATTTAATGCTTTTGTCAGCAAGATGTGTGATGTTAGTACTAATAGAGCTGACAGGACTACTTGCTGTCTCTTAAGATGAAAGAGATGACACAATAAGGGGGGAAATATTCTCCAATTCCATCATTCCTTGTATGAAGCAAAAGTCACAACATAAATGCTGTAGAACGTGAAGTTCCTGTCCCCAGATCTTCATGCAAAATAATCACAAACTGATAATCTCACCTGAGAGCTAACAGTATTTAAAATCTGATCATACTGTGCTCTTAAAATACAAACAAATATAAAGCTGGTCAGGTAGAGCATCTAGTCCTGCTCTAGACTTCTGACCAAAGAGCAAGGGGTATGTATGCAGAATCCAGGCTTAACATACACTGGAATAAAAAGGTGATCGATACACAGTAAGATCAAAACATTTCAGTGTTTATGAAGCAAGCAAATAGACATCAGCAAATAAGGTGATAACTTTTCATCTTCAAACCAGTGCTTGCCATTCCTACCACCAGCTAGGCTTTGAATACACTCAGTAGGTGACAGAGGGAAGCAGTGCTACAACTGTAAACCATTGGGTCCTCACTTTTACCGGCTACATCAAATGAAAATAAACTGATAACACTGTATAATATTCTGTTTTCTCTGTATATAGTTTTGGTACAGTTGACCCAAAGAATGTTCTACATTTTTAGATGAGAAAAGAATTGCTGCATGGGGGAGGTGGGAGACTCAATTCCTATACAGAGAAAAATCTGCTGAACTCTGTTGTGCCATTTCTTCCAATTGCATAGATGTGGTAAGCTAAGCTAATGCCAATACCTCGGATTCTTTAGCTTGTAGAACAATTGCCAGGGATTGAGAAAGCTTCAAGCAGTGCTCATGCACTGAATTTACGAAGGAACCCCTAAGACTGTACAAATGTTATGTGAAATAAAATTGAAAAAATAGAAATGCCAAAGATTAGAAATTGAGCATGATGCACAGAAATTATCACTTTTGGGATAATTGGAAGACTAATAGCTTTGGTGAAAAGAGAAGGCAGTGAGAAGTCTGTGCATTTCACCAAAGGCATCCATTCTGCCCCTCGTTTGTAATCTACCTATTTGCATCTGAAAAATACATTGGCTTGGCAAGATGCTATTGTGGAGCTGGGACTGTGTAATGGAGAGATTACAAAAAGTGAAATAAGGCAAAACAGTTTTCCTCATTAAAATGAATTAAAAAAGAAAAAAATCAGGATTACAGAGTGCATCAAGAACGCACTGTGGTGCCAGACAAGCAAAAATATTCAAAGGGAGAAGACTGTGATTTGCATGTGCTGTTTTGCGTTTTTTTAGACTAAATATGTTACTAAGCCCTGCAATGCAGAACTGCCTACATGTCAAAGTGAAAAACATCACCCGGCGTTGTTTAATGAGTATCCAGTCGGTCAGAGCAATTAAATCCCACTGGTGTTCTCAGACCTTGACACTAGCTTTTGGTACCTTTGTTTTTTTCCTTTCCAACACCTTAGTTTCCTTAAAACGTTCTAGAAACACACAAATCGCTTCCTTACTGCCACTTTGCCACGATCAATTGCTGCCTCTGTAACAGTGTTGTTAAACCAATTATGAAAGATAGGCTGATGATAACACTGAAGTGCAATAAAGAGAATCATTGTGTGAATATTCCTCACGAAAGAGTCTGGCAGGGTCCTGAAAAAGGTAGGGAGTTTGAGGACTATATTCAGAATAGAAGATTCAGCTTCATAACATGTCATGTTTGTTATAGTTTTGACAGAGTTTTCATAATGGAAATGTTGTTTTGCCTAGTTAAAATATGACAGAATGCTATCAGAAACATGTAAACATTTCCTTTGAAGTTGCTTCATGGCCAAGGTCAATATTGTAACTGATAACAGCAATGTGATTATACTGATGATGTTTATCCATTGGAAAGCACAAAGAATGGGGGGTGTGTGAAAAAACCCCAAACCTTGTTTTGCTAAAGGCATGCTTATGTCTGAGTATCTGAATAAATGTAGGGAAGCCTAACGATATCTAGCAACTCGGCAGCAAAACTGCCCTTATAGGTAATTAGGAAAACTCAGACTGGAAAAGCACGCAGGAATTGCTGTGCTTCTATTTCTCTTCCAGGTACATCTAGAATTCTCAAAGCACATAAAGCTGTGCAACTGCTCCTGCCCCACAGCTTTTTCCTGACTTTTATCCCTACTCCAATACATGTCTTCCCACTGTGGCTCCTATAAACAGTTTGGAAAGAATGGGGATGTCAGAAGGCTGAATCCTAACATATTCCTTCTTAAAATCTAAGGAACACGAGGTGTTTGGCCCCTGCGCAGCTCTTATAGGTAAGGAAGGGAAGTTTGCATACATAATGCAAGGGCAACTCAGGAAGTATCTTAATTACCAGTGTGATCAGTCCATGGGATCATAGCTGCACCCTCAGGTTAGGGGGAATCCAGGGGGGAACTGAATATACCTGGTGCTGATATTGCAATCTGAAATCCATCACTTCTGCTAGACATACAGCATGCTATCCCAGATGGGAATTTGTCTTGTATTACTGATGCAGACCCCTTAATGGCCAGGTGTCTTCAGTGATTTGATATCATTTGTGATTTGTTCCTGACTAAAAGGTGTGGTGAATAAAACAAAGGAGATGAAGTGAATGCATAGAATGGATGTTGTGCCTGTACCCATCAGAGGAATCATAATGGAATTCTGCTGGGTGAGTCATTATTTTTCGTTCTTCCAAGACAAAGTATGGATTTTATATTGTGCTTCAGGGAATGTCTCCATGGGTCTTATACATATATTGTTTTAATGTATTTTCAACAACAAGAAGTAGCAAAAAATAAACTATGTATTTTAATGCACATTTCATTAAAATAAACCTAAATACATATTCATATTTTTAAGATTTTTTTAGAATTACTTATTTTATTCACAGCGAAGGCTAAAATGTTTGGTGCCAAAGAGAAGGACATAACTGCCGAAGTCCCTTATATGATTAATGGAGAAAGATCTGTATGAAAACAAACCAACAAACAAACCAAAACAAAGCACAGACATTTAACTGAATAAAACACAAATCCTATTTCAATTAATAAAGATATAAGAAACAAACACAGTTCTCTAAATATGAAACAGTTTAGGCAACTAAATGTAGTCCTTTGTCAATACTGCTGAGGCAGCAATTCAGTTGACTGCTGGCATTTATTGAATCATTGAGTCACTGGTTCTTTTACTAGATCTCTGCTCTGAGAGGGGGGGCTTAAATATTTAGCTCATATGCAGATACCCAAGGAATGAGGCCTTGATGACAGCATCTTTACCTGAAACTGAATTTCTTCCTGGCACTAAGATTCAAGTTAGCAGCACAGTTAGAATCATACACACTGAATGGCATCTGGAAGCTGTAGCTGTTGTTCCTGAATAACGTCATAAGCAAGAACTTTTACTGCAGGGTGCTGCTGCAGTGGTGGTTTTGAAAGAGTGCTTTTTCCCTGCTATATGCCATTATTTCCTTATGTGCCTAATTTGGTGTTATTTTCATCACTTTAACTGAAAATTTTCATATTTCTGTCTTTGATGAGACAATCATTTAGGGGGCAATTACCTGATCTTTCTTTTGATATTCTTGATTCTTAGGTAATGAGGAACTACAGCTATAGTTTCCTGTTACCTTCTTCACGATTTTCTTGAGTTTGAAAGGGTATAATTACACTTTGAAGTAAGAGAATGGGCATAAATGTGCAAAATGCTGTTCAGCTGTCGGCTGTTCATTCTGTGCAAACTGTGTGCTCTGGTTTGTACAAAATAAGCAGCACAATATATTCTTTATTTACAATCTGGCTTTTTTGTGTGTCTTCACTAATGTTAGTTAATTTTCATTGTCTTTATTTCAACCCGTGTGTCTCCTTTCCTTTTCCTGATTGCCCTTCTTGATTCAGGAGGGGTCACAGTGTAACCTGGACACAAACAGAAATACCCCATCCTGCAGCTCAGTAACCAAAATCGGAGCTCAAAATATGAGAAAACCCAGTGAATATTAGCACCTTTTTTTTTTTGGCTGGGAAAGAAATTACAAAAAACCCCCTACTTCTTGTTCAACTCTTGATCTTCAATTCAGAAGAGCAAGTTGCAGTTTTTCCTACTTACATGAACAAACCCCAAAAGATAAGTAGCGTGTGGACAATTTTGTCATAGAGATCTCATGTATGGAATGATACTTGTGCACAATTAATGTGAAGCAGAAACAAACCATTTGTGACTATTTCATGATTATTACGGCTGCAAGGGATCTCAAATGCTGAGTGGTTCTCACAGGAGAATGCAGAGAAAGGCAAGGAGATGAGACTGTCATGTATGATCAGGAAAAGTAATGACAATAATGAATACAAAAGTGCTAATAGGCATCAGTGAGGGGGAATTCTTCACTGGGGAAAGCACATCTAAAATACTGTCTTCAAAAGCAGGAAACATTTTTGTATATTGATACAGAAATCTTCTTGCAGTCTTGTCCTTTCTTCATCAAATACATTTCCTTATTACAAATACTATCACCAGGTCTTTACCTCTGAATAAATTATTCAGATATTCTGTTCACATCTATTCAATATCTGAACTTGGAAAGTTGTCAGGAGTCCCCAGGTCCTCCTGACCCACCATCTTACAGGAGCTGATAGGATGGATAAAAATAACAAACCTGGGCTGTTTCCATGTCATAGCCCCAACTGTCGCTCATTGCAGTGATGTTCTCTCTAGGACTCATAGTTTCTGTAACTGGAAAAGAACAGTCACTAACAGCTGACTAATAAGGCCTCTGTTTCCTTTCTCTAATGCAACAATTAAAACACTAAGACCTTCTTGATTTTAGTAAACTCTTTCTTTTCCATGAGATTCCTCACCAGTGAAGCTATCACACGCATCCCTCCATTATCCCACAAGGATTTTCTGATCCCAGTTTTAGTCTCTTATTGTTTAGAACAAATGAACATTTTGGAAACTCCACTGAAATTACAGACAGCAAAGAAAAAGAGCTGGCGTGTTAGGAAACAGTTGTTTTCTTATTCCTTCAAAACCTTTAGTTACAGACTTAATTCTATGCAGTGTGGAGTGAGCTGGACCACACGCAGGCTCAGATTCAGCAATCACTTAAGGGGATGTATTTCCAAAGGCATAAATAGCAGTTAAGCAATGATTTGCAGCTGAGGATGAAATAAGTACCCAGCTGTCATCTGTGACCTTTAGATCTGTGCCTACAACCTGTGTAGCTGCCAATGCCTCCTTAAGGGTGCAATGATTAGGCAAAACGTAGAAGTGTAGGGCTTGTGTTTCAGGAGGAATTGCCACAAAATCTTCTCTTATACACTGTCCTTTGCATGCAGCAAAATCCACAATCATAAGTAGATCTTCAAAGACAAAAGTATTTCAATACTTGTGTTCTGCACACTGCGGCTCCCTTGGAAATAAAATACCTCCCCCCTGGTAAGATTGGACATTAAAATGATACCAACCGTGAAAAAGAATTAATATTTAATATACAAAAAAAATAGATACAGTTTTATCATTTTCTTCCAGCTTACTCTGTGACAGAATAGCTGGGGGTCCAATAAACAGTCCGCAACCAGGCTGAAAGGCTGTCAGTCAGCACAGCTGTATCAGTGTCTGGAAGTGCAGCAATGTCTGGAGTGACAGCATGAAATGATCATACTGACATTGTACAGGTTTTGATATTTATTATCTCCTTTTCTGCCTCACACTTGTCTGGAAACATTTTCTGTCTTCAAACAGCTCTCTGTATATACAGAAGTAAAATACAGACTGTGTGGTGCAAGAAGAGTAAAAGATAGTCATAGTGATTGCATTTGTTTGCCTTTTGGCCACAAAAACAGAAGTCAGGAACACATTTTCTGAAATCAGTAAGGCCAAATCAGCTTTGCATATGTGCAAATGAAGTGTAATTTAATTCTTAATAACTACAGTGAGAAGAAGGCTAAAGTCTCAAGCTGCTGATCGGAAAGCTTGTGACTGTAAAGGTGCCTCTTTTAGTTCCTGACTATCCCAGAAGTAGAAATTTAATGGGAAATGTTGTCACTGCATTTTGCATACTCAAGCAACTTCGAAAGTAACCTGAATGTGGTTTATAGTCAAACTTTAGAGATTGCCAAATACCAGGTATTGTTCTCGTTTGTTCCTTAAAGTTGGGCTGTGGGTTGCATCTGATGAACTTCCAATCAGTAATGTTCTGTTCTGTGACTTGGTCTAAGTGTCCTGCTGTGGCAGGGGGATTGGAGTAGGTGATCTTTCGAAGTCCCTTCCAATCCCTGATGATTCTATAAATTAGAAGTTTATGTCCTGTATTCTTATGAGTGAAAGCTCTAGCAACTTGCTTAATCCAAATGATGTTACAGAGGATCCTCTCTGAAGAAAATACAATCATTTTAAGACTGATTCAGGATCTTGGAAATCACGGTAAACTTTTCCAGGTATGTTAGAGCAAGTCTATAGTAGGATTATTCCTACGAAAGGAACAAGGATTTAGCCATTTTGTTTCTCATTACTGAAGTCAGATGTTCCCTGAAAAATCTGTAAATCGAGATTTAATTGTGTGCTTGTTCCATTTTGGGAATTTGTATTTTGTTGTGGGGAGAAGACATAATTTGTATTTGAAAGTGGATGGTATTTTCCATGCTCTTGGTTAATAAATGGGCATTATGAAGCTGAACCAGGGAATTCCTGAGTATTTCTGTGAGGCACTGACTTTACTGATAAATTCTAAGAACTTAAATAAACTCCTATGGAAGTTATCTGACAGGCATCGTATATAAGATGTAACTAGATGCCTTAGTTCCAAATGAAACCTGCGCATAACAGCTTAACGCAAGAGTTCAATGAAACAGTTTAATCAAATCTGTTGTAAAATCCCTGTCAAATCATATTTCCTGAATATGTGAGGTTTTATTATTCTACAGCTAAAGGGCTTGGACATGTTCCAAGTGTAAAGTTGTCCATGCAGAGTGCTGCCACCACACCTGGGCTGTCCCGGGCAGCAAACTCCCACCTTCTTCCTTTTCTCCTGTTTTGTGTCAGCTTAGAGCACTGAACTGCAGAACAATATTCACTGGTTTTGTTAGGTAGTTTTCCAGTTTGTTGGTGAACTAGCTCACAGTGGAGTCAGGAAAAGATCAGCTTTTGGTGGAAACTACAGGCCAAGGAGAAGGAAATGCAGACGCTCCTGCACCCCTGCCAGCAGCTCCCCATTAGATGAGCTCCTTCATACCCTTTCTCAGTGGTCTTAGAGGTACTGTTCCTGAGGCACTGTTCCCAGCCAAGCACAATGTCACATGAAGTAACAATACCTGATGTAAGGGAATTAATCTTTCCCTCAACTCTGCTTTTTGGAAGCAAAAGGAAGAGAATGTGTGTCAGCGTATGAGATAGTTTGAAAAGAAGGTAAACCTAATTAAAATAATGAAATCTCAGGGCTGGCAGGGAGATGAACTACAAGAGTGAGAGGGATTTGAGATGTATACCAGAGAGGGGAATGTGACCAGGCTGACCTAGCTTTGCAGGTGTAGGTATCATTTATAGTGTGAGTGAAATTGCATGCCTATCTGTAGGTTGGGAAGACTTTGTGCTATTCCTAATAACTTCACAAATCCTTGTTGACTGTTTAGCTATTGTGTCCTTTCTATGGGAAAGGGAAATAATCTTTGATTAATAAGCCACACTGAATTTGGTCAGTCAGGCACAAATGCCCTCATAGTTTTGGGGTAATCAAATCCTCCGAGGACTTGCTTTTTCAGAGGGAGACAGATGGACTATTTGTAATCACCATGACCCTAATATAATTCTCAGTGAACAGAGGATAAAGGATTTCTTTGAAGTCCTCCAAGGTAGCAAATTTAGTGTAATCTTTCTCACTTATTCAGTGGATAGCATTGGTATTTCTGCCATACATGGTCACTGATAGAGGCTAATCAATTCATGACAGTGAATCTATCGCTCCAGTTAGTACTGATTATTACAATTCTTTAAGCCATGTGGGTCATTTTGTGAATTGTTAGCTTTCATTTCTTGTGTTTTGCTATAAAAAGTCTCATCAAACTGCTGCACAAAGGCATTTACTATTGTAGCCAAGTTTTCTGACAGCTGAATGCATTCTGTAAAAGACAAAATATTTAACCTCTTGACATTATTTAAAAAATTTACATTTTAAATTTAAAAAATAAGGAAGTCCTTGGTTTGTAAGGATCTTGCAAATTTGCGTTCAATATGAGCTACCATTTAGGTCTCTAGATAAAGTGGGAAATGTTTTATAATCAGAAGAATGAGACTGTGAGGAGCAACTAGATAGAGAATGCACTGAGACAGGCAGTTGTAGGTTTCCAGACAGTAAAATTCTTGTGGATGAGAGGCAAAGAAGAAGACTACTGATAATAGGAGCTGGTGCTGGATGGAAACACCTCCAGTCCCTGTTAAAACCTGACATTTGTGCTCCTCAGAAAGCAGATGTGTCTGCCCAGAATGGCCGCAAGCTCTGTACAATGAGTCAGCACTGCTTTCACAGCCAGGTTTGTGTAGACACACATTATGAATTAAAATAGCTTCTTGTATGGATCCTGAACTTAACCAAAATAAGCTGATATTTGCACAGTAGAAGCTATGTTTTACATCTTTTTGTGTTAGCTAAGCTACCTCTTCCTTCTTGCAATCTGAATGAGAGAGAGGTGTTTTAAAAGAAGATAATTTCCTTAATGCAAGGTAGTGTTGCTGTAGCTGCACAGAAGCCTTTGCCTTTCAATCAACACTCTTGGCAGAGAAAAACGAATGTACAAACAATTATCTTTATGTGAAAACAGATAATGCCTGCAAAACCATTCCATTTTCCAAGGGTTGACTACCTGAAGCTATAACAGGATGTTTTATTCGGTATTCTCAGACTGACAAATGTTCAAATTAACAACACAAGCTGAATTATTATTTTCCCCCCAACCCTCTGTTTTTGTGTTCTCTCAGCCTCCTCAGTCCAAATAAACAAATTACAGCAGCGAGACACACAACAGCAAACAGCATAGTACCACTGCCATATTTCTAGCTGGTATGAACATATAAGATATGTATCAGCCACGAGCAATCTAGGATATCCACCACAATTTTTTGAGGAAGAACTTACGGTTCACTGGTTATTTATTCTTTCTGATAAGATTTCCTTCTTTTACAAATGCTTTCCTCATTTATTCAAGTGTCTGAGAATAGATAAATAATCTGGTAAGTTTTCTAGTTTAAACTATAAAGCAATAAATAATCAGACTCCTAGGCACACGAATATACATGAAATAGGATCCGTGCGGTCTAAACCAAAGACTGGATTGAACAGTTTTGTGCTGGAAATCTCTACATTCACAATGGAGTTGCCACTATGAAGTTACAGTTCTGTTTGCAGGAGACAGAGTTTTCTCAAGGGGCTGTTCTAGTACTGAAATGAATTGATTACAAACCATGACCTATTCATAGCTGTCTGCCACTTTCACTTAAAGTAAAAAGTATTTTGCTTTTACCAGATAGGAGACCTTTGAATGCTTGTAAATCTGTTCCAGAGAAGAAATGCAGAATAAAAGAGCTGTGTAAGGCAAGTCCAAGTGTATCTGTTAGTTATCACTGAGGAAGTGATCATACACAACAGTGGAGGAAACTGGTGTGAAAAAAACCAAGAGGAGCCTGGCTTCTTTCACCTGAGAGCATCCCTCTACATGCAGGGAGCACTATTTCTCACACTGAACAGTGCTTCCTACAAAATATAGTCAAAGGAGCAGGAACTCCACTCACCCAACCAAATGCTGTACCTGAGACTCCTTCAGTCTTTTTTCTTGTGCCTAAGGTGACAACTCTGATGCAGGCAGATGTGCTCCTAACAGATAAGGAAAGCTGGAGAAGTTCAACATCTATACCAAACATCTAAAACTCTTAACCTTAGATGGATCCTCTCCATGCATTGCTTGTTGCCTGAAGGTGCTGCTACCTCTGTATTAGAGGTAAAGGTGTCATGAGCTTGATGTCTCCTACTCAGCTTTGTGGCTGGAGACACACATGCACGTGTATTTTGTACATGTCCCTGAATCCCTTCATGCTGAGAAAAGCACAGAACGTCAGCAGCTGGGGCAATATCTCACTTTGTACCTATTACCTCTTATTCCTAGGAATGAGGAGTTTTTCCTAAAAAGAGAGAACTTATCATGCTTTGAGTCGCTGACTCACCTAATGTAATGCCTCATCCCTAGCCATGAAGTGTGGGTAGCAAAAGAAGGAGCTGAAGAAACCCAAGATATAAAAAGAGAATTTTCAGGCCAGCTGGGAAATGGTGCAAGAGGACTGGAGGAAAATCTGGTGTTTTGGATACAAGTGCCTGCAATATGCAGAAGTCTTCTGTCCTCATTTGGATCTACATCCCTCATCCAGGAGAAACTTGCATCTGAAAGGAACATCAAGCTTCTAGTATTGGTACAGCTATTGATACAACAGCATTCTGAGCAGCTAGATAAGCATTTTGCCAGTAGTAACCTCGTGCAAGAAAACACACAGAACAGCTTTCTGTGTCAGAGGAAGGTTAAATGGTCTTCGCTTTTTATCAGTAGTACAATGATTTAATAGGTCTTTTAAGCTGTTCTTTGTTTATCCTGGTATTTTATGATGTATTACTAAGAACACAGAGATTTTTCTCCCTTCTTGATTATGATATATGAATCTCATCAATAGCATCCGTAGGTAAGCCTTGGCTGTCTCCCAGAGCAATGAAGAATAAAATGTTGGGATCACGCTGGGTTTGTTTTGATTTTTCAGTGAAGGGGAGAAAAAATCCATCCTATTCTGAATCGCTATCACTCTTGAAATTGTTTGGATACAACAGGAGGATCAGAAAAATGCCAAACTCAGAGCATAAAAAGTTACTGATATTCCTCTTGTGGCAGTAAAAACTCCGGTGAGAACAGAGTGTATGAGTGCACAGGTGTATTATGCACTAAAAGACAGGTGAAGAAGCTTCAGCATTTTCTGTTCTATCATCTCTCTTTCACTTTTCTGTATCCCACAGAGTGACTTCTCTCCATCATCTTGAAAGTTATGGCTGAAATTATCAGTAAGCCTTGAAAAAAGTGTGACCCCATTAGAGTTTTCTCCGTGTCTGTTATGTTACTTGGTTTAAGCTTTCTAGGAGTTGTCGTTTTCCAAGGACGACACTCAATTTTTCTACCCCAGGTTTACAGAAATACAGAGCTTCTGTTCTTTCACCTGGATGTGGGTGAGTAATGCAAGCCTCCAATGAAATGCTTTAGTTTTGTCAGGTATGACTGCATACATCTCAAAAAGCTGGATTCAAGAGGAAAATGGACCAATTCCAGACCCAAGTGCTCTCTGACATCTTCATCACCACTCTTTTTGGCAGCTGCTGTTAGTTGTACATGCTGCGTCCTCCACACCACAGTGGTGTGAAGATACTCCATACAGAAAAATTGTTAATGACCTCAGAGCTCCCTCTTTGAGGAGGAAGAAGCTGCAGTCCCCAAAATCCACCATAGCATTTCTCTCCTGAACACTTGATCTTAGTTGTGTCTAGAAGTTCTGCCTTCTGAATAAATTGACATTAATAGGTGCTTCTTAAAGCAGTTTTAGTGGCCATTTTGAACTAATGATACCCTCAGTATGAAAGGGCATTTCACTCTACAGTCAAAGAGTTCTTACATGCTGAGATGTATTTAAAAACCTCGGGACATGCTTGCTTTTTTAAGCATACTTTTTCTGTCATGCTTGAGTTTTTTCCTTGACAAACTGATGGGAGCTGTTATGCAGTTTTATACCTTTTGTCCATCTCTCCTCCAGTACATAAAACCTCTCACTTTATAGGAAATATTGGCAGGAATCTTATACTGGAAGAACGAAAGATTTACAAACATTGCTAAAAAAGACATCACAACACAGATTTTAAAAAGAAACAGGATGTTCTGTCACTTAAACTTATGCTATAGATGCTCATCGCTCTTGTGTGGGATGAGGTTACTTGTCCTTTTTGCTGGGCTTGAAGCAGGCTGCACTTTTAGAATGTGCTGTTCTTCACTGGAAGATACTGAGACTGATTTATGTCTTTAAGTGGAGTTTTTTCAGACTCATATTATGATGGGAAAAAGAGGAACTAGAAACAAATATGAACCAAGCAGAAGCACCAATACTGCACATAAAAGAAGCATTTCTCATTCAGAAGCCTCAAAAATTGACTATTTGACGTTAAATATCCTCTTTCATTGTTTTTCCTGGTATCGTACAACTGGGAAACATTCTATACTTGCACATTGCTCTCCAGTGATCAGCTGATAGTCTTTGTGGTCTGGTACATTATTCGTTGCTAATATTCTGTATATGAGTTTAGAAATTAGTATGTGGTTTGCTTTCTGGTCTCTGAAAAAGGGATTGGCTTTTTTTCTGAACGAAAAATAGGGAATAATACGCTACTGATATAATTTTCTGTCAGTATTTACTTAAAAGCCTTTACTGCTCAACAATCAGTCAAATATTTATGAAGAGCAATTTGTAGCAGCAAAAGAAATTGAAGCAGCATGCTTCAAACCCAAGTCTTTATGTCCCTACATTAGTGGCATTGGTTTATTTCATTTGAAACTGCCACAGCCTGTTAAGGCTGTTTGAGTTCAGTCCCATCTCATTTAGGTTTCTCTGCATGAACATGAAGTGATATGAGATTGAAAGCTGCAGCACACACTGCTGTACCCATTACATTTATATTCAACTTACTGACACCTTTTTAGGGATTGAATCAATGAGGATAATAACAAGGTGATCTCAGTTTCATAGGGACACAGTCCTGAGCAGGCTGTAAAGTGCTGAGCTGTCTCCAAAGAACAGCAGGGTACACACTAGAGAATAACAGGAGTAACTCCCACCATTTTCTAAAAGAGGATTTGCCTAACAGTTGCTTAGATTTAGAACAGTGAAAGACAAGGAAAGATTTATTCTTTCTCCCATTCATTTCATTTTCCATGTGAGACTTTAGATGTCTGTTCTCTTCTTTTTGGGTTGTATCTTTACACGTAAGGCAGGAGTTATGCCGCTGGATTCTGGGGATCCGCTGTATAACTCTTGGAGGCATAGGGTAGTCAGTATGGATTTTTCTTCCTTGGAATTCAACTATCAGAGTCTGGATTTTACATCATTTCTCACAAAGGCAAGTGCTCAAAATTTGCTTAAATAGGAGCTGGGCCTAGAAAAGAGCACCCATGATTTATAGGACTGGTGTCTTGTCACAATCTGCAGCTTCTAGTCAAGCTGGATAAAGGCTGTAAGGATTAGTTTCCAGCTACAAAGATCATTATAGTGTTCTTGTTGGACCTGTGATTTTGGAAAAAATGTTATGTGTTTTTCTTACACCTGAAAACCCGTGGCTAGCCTCAAAAATGTTTATAGGCCTGAAACCCAAACCTTGGTTGAGGAGCAGCTGCTCTTAGGTTATGTTTTATGCTGTCTCCTATGACCTATACTCCACTGTCACTCACAAGTCAGCTTTAGTAAGCTAATAAAATTGGGGCTACCTAATCTACCCCTAGCCAAAGCACACAGAGACTTCTGGATGGCAGTCAGGAACTTTACAGTGATGCAAATCAATTCCCAAAGGTGAATGGGACACCACTCAACTTCTCATGTCAAAGGATGCTGGAGCAACAGGACTGAGAAGCAGAAGTGGGGGGAAAGAGCTATTAGGCACTTTAGGGGAAGCCTGCAGGAATTACTGGTTCTTGTGCTGGGGGCTGTGCATGCTCTGTTTCCTGCAGCACCCCAGAGCACAGCCAGAGGCATCTAGTGCTGCGGAGAGGAAAACACTGTGGCTTGTGAGGTTTTTTCAAACCATGATCAGAGCAGTTTATTGACTTGTTATCGACATGTAATCAACTGGTAATCAGTGTACTCTACATTCAGGGTCAGCATTGGCAGTGCAACAGATAAATGATGATACCAGATGCTTACAGAGCATTAATAAACAACTGTGAATTTCCTAGCCCTCAGTAACTAATCCCTAAGAGGACACCCACCTCAGCATCTGTCCAGCTCCCAGTTGGCACAACTCTGCCCCTAGGCAACCAACACCAGCACCTACCCGTGTGGGTCCTCAGACTGAGGATGGGGGCATCATCAGCAGAAGTACTCTCTCAGACATCTCCCTCCTATTGGCTGCCAAGGAGGAAGCATGTAGGCATCCCAAAGCTGCAATCCAACCTGCAGTGAAAAACCCCATGTATACACGTCTAGACACCCCAGAATACATTCAGATTTATGGTTGAATTATTCTCCTTCTGGATTTTGGCAAAGAAAGAATTTTTTCACTTGTACTTGAACTGTCAGGGAAGTAAACACAGTTAATAACTCTTAAAATATGTCAGCCTTTTTATGTGAAGTGCATTTTCTTTTTAAATGAAAATTTCCTGTTTCTGCCAAACCCACTAAGATAGGGAGGGTTCTTATCTCCCGACTAACTTACAGGCCATGCTAACTGGGAACCGATCAGCTTTTATAGCTGCATTCCTGTACAGAAATGAGAAATGAGAGAAAAAGGAAGCTATTAAAGGGATAAAATCAATTTAACTGGATGATGTTCTCAGGGGGAAGAAAAAGAGGGTACAGGGGAGTGGTTTCAGAAAGAATGACATGTCCCCAGTGAACAGGCAGCATCATTTTGGACCCGTGAAAGCCAACACCAGCAATAAAGTACTCACCTGATTTTCTGGTAAAGGATTGGGAGGTACCAAGTATCCTCATTCAAACAGGATCTCTGACCTGTGCTTTCAGTGTCTCATGGTTCAGTTATAGCTCACCGGGTTAAATAAAGACAATAAACAAGCGGTAGAACATCTCAGGAATAGTGGGGCTTCAAGACAAATGATTTTTCGCATTAACCAGAGGCAAAAGAAATCCATGAACTCCAGCCCTCTTCCCTGTTTTACAGAGCTCATTTCAAATTTAAGACCTAAGAACTTTCAGACTAAACTGAACAAACGGATGGCTGTCAAGTAAATAAGTTTTCATTCTGGATCAGTTTAAGCAACTTGTAACTATGCCATCCCCTGGTGTAATACCTGGTGACACCGTCATAGAAACACGATAGGGCTGGCTCTGAATCTGCATACAGCTTTCGTAATTTCATGCTTAGACATGGATGACCAATGGATTTTCAGTATTTTTTTACCTGCTAATTGTTTCCATGTCTTTTTCATGGGTTCACACACACTGCCTTTTCCCTTTGTTGAAGTGCTCTAGTGAATACTACTCTACAAAAAAAAATGCTGTGACAAATTTCCCAGGGAGCGATGCACATTTTAGCTGTGCGGTGTTTCTGGAGGCTGAGGATGCCATTTCCTTTCCCTGTTCTTCCAGCCATGAGCCTGACAGAGGTGCCTTTCACCTGAGGTGCTGTGTGAGATTCATTTTTTTTTCATTCTGTCATGTCTTGTTATCCTTCAAGACTTTTTTTCTCTGAAAAGAAGATGAAACTTCCCTGGATCAAATAACTCTGGCAGGGTGTGTGCAACCTGTTATTTCCTCTTAGTTATATCCAAAGGAATCAATAACCTAGTCAAATGTGCATAACATTGTTGTAGCTGCATAGACAACTCTTCCTCCCCATCAAATCTTGGTGAGATTAAGGTATGTTATGAGAGATGGGGTGTGGAATGCCTCAACATCCCATCAAACACTGTGTTAACGCATCATCATAGAAACTTTGATTTGAAGTTGACCTCTAGAGGTCGTCTAGTTCAGCTTCTCTGCCTTGAAATGGATCTTCAAGATTATCCTCTTCTGTACACAGGCCTAGCAAGGGAGAGAAATGTAGGTACTGCAGTTCTAAAGACAGCTACTTACTGTGTCTGCAGTTATGGAACAACTGTCTGGCCCCGTACATTGCAGTGCAGTTTGTCAGTGTGAAGAGAAAATTAGGAGTTGGAGGAAGAAAAAAAAGGATCTGAAAAAAATAATCAGTGCAAGTTCAAGTCAGTAGCAGCTCACAGTGATTTTAGCTCCTTTCAGTTCCTCTGCATTTAGTTTCTTCAAGTGACCAAGATGCTTTTTATACCTATTTTTCAGATTTCTTGTTGCAGTATTCTCATCCATCTCTTTGTAGGACACTTTATTTTTTCTCCCTTTCTGAATCTCAGGTTTTGCTGAGATATTTTGCTCTATCTGCAATTTTCAAAAGCATTCTGATGAGTTTTGAGCCTAAGTCACATTATAAGTCACTGAGCCTGAGGGTTCTTAAGTACGTAAGTACTTTTTGAAAATGGAACTTAAATTCCTAAGTCAGGGAGCTGCTTTTGAAATGTTATTCTTTACTCAACATGTGCAAGGCAGGAGGGAAACCAAGTAAACAGGAATCAGTCTCTTCAGTCCAAGCGTGTGTTGTATGAACTGTTATTTAGCGTATACGTACTCCAACAATAGTTATTTCACATGAAATACTTAGAAATTACATCCTTCAATGAAGTTAGAATTAGTGAAAAATACATGTAGGAACATAAAACTACCGTGTAGAGTACAAGAGGTTAACTAATGCAAAACAAAATAAACCCCAACAGGCCAGAAATACCATCTTCTGGCAGACTAGACTAGAAAATCTCCATGAAGTCCCTGCAGATTTGTAGTGACAACCTGCTCACTCCCACTGAAGCTGATGACAAAATTCCTAGCTTCTTTTAAATTACTGCATCTTTGGAGCTTCATACACATTTCAGAAAGCAAGTGTATTTCTCCTGAAGAGCTCCAACCTATTTAAGAGAATCCTTCAACGGGGCAAGTTATCTGCCAATGAAGAGAAACTTTATTGTCCCCAGCTTGTACCTGAGGACTGTGGAAGGTAATGAAAATGTAAATATTATTTTAAAGCTGCAGACCTGATGGACTATTTATTTCTATTGTACCCAAGGGACATACAGTCCAGTTGGAGTGGACTTCAGAAACATTAAGTTAGTACTGTACACACAAGGAGGTCGATCAAAATCTCTAAAGCTACTTTGCTATTTCTGAGTAAGATCAATGAAAAACTCTTGGTACCTGATTCAAGAATGTAAGAAAGCTCTGAAAATGAAGCACCTTTGAGTTTACCTTTATAGCTTGATGGAAGCAGGATTGTCATGGCTACTACTGCTGGTGAGGAGCAGAAGGTTTTGCTATGTCAGGAATAAGATCCCTGTAGTAGTTAGCATAGGGAATGACAAATTATTTCCCAGAGTAGTAAATGGAATCTTAAATAGATCTTCAAGACCATGCTAATGTAGTCTGGTATTTTGAATACAGAATTAATTTTCTAACAGCCAATTTCAGTTGGTCACACAACCGCTTCTCTAAATTTCAAGGTGACTTTTGTAGGGCTAGAAGAGACATTCTAGCTTGGTGAATAACACCATTAGATCCTTTAAGCAACTCTGCTTTCATTTGACAATAAGATGTTCTCAGTGGCAAACATCTCTTCACCATCACCACTAAACCCAGAAATGTCTTCTTATGCTAACGAGCATGTTGTTGATAAAAGTGAAATAGGTGTTTCTCATACACAACAACATCTTTATCTGATATAGACATCAGAGGTAGTCCAGTGGAGGAAGATGGAATGTGATGAAAATGACAAAGGGAATTTTTGGAGTGAAATGCTGGATGGGAAGACACACAGAGTATCAAACAGAGGTGGTTGCTAGTTGATTTTGGCCATAAACAAAGCTAGAATATCTAATCCTCTTTTCTAATGACAGCAAGCTGCAAGTCTTGATATTAATTGAGCTGAAAATAATATATTACCTGAGGAAGTCTTTTTTCAGGAGTCACTGGAAAGACTTTATGAGTTTCTTAAAACCTAAAATCTGAATGAGCAGCTAATCCAAGTTGTTTAAGCAGAGGCCCGGATGAATTAACCCTCTGCTTAAGATCTTGAAGACTGATGTGGTTTTATGTGCCAGTCTCCTGGAAGGACTCACTGATGCTTCTGCAAGTAAAGACTTGTCAACTTCACACAGTTTGTACCAGGGCCAGGCAGAGCAGAGACCCTTGTTTTTGGGGAAGCACAGTTGATTGCCATCCTGCAAGAAACCTGCCAATTAAAGGTCAGAAAGACACCTCTGTCTTTACCCCTTGACTGTCAGTAAATTGGCTTAGCAGTAAAATATGAATATACTGCAGCCATCTAAAGATGTCAATTTGATTATTTTCCTCTTAGTGCAACAAGACTGCTTTGAGACATCACACGAGAAGGACGCAAGCATCTATTTGAGCCTCAAAAGGCCATGGCTTCTTCACTTGCCTTCTCACCACAGGCTGTGCCTGAATGCACAATTTTGTCCTCAGCTGAAATGATCAAATGAACGGTGTAAAACTAAAAATTGCACTCAAATGAAAAGGATAGTTCAAATAATTTGATAGGATAGGTCATAAAATAATTCAATAAGTCCAAAAGATTATTCAATTAATATACTTACTGCAGCAGAAAGACAGGACTGTGTGCCAAGGTAATAGAACTTTTTCTCTGCTGTCTGAAACCTCTTCTGATTATTTTACAGAAGCTCCTAAAAGCTCCATAGCTCGGCACATATATTATCTGGCCTGGATCTGAGAACAGAGGAAACAAGATGCATTAACTTGTGGTGTCTTTAAGAAAGAGGCTTCCCTCAAAGTTAACCCAAATAGTGTGAAGAACCATGCAGTTACATGATGTACACAGTCACAGCTCCAGAAAAATTCATCTCGATAGTTTTCAGTGTAGGTGATATGAAGATAGTACATGCCTTAACTGGTTACAGGTATGTTCCCATAGAACCTGCACCCCTGTCCCTTGATGTGATAGATTTTTCTCTAAGGGGGAAAACAAACAGTACCCTAATAGTACTCCTTTTCCTCTTAAGGATCAGTCCTCTCACACAGAGAAAATGTAATAATAAACACATTGGGTTGAATTCTGGTAGAGACAATAAAACTACCCCCGAATCCACCTGCAATTAGGTGACAGTATTTATCATAAAGTACTCCTGGACCTTATGCAATCTTCTTCCAGCGCATCATTTACTCTGCCTGACAGCATTATGATTCTGCTACTATAGGCTATTTTATTCTTTTCAAAGATTTACTTTCAGATGTCTCTAAAGGCTTTCTTAATCACACACCCTTTTTATTTTAATTAAGTCAGGTTTTTTTAAGCTTAAGGGCTCATTCTTTTACAACAATCACTCAACAATTATGAATGGGGAACTAGGCTGAGCTTGCTGCTTCCATTACGTTGACTGATGGAGGCTGGGGTGTGAGGATCTTCTCAGCTAAGTGTTATGAAAGAAGCATTCAGATTATGTAGGATATTTTACACTGCAGAGTGTGAGTTCAAGATTGAGGAGACCATAATTTTCTTCTCATTTCCTCAAATGACCTGTAACAGGATGCTGGCCAAAACATTCCACTTCAGTGTTTCAGAGCTCAAGCAAATTACTTCTACAGAATTCTGATGGGGTGATTTAGGAAGTCACCAGCTTCAGCTGGCTGTCTCCAACCCTGTAACAAAGCCTATTGGAAAGTACGCCAATACTTTGGCTAAGCCAGTGTCTGCCTCTGTAGCATAAACTGCAAAGAAGTTTGGTCTGTGCCAATATTCACTTCAACCCAGGAGAGATGGATGAGTAGGTTGCTCTGTTGTCCCCACCAACAGTGTACAGTCTGGCGGAGAGGCCAGGCTTTGGATGGAGGCTGGATTTGGGGTGGTCCTGAGCCTTTCCGTACAAGATTCAGGAGGAGAAGTTTGCCTGTAAAATCATGTGCTAATGACTTTGCTTGCAAAATGCTGGTGATCTATGAATGAAGAGTGGTCTATAAAGGATTTACTGCCTATTTTTGTTAAATCAATATTCGATTTCCATTGACATTTTTTTCTTCCCCTTCATCTATGAATCAAAGATATTTTTGGCTTAAAAGGAGGTGGTAGCTGTTGCTCATTAATATTTTAATGCAATCACATATGATTGATTTTTTTTATTTCTTTTTTATTTTTGTAAGCAGAACTTTTCAGTGCCTTCCATAGGGATTTCTCCTTCCCATTGATTGTACAACATGGTCACATGTAACTCATAAGTGTTTTGCACATGAGATATGTTTATAAAAAGACTAGACTTCAGAAATTATCTGTGTTGAAGGCCTTAAATTAAGCAGAACTATGAGGTGGAAAAGCTTCGATATTTTTGTCTTGTTTGTGATATCAAAAGATCTCAAAGGCTTTCAATCTCCCATGTTATATTCTATTAAAGCACAAAATAATAAGCTGGAACAGGACAACTCTTTCATGCAGGGAAAGAGTTTGCAGCCACTGCATGACACAGATTAAAGAAAACCTTAGGAAAAAAAAAGCCAACCAACCCCTTTACTACATGGCTTTGCAAGCTGGGTCTTTTCAGTTGAAAAGGCTGCACAGTGTGACTCAGAGGCTAGAACCTAGAAATACTCAGCTTTTCCTTCTCAGCTTCCTGTTCACACAATATTTCTAACAAACCAGATATTGCACAATTCTTGCACTGATACCTGAAACAGAGCAACATATAGAGACCCAGTGTCTGTCACGGTCATTGTTCAGTGCTGGGCTGGCTGCACTTCCACCCTTTCACATTATTGATTGAGAAGAGATGTGACTTCATGGTATCTTCTAGAACATGATTCATTTCTGCCTTGAGGGAAGAAGAGTGCATCAATTTATCAGCTTATATAACGTTTTTTTTTAAAGACTGAGATCAGTCACAGTGCTACCCTTTTTCTTTTGAGTCTTAAGGTTAGAAGGAAAAATCAGATAAGCTGTAATAATTTATTCCTGACCTTGTGAGACAAAACCTAAGAAGATGTTACATCACTTTCTTGAAGACTATTAGAGAATCATAGAATCATCACAGTTGGAAAAGACCTTCAAGATTATCAAGTCCATCCGTGGTATGTCCCCATTTGACTAGGCAGAATCAGGACTGCTTAGCTTTCCTAACTTGCCACCTGAAGAATATTCCCCCAAGTCTATCACCATTTCCCATTTGACTGTTTCATTGATTGAGTTGGTGAGGTGGGCTGGGAAAACAACCTGTCCAACAAAAGGCCAAACCTCGTGGGAAAGGAGCTGTTCCATCTAGGCATCTTGTGGGACACAGCTTATTCTTCTTTCTAACAGAGGACTTCACCAATCCTTGCAGGGAATTTTGGCCTATTTAGATCAATTTTGCCACCACTAATTCCTACCAACATTCAAGATACCTGGAACAAATCCTAACAAAAGAAAAGGAATCACAGAATATTAGGAATTGGAAGGGACCTTGAAAGATCATCTAGTCCAATCCCCTTGCTGCATCAGGATGCCCTAGATCCAGTCACACAGGAACATGTCCAGGCAGGTTTTAAATGTCTCCAGAGAAGAAGACTCCACAACCTCCCTGGGCAGCCCCTTCCAGTGCTCTGTCATCCTCACTGTGAAGAAGTTTCTTCTCATATTTATGTGGAACCTCCTCTGTTCCAGCTTACATCTGTTGCCCCTTTTCATACCATTGGATGACACTGAGCAGAGCCTAGCTCCTTCCTTCTGACACCTGCCCTTTCCATATTTATAAACAATAGTGAGGTCACCCCTCAATCTCCTCTTTTCCAAGATAAAGAAACCCAACTCCTTCAGCCTTTTCTTATAAATGAGATGCTTCACTCCCATAATCATCTCTGTGGCTCTGTGCTGGACACCCTCCAGCAGCTCTGTGTCCTTCTTGAACTGAAGGGCCCAGAACTGGACACAATATTCCAGATGCAGTCTCACCACAGTAGAGGGGGAGGAGGACCTCTATCTACTAACCATTCCTCTTTGGGCTTCTTGGCCACAAGAGCACGTTGCTGGCTCATAGTCATCCCGCTGTCCACCAGGACTCTCAGCTCCCTTTCTCTTACAATGCTCTCCAGCAGGTACCTATACTGGTACCTGGGGTTGTTCTTGCCCAGATGCCAGACTTTACAGTGCCCTTGTTGAATTCCATTCTGTTCCTCCCTGCCCAACTCTCCAGCTTGTCCATGTCCCTCCAAATGGCACACAACCCTCTGGTGTGTCAGCCACTCTTCCCAGCTTTGTGTCATCAGCAAATAAAGCGAGAAAACTCCCTTTATTTCTATAGACCCCGTTCCAGTACAAAAAATGCCCTTGTAGTGCCCTGCATGAACTTATTCAAGTCATGCCATCTTCACTGAAGTGTCCTTTTTCCTCTTCTACCTGCAGCCTTACCCATTTTGACTGTGATGATTCAATGTCTAACACAGCCACCTGGGGCTGTTTGGATATTGCTGAATTAGCGGGAAGGACATGGACCGTGGGATCTCTTTTGATCCCTGCAGATCCTGTGACTCAAAGATAATCTGGAAAATATAGAGTGGAGTACAAAAAGCTAAGGGAGGAAGGTGAGAGGAGGCCTGTGAGAGATCTCAGACTTAATCTCTGGATGGGGAAGACTGAAAGTGCGTGCTAATAGCTGACAGTGAGTGCTCTGCAGAGTGGCTTTACCAATCTGAGCCGAATGAGCACACCCAGAGCTGAAGTGCAAGAACAAGAGACATTAGTCATACAAATAAGCTGGGTGGTAGCTTGAGGACAGACGTAAAACCTTTATAAAATCTAATGATGTGTAAATACCACCTGCATTAATTATGCTGCACTATTGAATGTTAAAAATCTGAAGCCCGGAGCTAGAATAATTAATCTGCCCTTGCGATTGCCTTGGAAGAGAGAAAAGTACAGTTGTTGGCAGCGCAGGCTGAAGTCACAAATGCAGAAAATGGAAAATGTATTGTGCTCAAGGTTTTATTTTTGATCACAGAGAGATTCTCAGGGATGTTTGCTGAAAGCATAAGGGGTGAAAGCATTTTCTTCTTGGTTTGTTTTTTTTTTCCCCTTTTTTCTTTCTTTTCATTTTTTTTTACTAAAGATGCTGAGTCATTTCAGCCTGAAATCCTCAGCTTAGGGCAAGCCAATGTGTTGGCATTGGAGGTCTGATGAGCTCTCTAAAACACTGACCCACAAACAAAGCTAAATCCCTATGCCTACAGTATCCCATGGAGGGGGGGAGGTATTAAGGATATGCAGAAACATCACTTTTCTGGTTTATTGCTGGCCTAGAGCTCTTACCTTCCTCTAGTGCTTTTTCTTCAAAGGCTGTGTGCGACAAAATGACATTTCAGCTTAGACTCAGCTGTTTGCAGTCTATCCCCTGTCCTAAATGTTCAGAAAATCAGGACAGCTTGCCAGAGAGATGGAGACACCATTAGGACAACTTAGTGTAGTGTCACAAGAGTCAGAGGAAAATGCCCTCAATCATTCAAAGTTAGGAATGAACAGATGTACCATGACGAGAGACATTCTGGTTGCTCTACTCATAACCAGAGAGAGACAAGCCCCAGCTGCTACAGCTGTCAGTTCCTTGAACTGATATTATTTTACATGGTTTTAAAGAATGTTAAGAAGTGGCTCTGCCTTACATAGGAAACTCACACTGTTTGTTAAGACAGTCTTACACTGAGTTTCACTGGATCTAGTAGGTTTCTTTCCAGGTGCAGATGCTTAAGGAATACAGAAGCAAAAAGCCAGAAATACATACACAGAGATACAGATCTCCAAGTTGGAAGTGGCCTTGATCCTGATTATTTGACATAAATCATAGAAGTCTGCATGTCAGAGAGAAAAATCCGTCTTCTTCCTGCTCTCTGCTCATACTTCCATGGACAGCTTTATAAAATCTTGAATGTCTTGTATGTTTTAAAGAAAAAGGCAGTTTTGAACCTTTGGAGGGAAAATGCCAAATTGAGATTGCAGTGGGAAATGGCCTTGCAAGTATATTCTACCTGTAACACACCGGGAACAGTGATTTGCTACTGTCCCGTTAGACGAAACAGAGGGGTTGGAAGGGACAATGAAAGATCATCTAGTCCAATCTCCCTGCCACAGCAGGATCACCTAGACCAAATTACAGAACATCACAGAACAGAACATTATGGATTAGAAGTGACCTGGAAAGACCATCCAGTCCAATCGCCCCACCACAGCAAGATCACCCAGACCAAGTCCTGGAGGGTTTCAAATGTCTCCAGAGAAGGAGACCCCACAAACCCCCCCAGAATCAGCCCCCTCCAGCTCCCTGTCACACTCACTGGGAAGAAATTATAGAATCACAGAATCAGTCAGGTTTGGAAGGGACCACAGGATCATCCAGTTCAAACCCCCCTGCCGTGGGCAGGGACACCCCACCCTAGAGCAGGCTGGCCAGAGCCTCATCTAGCCTGGCCTTAAACACCTCCAGGGATGGGACCCCAACCACCTCCCTGGGCAACCCATTCCAGGCTCTCCCCACTCTCACAGTGAAAAGCTTCCTCCTCACATCGTCTAAATCTCCCCATCTCCAGCTTTGCTCCATTCCCCCTAGTCCTGTCGCTACCTGAGATCCTAAAAAGCCCCTCCCCAGCTTTTTTGTAGCCCCCTTCAGATCCTGGAAGGCCACAATAAGGTCACCTCGGAGCCTTCTCTTCTCCAGACTGAACAGCCCCAACTCTCTCAGTCTGGCCTCATAGGAGAGGTGCCCCAGCCCTCTGATCATCCTCATGGACAATGCCCTTTGTGGGGGGAGGGTTTGCGGGTTTCTTTAGTCTTCCTAGTGGAAAATACATAGGTTCTTAATGTGTAAATTTAGTAAATTGAAAATTAAATATTGATTCACTGTGAGAACAGATGGAATAAGCAATAGGATACAGAATAGGTATCAAGCTGCTGTTGCAGCTTCCCAGGAAGTTAATGCAATTCCTTTTATTCTGGGGCAAGTCTGTAAGGAATAAGGTCTCGCTGTACAGCTTCATATTAACAGACACTAATATCCTGCCTGATCAACTTGGTGGCCTTTTATGATGGGGTCACAGCCTCAGTGTACAAATGCAAAGCCTTTGGACATGTGCAAAGCATTTGACCCTGTCCTGTACAACATTCTGATCTCTAGACTGCCACAATATGGACTTGATGGATGGACCACTCATCCGATAAGGAGCTGGCTGGCTGGTGGCACCCAAAGAGCTGTGATCAATGGCTCAGTGTCCAAAAGGAGAGGTGTGATGAGTGCTACTCCTCAGGGGTCGGTACTCGGACCAGTGCTATTTAACATCTTTGTCAGTGACACAGACAATGGGATTGAATGCACCCTCAGTCAGTTTGTGGATGACACCAAATTGTGTGGTGAAGTCCACACAAAACATAGGAGGGAAGGGAGGCCATCCAGAGGGACCCTGACAGGCTCAAGGAGTGGGCTCGTGCAAACTGAATGTTCAGCAAGGGCAAGTGCAGGGTACTGCACCTGAATTGAGGCAATCCCATGCATGAATACAGACTGGGAGGACAAAGGATTGAGGACAGCTCTGAGGAGAAGGACTTGAGGGTGGTGGTGGACCACAAGATTCATATGACCCATCAGTGTGCACTTGTGAGACCCTCCCCATTCTGTGATTCTATTATCAGTTTTCATGAAACAGTTTTGCAAAGTGTAGTGTTCTGCAGCATTAGGGTTGGCACATACAGTCACACAACTCACCCACCTTTTTTGATCTGCTGAAGGGTAGGAAGGTGCTGCAGAAAGACCTGGAAAGGCTGGCTCAATGGGCAGGGGCAAACGGGATTTAACAAGAGGTTTAACAGGGCCAAGTGCAGGGTCCTACATTTTGGCCACAATAATCCCCTGCAAAGCTACAAACTGGGGGATGTNGGATGTAATTCCACCCCTGTACTGGGTACAGTTCTGGGCTCCTTACTTCAAGAAAGAGATTGAGGAGCTGGAGTGGGTCCAGAGAAACAATGAGGCTGGGGAAGGGACTGGAAGGGAAGTCTGATGAGGAGAGGTTGAGGGAACTGGGGCTGTTTAGCCTTGAGGAGACTCAGAGGGGACCATATTGCTCTCTGTGACTACCTGAAGGGGGAGTTGTAGACAGGTGGGGATCAGGTTCTTCTCCCAGGCAACTAGTGACAGGGTGAGAGGGCAGGGCCTGGGGCTCTACCAGGGGAGAGTTAGGTTGCATGTTAGGAAGCACTCCATCACAGAAAGGGTGATCAGACACTGGAATGAACTACCTGTGAAGAGGGTGAAGTCACCATCCCTGGAGGTGGCTAAGAAAAAATTGGATGTGGCACTTAATGCCACAATGGTCTAGCTGATGTGGTGATGTTAGGTCATCATCTGGAGTTTATGGTCTCAGAGGTCTTTTCCAGCCTCAATAAGTCTGTGATACTGTGATTCTGTAATATCAAGAGTTTCCTTTCCTCTCTTTGTCACTTTGCTGATATATGGATATTTTTTCCTTAATTTAAGGAAAAAATAATTCCTTAATTAATTCCTTAATTGAGGTTTTCCATCTATCCACAAGGTTTTTTTGAGTTAAATAAACTGCAAGTTTCTGTAGGAAGCCATGTACCAGTATGGAAACTCTTCACACCATATGACACCACCAATACTGATCACAAACCCAATATAAAATGCAGTCATTCTCACACACTTCGTTAACCTTAAAATGATTTCACTCAGAAGTCTCCTGACATTTACACAAGGTTCTCTTTGTCTCCATATTTCATGGGGTGGCTTTGATTAGCCATTTGACTTTCAAAAACACTGATTCAAGACTTCTCTGTGTGAAAAGGTTATATCTTAAGATGTTTATAGCAATAAAACACCAACTGTGAATAAAAGTTTAGAACAGGAGGAAGATGCTAAGTATTGAGGGAAACATAGATTGAAATGAGCTATATTTTGAGTTTCTATTGCAAGCAGACTATTTATTTAGTTATTCATCTGGACCTCCTCAATCCATCTGCATATTCACTATTAATATAGTTTCCTTTATTCAGGATTGCTTTTCTGCAACCTACATAGGCTGTCTAGGACAACCCTCCCAACACTTTGAATCCCTTGAATACTTTTGATAAGTTTTGCTTTGTGTTTTTCTTCTGCGAAAAGCAAAATGAACCTGCCTCTTTCATGTTACAGGGCATCCCAAATAAGAGACTAAGAGAGTCCCTCCTCCTTCAAATGTATTTTAAGCCAGTGATAGAAGGCTCTCCTAAAAAAGGACTGCCCTTCAACCTAAGCTTTACTGTGCTTAGAGTTGAGAGACATTTGAATTAAATACTCACTTACTAGGGTCTGAGTCATGAAGCCATTGCCATTTAATTCCTTATTCTCGAGCTGTTCTATCTTGCGTGGAATAATTAAAGATTAATTCTGTTAGAGGGAGGAAAAGAATCAGAACTGTGTGGGATGCCACTCAAGGGATTTAAGTGAAGAGATATCAAGAGAGAACACTTAGCTCCCAGTCACAGATCAAAATAACCTGTAAATATTTTAGACCAAATTGACCAGCCTGAAAGTAAAAGAAAGAAGTCTACTCAGCTCAGCAAGTTCCTTAGCAGCTGAGGCACACTGTTTGGAAAGCTTTCTCCCCTGAGGCAGAGGAGAAAATCAAACTGGATCTATGCATCCTGTAGATAAGTGTCCTTGAGTAGAAAGTGAGGGAAGTTTCTTCTCATGTCTGGTTTTATGGGTGTTTGCTAAGTCTGTATCTTCATTTCCATTTCTTTGCTTTGTCACAAAATTACCTGAAATAAAATGAAAATATTTGGGTTCAGAATAACTCAAATACATATTCCAGTTTTTAATTGGTGTCCATTTTTTTCCATTTAGTTTTTATTTTAAGGGAGAAAAATAATTCTGCCTCATCTGATTGAATTTTCCTTTCAGCCAGCTCACCAGAAAAAACAGTCCCAGAGACTGCTTTCCCATTTGGTTTTGCTCCTTCTTCTGTACAGTTATTTCTCAATGTCCTTATGTAGGCAGGCTTCTATAAAAATTCCCTAACCCAACTCATGCCACTAAAAATAAATATATTTATACCTCTTGAACAATGGTCCTGTTGATCTTTCAGCAGCTTAGTAAACGGATCAAGTGATTCAAATAATGTTTGCCTGATAGGTCTTCCAAATGAATTGTTTTTGTGGCTAAGACACCGTGATTTGGAAAAACCGAACAATTGTGGGAATGAACGGAACTTGTACAGTGTTCAAGTAGATGAATACTTCAGATAATCCAGGTCTCAGCTGATAACCTACTTTGTTAGTGCATTAAGTCTTTGCACTGCTTAACTTAAGTTTAACTATGCAGGGATTTCTGGAAGATTCAGCTACCATCAAAAGGCATCACAGGTGATAATTGAGCTAACGCCCATTCAGGTGAAGATCTGTCAAGATCAAGGTCAGGCCCTGCCCTAGAGGTTTATATAGGCTTTTGGCCCCACACTGCTTCTGTTATACATCAGTTGCCCTGTTCTTCAGTAGCTGTCTCTGGCCATAATGAAAAACATCCCAATAGCTAGTGGTATAATTTTAAATTCCAAATGCAATTAAGTATGAATGAATAGATGAAAACATACTGCAGAGCTGCAACTGAAATGTGGTTCAGGGGTTAGTTGTTTCTTTTCCTAAAGCAGGTTTTTGTGTAGTGGCTTAGAGAAGGTATGCTGTTGGGCAAATAGTTCACACACAGTGTCATGCTGACAATGAAATATTTCATTTACAACCCTAGGTGGTGTCTTCATCATCATGGTAATTGTTTTTTTCCTTTTTAGTGTAGGAAGTGTAATAGCATGACCTTTGGCACATGAAGTTCACAAGTCTAAGTGTTTCAGCTCAGTGGTTAAGGTCATTAGGTCAACTAAATTCTAAGATGTTTTTTAGCACTAAGAAATAGGTGCCAGTAAGAATGTTCTCTTATCCGCATTACTTTTGATTGTATCAGCAAGAAATCCAGTTCATTTCATTTACATGCTTGGATTAAGCACAAAATATTAAGAGAGAAACATCTCAAAACAAACAATGTAGTAAGAACAATACTGAAAATAGACAAAAGAAGACCAAAAAGAAATGACAAGCAAGTATTTTATGTCAAACTAAGAAGTAGTCCTAAGAGCACTGCCTAGAACTAAGTCTTTATTGTTTTGTGAGCCAGCAATGTGCTCTTGTGGCCAAGAGGGCCAACAGCATCCCGGGGTGCATCAGAAGGGGGGTGGTTAACAGATCAAGGGAGATTCTTCTCTCCCTCTACTCTACACTAGTGAGAC
>VZRI01005204.1:0-144264 GCA_013397515.1 Upupa epops | reverse complement strand
TGGGTGCAAGCTGGAACAGAGGAGGTTCCATATAAATGTCAGCAGGAACTTCTTCACAACGAGGGTCACGGAGCATTGGAACAGGCTGCCCAGGGGGGTTGTGAAGTCTCCTTCTCTGGAGACGTTCAAGACCTGCCTGGATGTGTTCCTGTGCAACTTGGTCTAGGTGGTCCTGCTGTGGCAGGGAGTTTGGATTAGATGACCTTTCGAGGTCCCTTCCGATGCCTAATGATTCTATGATTCTCCCACTTTGTTTTGTCTTTTCTCTGCCCTTTCTTCTATCACTACACTTACTCAAATATTAAACAAAAGGCATTAACCTTTAAAATAGAGGCATAACTATCACTGTATCCACCTGTGCAGTGGATTTTTATAGTGTATGTTGAATCCATGTAGGTCTAATTAGAGAACTTTAGTTCTGAGGAGTGAGTATTCAGGGAAGGCAAAGATTGAAAGGAGTCCCTTCATACCTTCAGAATCTGTACCCACTGAGAAAGCAACATATGGATGATGGTTTTAACTACTTAAACTCTTCCCAGATCTAACTCCCTGCTAAATTTCTGTGGAAGATGATTGGAATCAGTGCACCACTTCTTTAGTCATAACCTGCTAAATTTGTCCATGTGGATGACTGTGAAACAACAAAACTTCTGCAGGCTGTTGACTCTTGTGGATTTAATCTTAGTGCTGATGGTATATTTGAATCAAGACCACTCTGAGCAGGTTGTTCAAGTCCTGAGAACATGATGTTTTAAGGGCTTACTAATGTACTTCGTAAGGTACATGAGGGTATTTGGATACAAGAACTGAGTCTTAGCACTGGTCTGTGCTAAGTACCTTGTTTCACTGCTGGCCCTTAACTACTTAACATCACATTAGTCATTTTAGTGAAATTGATTTCATTAAGTAAGTTTGAATTTTTGATGGTTTTCAACTGCTTTCTTGATACAGAAGAACTCAGAAAAACATCTGAGAACAGTCATGGTCCCACAGCTCTCTGGAGCTTTTCTGGATCAGGCATTTTCTTCCATACTGATTAAGGCTTGCAGAGATTTTGTTCTACATTGCTATGTATTCAGCACTTAAAATTATTTCTTGAAATTCTATTTGTAAAGGGACAAGACCCTACTGGTGGTAGAGTGGGTGGTAATTAAGAGTTGGAAAGCCTCTCCTCTTGGTTTCCAGCCCAGCAGAAACTTTTGCCTCTGTCCTGCTTGGCAGTTGTGGAATTCAGGAGGGCTATTTTTTCCCAGAAAACTTGAAACCTCTAGCTTCTTCGAGCTTCAGCAGTGTTGTTAGATTTTATGTCTGAACCTGAGTGGAAAAGGAAGTGCCAGGGGAAACCTGCAGCCCTTTGTCGGCGTGGTGCAATGCATTTTGACAGTTACTCTAGATATTTTCTTTTTACATGACCTTGCCTGCGTGTGTCTGTGTGTTTATGGATGGGTGGATGTTTTTTACGTGCTTGCTTGTTTTGAAAGAAACTCTGATAAGGGACCTGAAAATTCTGTAGAGAAGGATAGATTTCTACGGAAATGCTTCTTGAAAAGAATGTGGAGGGAAACTCAGCCAGTGGTTATCTGATCTTATCACCTGCAGAGTCAGAGATTGTATTTATGGAAGGGGAGGTCCCTTTGAGTTTTGTATCCCTAAATCTTAAAATCATTCAAAGAAGTGTGCGAAGAGGGAAAAGTCGATAACAAATCAATTATGGGCATCATTACAAGAGAACAGGAACTCAATTATGGAGAAAATTGGAAATCAGTACTGAAATGTTTTGAGGGCTTCAATGAGGTTGCAAACTTAATAAGGATTCTGACATCAAAGCTTTGAGTGATGATAAGCAATGAAGCATCAGGAGGACAAACAAAGGAATGATAAAGCACCCTTCAAGCATCATCAGATTTTAGAGGTTTTTGGTTTATGGTGCAAATGAGCTATTCAAAAGACATTAACGCATGTCTATGCAGAATAGAACTCACTGCAGTATGCTAATGTTGATTTCATTGTATTAATGTGTGTGTATATAATATGTATACATTAAAGCCAGCGTGAATGTTGAACCACCTACAGCAATTACATAGAAGCCACCTCTTTGCGAGCCAAAAATAACGGGAACAGACATGTACCATTGGCTCTGTAACAGCTCAGACTCAAGAGTGTTTCATTACTTAGTGACAGATGATGATTAGGTATGCTGAAGAACTAAGGATGAGAGAGGTTTTCATGGAAGCAAAAACACTCAGAAACAACTACACTGCTAATTATTTTTCCTGAATTATTATTGTTTGCTTGCCTTAAAAGAGGGAGCTATGAGCTACGGGAGGAACAAGAAGATGAGCATCGTTTATTATCTGCTGAGAAATGGGTCTTCTTTTTCCAGGAAAAGCCAATTACAGAAAAGGTTACTTCCATTGCCTCTGATGGAAGAAGGGTTCTGAAAAGATCAGCTAGGTGAATACAAGACAGCCCTACAAGCTAAATAATATCAGAAAGAATGACAAGAGCTCTCTGCTTTCTGCTTTGATTAAAAAACAACGGTGGAGTGCTAAAGCTCTTGAAGCTCTATCTCAAAGAGCAGTAAATATGGGCTAACCTAATCTTGACTGATACAGCAAAAATGCAAGGATTCAGAAGGGTCTGATCTTAATAAACAGACAAATTTCTAAGGACTTTTCTCAACTGTCAGCTAGATAACTGATTCTAAAGATTGAAGTGTATTTTAAGTCATTTCTAGTTGCAGAGTCAACACAAACAATGCTTTGAGGGTTTTCAAGCCCTGTCAGAGTTTAACTGAGTTTTACAGGGTGTCAGTCAAAACAGTCAGGTTGTCATATGCAATGTGTCTGCTCCTTCTTAAACAATAAGTGACCAGATCCAATGTGGAAACACTACAACAGCCTTATTTCAGTGCTTGTTCACTGATCTCCTGATACCACAGGTGACTCCTGCATCTAATGCAGAGATAAATAGCCCTAAATGCTAGTGATTTCTGAAAAGGTTTTCTATGTGGATTATATGACAAATAGCTTCTCCTGGAATAGCAAACAGAATAAGAGCAAGCCTCAGGCACGTTATTACCAAGCTATCTTGGGATTTGATTTTTCATATTCAAAATATCCATGAATATTACTGAATTACAAAATAATCATAGAATCCTAGAATGGCCTGGGTTGGAGGAGATTTCCAAATATCATCTAGTCCAACACCCCTGCAGGGAGCAGGGACATCCTCAATTAGATCAGGTTTCCCAAACTCTTGTTTAGCCTTGAGTATCTCCAGTGGCCTCAACTACCTCCCTGGGCAACCTGTTCCAGTGTTCAACCACCCTCCTGTTAAAGAACTTCTTCCTAACATCTATTTTAAATCTACCATTAAGGAGGCTGGGACGAAGCCAGAGTAGAAGTGCCTCCGGTAGCTTTCATGCTTCAACACATTCGTTCACTAGATACCTTTAAAAGCCAGATTACTAGAGAAACCTTCAAAAGCCCAGGTTTTTCTACATCGTACCCTGGGATCAATGTGTTCCTCGGGGGTCATCATCCAAATCATACCCAAGAGGAACACAGGTAAACCTCCAAGTACACAATAGAAAACACAAATACGGTGGCATTTAAGATTCAGGCAGGGTTACTCCTGCCTGATGTGCCTGAACATTTGTGAGTATCTGACCCTCAGCTGCAGATTAAATGAGGTCTGGAGCATAAGGTTCAGTTTCAAAAGCAGGTGATGCTTGTGTTTCTCTTCAGCAGTGATACCTTATCTGACATATCAGAGGTAACACTAGACAAGTTAGATAGTAAGCAATGCAGATATTATATTACCAGCAAAACTGATATGCTGGTTCTGTAAAGTATCATGATCCTATTGCAACAGCCCCATTCAGGTGGAGAATACATGACAATTGAACTGAGTTCAGGTGAACATCAGTAGCTCATAAATACATTCATGCATCTTTAACTCAGCTTCCTCTTTATCTTGCAGTAAAGAGTAATCCCTGCCATTAGCACTTATCCACTAACCTGAGTTTCTAAGAGATGTTTTAATGTCTTTGTTAGCTCTTGAAGCTGATCTTCCTTGTGTGTTCTTTGAGTACTTTGCTTTGATCTTTAGGTGTACTGGCTTTGGGAAGATATTTGTAACTGCTGTGGCCAACAATAAAATTCACTGAAAATCATACTTACTCTAAATGAAAATATAACAGAACACTTTAATATCCAACCAGTGAAGGGACTGGAGTATCTCTCCTGTGAGGAGAGGCTGAGAGAGCTGGGGCTATTCAGCCCAGAGAAGGAAAAGCTCATGGAGGATCTCTTCCTTTAATACAAACATCTGCAGAGAGGGTGCAAAGAAGGTTCAGACAGGCTCCTTTCAGTGCTGCTCAACAACAGGACCAGAGGGAACGAGCACAGCTAAAACACAAAAGCTGAGCACCACTGAAAAGATGTTTTTGCCATTGTGAGGATGACTGCCCTGGCCCAGGTTGCAGAAAGAGGTTGTGGGATCTCCAACATTAGGGATCTTCAGAAGCCATCCAAACATAATGCTTTAGAAACTAGCTCTAGGTGTTCTTGCTTAATTACGAGGGCTGGACCTTGTGATCTTCAGACCTCCCTTCCAACATCAAACATTCAGTGATTCTGTGAAGAAATTCAGGGACAATATCTAAATGCATTTGTTATTTTTAAACCCCTGTTTTTTTTCCTGGCTCTTAATAATCTCAGATATTAACATTCTCTTCTGTTAGCTCTAGTTCTCTGGAATCTCTGTATCAGCTGTAGCTCTGGCAATAATGCTAGTAGGAATGAGCTACTTTTAATACCTCAGACATAGCCATTCATCACGGTCAATGACTCAAACCTTTAGAAACTAGAGACACGTTTCTCTGCTGGTTGCTTTTATGTCACTGGATCGATGGACAATATTAGAATTAAGAGGCTGGTATTTCCATTTTTATATAAGATGAAGACAAAATATTTTGTCTTGATTACTCACTGCCATTTTCCCCCAAGAGTTTCAACAGTTCTAAAGTGTCTATTCCATAGAATAGCAGTAGAAAGGGAGATTGATATACTCTCTCATTAATTAAAAGTGTTTTCAAATAGGAGCTTTCCTTTGCTCAGCTTTTCTTACTTCTGTTGCTGCTGCTTTCTGTGTAATCCTTCTTCCCTGATGGAATCTGCCCACAGCCTGTACAGTTTTGTTTAATACAAGTAGTTTAATCACTACTGCTTGTGACCCACACAGAAATCTAGCAGTGATGCACTGGTCTTGTTTCAGTTTAGGCTTCACGGTGGTAGCAATATTTGTGAGCCACCATTTATTATAGGATGGTTTAGGCTGGAAGAGACCACAGAGATCATCTAGTTCCACCCTCCCCTGTCATGGGCAGGGACATCTCTCTCCCATTAGACCAGGTGGCTCAGTGCCTCATCCAGCATGGCCTTGAATGCTTCCAGGGATGGGGCATCTACAACTTCCTTGGGCAACCTGTTCCAATGCTTCACCACCCTTACGGTGAAACATCCAACCTAAATCTGCCTTCTTTGAGATTCAGGCCACTGCCCTTTGTCCATTAGGGCACTGACAACTATGTTTTAGGAGTTTGATTACTATAGTAGAAGCTAAAAATTCTGTTGCAAGTGCATAAAACTGAAGAGATATTTTACTGCAGCAGCAAGGCTGAGTAAGTGTCTTGGGACAAAAAGCTTGGTAGAATTTGCTTGAGTGGAGATGTGTTCTGGAAGGTCGAAAGTCAATGGACAGAATCAGGAATGTGTGCTGGATGTAAATGTTGGAAATGGACTTTTAAAAAGGTAGGAAAGCCTTGTGGCTGCCCTCTTCACATAGAAGATACGAGTAGTATTTTATCCTTTGTGGTTTTACTTTAATACTTAATGTCTGTCATTCACTAATACGAGTTGTGAGGCAGAAGTCTACAGCAGGGGACATGTCCACATTTCAGGTTAGTAGTTTTCAAAAAGCATGTACAGCAATAGGCCTGATAGCTCTGTGATGAACACAGACTGCAGAACATCACCCAGTTCTCTTAATGAACTTCAAGCAAAACCTCTGTAGTGCTGGGATGCTGGGAATGGGTGGAGAGCCTATTGTGTCTTGTCTGGTTGAAGCAACTCAATAGATCAGAATGCCTGGATTATTTTTTATGGAAGCAAGGAAGGATCTGTAACAAACATAATCTTTTCAGTCCTAGCTAATGATTTTATTAAACTTTTGGTGTGAAAATCTATTAAGCACTGATAGAGAATACCAGAATTTTAAACTTTAATGTCATCTCCTACCTATAAATCAGCTTTTCTCAAAACTCTTTGGATGCTTATTACTTTCATTTTGGCTGCTTTCAACTTTCCTCTTTAGTAGTACATAATCGATGGCAAGTTTATCCTGGGTATACAGTACAACCCACCTAGTCAGTAGTGCTAATATGAAGGACTCTTTCAGATCTGACCTTCAGTTTGTGATGGAGGTTTTTCATGGCTGAACCTTTTCACTTAACAGCTTCCACATTTATTTCACAGGCAGAGCTGGTTTTGCTGTGACTTGTTAGGAAGAGGGATTAGCGAAGAGATTACTTTTTGTAAATGCAAGTGTTTCAGAGCTTCAATTCTTTTAGAACATTTGGAATCTGGATCATCCCTCTCACAGTATTCCACACCTACTTTTTCTTAATTTTTTTTGTTATAAAATGCAAAGAACTTTAGCAGTAATATACCTCTGCAAGAATAATCTCTGCTAGAGGACCTGTTGTTCATTATCCTCACTGAAGCATTTCACATTTGTGCACCCTCATGTAGTGGATTGCAGTTTAATCAGCAGTTTGAGAGACCTTTGTCCTTTCAAGTACTTGTTTTTCTTCTGACAGGACACTTTCTGCCTCATTTGTTATCAATGCACTTGGAATGTCTCCCTTTCCAGAAGTTTTTCTTTTCTCAGGGTCATTGCTGTTTTGCATCTTTGATGCACAGACACCCAACAGCTGCTTTCTATTACAAATACTCTGTAACACTTTGAGTTACCTTAGTTGGATTAAATTTTTCTGTGTTCAGAATTGGAACAAGGCTACGGATCTCGGAACCACTGGGATCCTATGTTGAGACAGATTTACTAAGGTTTTATAAATTACGTAGATGTTCCATGATCATCTGGCCAGATGTAAACTACTAGCACCTTCATTTAGTCTGATAGATGTGATTGCCATGATTCTGCTGGTCTGCAGGCCATCAGTGGTTTGGAGCCAGCCAGGGCAGCTTAGTGTAACTTAGACTGTAAACGGCACTCAGTATAAAGAGGGAAGTTTTCTGAGCAGGTGGTAGGACTTTTGCTTCAACTTGTTGCTTGTACTCCTTCTGATTTTCTTCCTTCTCCTGAAATCTGCTTTCCCCTTTTGCTGTGAGTATGCTACACTTGCTGGGCTGAATCTAACACTGTATATGTGACACTGGCTTTGTTAGCTGTTTGGCTGTTACCGGGGAGGTGGCTGAATCACCATGTCTGGATGTATTTATCAGTTGGATCTTAAGGACATGGCTTAGCAGAGAGCTTGGTACAGTGGGATCCAATGTTCCTTTAGAGAATGTCTTGTTGAAACTGCTTGTGTGGAAAGGTCATTACATGAGACATACAGTAGGCAAACAGATAAACTGGGCTCAGACAAATGTTGCTATCTCTAATGGTACCATTTATTGCCTAGTAGACTAAATTGCTTAGTTGACCTTTTTAAGGGGTAAAAGTCAAAAGAGAGAACAATTTGTGAAGGAGGGAAGAATGTGAAGTTTCAAAACCTATTTACAGTGTATCATGTCCCATTATCAGGCATTCACATCAACATCAAGAATGGAAAGAAATAACCATCTTCTTTTTATTAGCTCTCATTTAAGATAGGGAGGGTGATGGGATGCTGGAGCGGGGTGCCTGGGGGATTTATGGAGTCTCCTTTTCTGGAGATGTTTTAAACCTGCCTGGACCTAGTCAGGGCATCCTGCTGAGGCAGGGGAATTGGACTAGATGATCTTTCAAGGTCCCTTCAGATCCCTAATGATTCTATGATTCTATGAAATAAGTTTCATTTAAAATCCGATCAATATTTATATGCAGAACACAGATTCAAGATTTTATAGAATTCTTAAGGTTGGAAGAGACCTCCAAGATCATAAAGTCCAAATGTCAGCCTAATGCCACCATGCCCACCACACCATGCTTCCAAGTGCCACATCTGCATGCCGCTCAGCCTCAGTAGTGCGAAGTATTGGGGGGACAACCACCTCTCTAATCCTGCTGACCACACTATTGTGGATGCAGGCCAGGATGGTGTTGGCTGCCTTGGCCATCTGGGCACACTGCAGTCAATCTTTTCTATGGAGTGGTTCTCAAGCCTGGAGCTTGGCNGTTGGCTGCCTTGGCCATCTGGGCACACTGCAGTCAATCAACACCCCCGGGATCTTTTCTATGAAGTGGTTCTCAAGCCTAGAGCTTGGTTATGATGAAAGTGTGGGACCTGGCACTTGGTCTTGTTGAACCTCATACAGTTAATCTTAGCTTGTCTAAGTCCCTCTCAGGACTTTCCTACCCTCGTGCACATCGACACACTCACCCAGTTTGGTGTCATCTGCAAGCTTGTTGAGGGTGCATTCAGTCCTCTCATCCAGATCATTGGTAAAGATGTTAAACAATACTGGCCCCAGTACTGAGCTCTGGGGAACACCTCTTGTAACTGGTTGCAAATTGATTTTGCTCCCTTCAACACAACACTCTGGGCTTGGCCATCCAGGCAGGTTTTTATCTAGTGAAGAGTCCACCTGTCTAAGCCATGAGCCACCAGCTTCACTAGGAGAAGGCTGAATGTCTGTATGTCATACATGTAGTTACCTTTGTCCCTTCAATTTTATAACTCCTGTTCTGATGATTTTTTCTAACTTAGAAGAACAAAATGATGTGGAAGTTGAAGTCTGACAATGTAAATCAAGCTTGTAATCAGGAAATAAACGTACAAAACCAAATCCTGTGAACCGTACAAAAAGACCAAGCCTTAACCTCTCCTTGTGAAATAAGGGGTAATTCTTTTAGAGGAATAAACCTTAGTGCAATCCATTAGAGAGTAATTTTGCCAGGTTTGTTTACCCCTTAGAAAATACTGCTCTCCAGAAAGAAGTCAGCGTTTTAAACAATCCCCCAGAATTTGTATAGCTGTCAGTAAGGCATTTGTCTCGTTTTCAGGATTTACTTCATGATTTACATGACAGCATCCAGATTTATGTGGAAATGGATAAAGAGATGACTTTGTGCTGAAAGAGCTTTTGCTGAGGCCAGAATTGGCAACAAACTGAAGTTAAGGATCCTGGCTGGCTACAATGCAGAAATTTTCTAGTTCATGATAATTTACTCTTCTACCATGGAACATGTGACTAAAGATTAATTATTGTAGAAGATCACAGAAGATGAATTTCAGGCTTTAATTTCACATTTGTCTGAGGATAGAGATTTTTTTAATAGCAAGAAACTATAATTAATGCAAAGTGATGGGAAGCCTGATCTGGTAAACTCTCATTTACATGAAAGATGTAATGGGAAAAGGTGAGGGATAAAAGGACAGATGTGAAGATCCTGTAAGACAAACAAAGATTAAAAGAACGTGGCCTCTTCAGCATTCAAAGCAAGGTCTGAGGACAGGACAAATCCATACAGAATTTGTTCCTTTTTCTAGACATATTAGGAGGGTATCATGACTGAAGGGGGAGTGGTTGTCTTAGCTGAGGGGCAAAGCAGGTACAAGAACATATGTCTGAACTGCATATGTGGACTGAAAAGGAAACATTCCTTGTCTACGATTCTATGAGATTCTATGATTCTAGCCACTGGAGCAGTGAGATTCTGAGATTGCCTTCCAGTAGGAAAAATATGATTAATTATCCTACATCTACCATGATAACTAGATATGTAGATTCTGCTAAGTCCTCTGTCAGGCTGCAGTGAAATGATAGTGGGCAATATGCTTCCTGGAAACCAACACTTTGATTTGCCTAAACAGGACCAGTGAAAAAAGCAAATTATCTCCTTAGCATTCAAGGCACATTATGCATTTGATTGTTTTTATTGCAAAACCAGAATAAGTCAGGAATGATGTTAGAGTAAGGCTGAAGTTATTTATGGCTTCTGATGGATATGTACGTGTGAATGTCAAAGAATCCTCTTCATCTAAACTCCTAAAAATACTGGAATAATAAAAGTATTAATAATGCGAGTGTTCTGATGTTTGGAACTGGGGGACAGACTGAAGCTGTGACTCTTGAATTTCCAATGCAATGAAACAGAGCTGCAGAAGGAAAACAGATTGTCACAGAAAATACCCCGGCTTGGTAGTTTTGTAACAGTTATTGTGTTTATCCACTCACAAAGAAATACTTTGAGTCAACACTTTTCCAACTACATGGTTTTGACTTTTTATGGCAGAGACTGGGTAGTGAGTTCATTGCTTTGATCAGTTTCCAGCTCTCTCCTTAAGGCTGGTTACTACCCTGAATATAGAGAGATCTCCATCACACCTTCTACGTGAGCACAACAACTGCACTGCACTCACTGTATTATTTTTATGCTTTATGTGAAACATTAAGGAACATGATTTAGACAATATTTGTTGTTCTTCTCAAAGGCTGGGACCTGATGATTCTAGTACCTATTCTCTTGCAGAATACCTGCTCTGGTCCAAGTGTATTCTATCTGAATTGGGTGGAATCAGTCAGCATCAGAGTAGCAGAAGTTTAGCAGAAACCATTTGTTCATACACAGCACCCAGGCTGAAAATTTTCTGCTCCTGTTTCCAATCTAGAGAAGAGACTGATGTTTCTCACTCTCAGATGGAGTCAAAGTTATTGTTTCTATATTGATATCTTCAGACAGCGTGGCTGCAGCAGTATTACTTGCTTCTTCATTGTCAATTATTAAATCACAGCAGTGTTCATATACAGCAAATAGTCCTGTGACCAAATGAATTTATTTTGATAATTAGATCATTAATAAATACACAGCAATCTTCCAACACTGACGTCTTGTCACACTTCCATTCTATTAGGGCTTGTTCCTTGTTCTGGAAACAGCTTCTGACTATTTGTTATGAAATACCTGTGGAAAGAATTCAAGCTAACAAAGCCCACTGGTCATGACTTCTTTGAGAAGTCCAGAGCTTGGATGATTTCTTAGTGAGCACCACACTTATTAAACTTGTTTAGGAACTTAACCCAGTGCTGGAAACACAGTGTGGTGCCAGTATGCCTGCCAGTTTGTTACTGATTGTCTCACTCACAACAACATGGCTAAGAGCTGTTAGTCCTCCTTGTTTGGTTTCGGTTTTACTTTAAATGTGTAGAAATATGTTCCTACTTTTTCCTTCCCTGCATCTCTGCTTAATTTATCACTGGTTGCTGTTTTTCTGAAACCACCTTATGGGGAGAGGCCAACATAATAAATTCTTCACTGGTTCAGAGCCCTTTGGGTCAAGGCACCTCTATGGGGCCCTGTGCTGAAGGACAGCTTCCCTAGGACACAACTGCCCAGAGATTAAATAGATTTTCCAGTGTCTGCCAGCATAATGAAAAGATGCTGATGGATAGATGTCTGCCAAGGAAAGCTTGTAAGAGACAAGCCCAGCTTTATGAACCTCCAAGCACATTAAACTGGAAAACACAGAGGATGTCTGTTTCACACTTGGGAAGGACATTTTTCAAAGGGAATACTAGTTTGAATATTAGTGCTTTGCATCACTGCTGCTGCCAGCTGAGATGATTAGCACTTTGATCTATCTACAATTATGAGCACACATTTAATCAAGGGGATTTTCCTGCTGAAAGTGTTCTGTTCTGAAAGCTGGTTCTGTCTGTATGTGAGAACACAAGGTACCAAATCTCTCTCCTATTAGGGCTTTCTGAACATCTCTGAAATGATGGTCACTGTTATATAACTCGCTCTGAAGTGTGAAATGCAAAGAACGTTAGACACAGGAAAGGGATAAGGCAACCTGTCTTGTCCTCACTACCTCCTTATTATTACCCCCTGCGTGTTCTTATTTTAGAATGCTCCCCACTCTGCCTATGTGGCATTTTCTCAGTCTTGACAGAACTGTTTGAACCTCACACAGAGCATTTGTGGAATGCTTTGCTTTGGAGTCCCCTTGTAGCATTTTCTTAGCTAATAGATTAGTCATGAGCAGCCTTATTCTCCAAGTCAGAAGTCATTTAAACGTCTTTCTTGCTGCTTTGCCAAAGGGTTTTGATTATTGCCTGCCAGAAGAGATTATTCTCTAGTGAGATGGCATTTAGTGTTGGTACTTCCCAGAAGAGCCCTTTCACTGGGATGCAAAGCACATGCCTTTGTTCCTGAGAACTCTAATTCTGTCTCAGCAGCAGACCCACTGACAGTTGTCAGTTCATGCCACGTAAAGGTCAGTTGTCCTCCATTTGTGAGCTCACCTGGTGATTAAAACTGTTAGAATGAATATTTAATTTTCTTAAACCTCTTTTCCCTACCTTGATAGTTCTACTCGCCAAGATAATAAGTCAGTAGTGCTAATAAAATAATTTGTACTAAATATTTACTTACAATGAAAACCACAAGAATTTGCTATTAAATTATTATTTAAAAGAAAAATAAAAAGCCCCAGTATTAGCTTTCCCATAGAAGACATGACTTAAGGACTTGATTGGGGTTTCTTCTCTCAGCTTGTCAGGGTAGGGGAAATTTATCTCAGTGATCCTTTCTCTTCAGTGTTACTTTTTGGACATGGATTTTCCGTAAAGAGCAAGTTCTGTTGTAGATGTGTTAAAAATTCAAGTAGCTCACAGGAAGTAGAAACCTAGTGAATGCAACACAGAAGTAGTTCTCTGAAAGCATGATCTTTCTATTAGAACTATTTTTGATAGGCTATTAGGAAGAAGCTCTTCACCATGAAGGTGGTGAAGCATTGGAACAGGTTGCCCAAGGAAGCTGTGGATGCCTCATCCCTGGAAGTGTTCAAGGCCAGGTTGGATGGGGCTCTGGGCAACCTGGTCTGGTGGGAGAGAGGTGTTCCTGCCCACAGCAGGGGGGCCAGAACTGGATGATTTTCAAGGTCCCTTCCCTCCATTCTGTGATTCTGTTAACAAAATGCTTATTGGGGATGGTGCAGTGTCAGTGCTCTGAGATCCTCACTCTTCCTTTACTGAAACATGAATGAAACAATCTTTTTTTTAACCTTTACTCTTGTATCTGGTATGACACCGTACAGTATGAGCAGAGTGGTGAAATGAACATTACACATTATATGACAGAAGAAGGCACTTAAAGGGTGCAGTATCTACCTAATCTTTTGACCGAAGGACTAAGTTTTGTGGATCCACTGGCAGAGACCAACTGTTGCTTTTGGTGTTTTTGCAGCTAGCTCTCCTGTGGAACCCTCCAAGATCAGCTGGTTTTAGCATTAGGAATACTAATTCTTGGACTGCTAAGTTGCAAATGTGTCTTATGACAGCAGAAGTACCTGATGTGCTCATTCCCTTCGCTTTTATGAAAATGGCTTTGATTAAGCTTGAGAAAATTGCAGATTTCCATGGCACATATAAGGATATTACAATCAAGAATGAAGTATAAACTACAAAGCTTTTCATTAGCTCCCTAGTTAAGTGAAAGCGTCCAGCATTCAGCTAATGATGCTCAGGTCAGATCTATGCTTTTGATGCTCTCCTTCCATGCTAAAGCCCCACTTAGGTGTAACACTTATAAAATGAGGTTTATAAAAGTCACAAGATAAGGCATGCTGTTCCTAATTTATCAGCTGTTGCTTTTAAGTAGAATCTGTTTAATATTACAGATGAAAGTCTGCCTGAGTGTGTAGTCTGTTTCTGCCCATGAAGAAAAGCAATGCTGTGTATTACTTTCTTGTCCATGCTTTGTCCAGTGTCCAGTTGCACTCAGTTCAATTTGTTCGGTGTTCTGAACACTGTGGAAGGAAGAGTATCAGTACACACTTACAGTGCTGATGAGAGTGGCTTTTTGTGGATGTCTGGGTCTGTGGAGAGAAGCAAGAAAATTTCAGCACACTGATTTTACCTACCTTCACAAATTTACTGCCTGTGTACACAATAACATGGGGATTATGGACTAACCTGTCCAACTAAAAGGATCTGACTTCATCAGCATTATTCCTTAAATCAATTACTCAAAGACAGCTCGAAGCAGAGCTTTGTAGTATTGTTAACTTTTGTTTTGGGGAGTTCTATGCCATTGGAAAAAATACATCTGAGATTGAAGACGTGAATTATCCAACCTAGGCTGTTGTTTAGTGAGGAGTGACTTAGTGCTTGTCTGACTGGGAAACAGCTGCAACTTCCTCTATGAGCATTTCTCCATAGGGATGGAAAACCTTGGCTAAAATGGATAGATGCTCAAAGAGGTTTGGGTGGCCTTTTTTATATTTCTGTTGAAATAAAGGAAACTAAGGAGATTCCTTTATTGAAAAGGATAAAATGTTAGGCACAAGCTGTGTTTCGGGCAAGGGAACATCACTGCTGCTGGCCATGCTGTAAAATACCAGAGTCTCCGATGAATCTTTCAGGTAGTTCTCTTCCTTTTTGAAGCATCTGGATGAAATCACTTGGAAGAATTCTGTATCCAGCAGCTCTACAACAGCTGCTACTGCCTAAGCACTTCTACAAGCCCATCCATAATGCTAGAAGCATTAATGAATAATGGAAAGACGATTGGCATAAGGGGGGAAAGCTCTGACTTTTCCTTTGAAAGCAAGGAAGAATTAATGCATGAAGGGGAATAAACTGCTAACAGGATGACATCAACCACACTGGAAAACACAGATCATCTCTGTGAAATAACATAAATGGAGGCAAGGTGTACCAACTGTCATTGACTCAGTGGCAGGTAAAACTCTTTGGGGAGGGAAAATTAAGGCTGAAATCCCAGAGGTCTTTCTGTTGTGAATGACGTATCCCCACCTGACGGAAGCAAATACATGACAGAAGCAATCCCCCATCATTAATTTCAGATCTCTGCTACATAAATCTAGATAAGTAATTAGATTTTAATGAAACTGAATGGTACTTGATTAGATTTTAATTGCATTAATATACCTTTTTACATGGCATATTGTCTGTGAGTTGCATCCACAGGAAAAAATCACCTTTTACAAAGAGTGCTGTCATTCACCTTGACAGTTTTAGAAGTCTCCTTGTGACTGTGGTTCCCACTTGGTTTTATAGGTTTGGTTTAGCTGGAATGGAGTTGATCATCCCTATGACATATGACCTGGTGCTGTGTGTGTGGTGACAGTTGAAAAGGTGGTGATAACCCACCAGTGTTTTGTCTTGCTGACAGGTGTGACAAGGGCTTCACTTCCAGTAACAGCCTCTAGAAATTATCCACCAAGGTATCTGTTCAGTAACTTAAACAAACATTACCAGGAACAAATGACCCTAAATATTCCAAAAGTGCTTAAGATTATTTAAGTTACTTCAAATTCTCTGTCTTCTTCATCAAGAAGTACACGGGAAGAAGAAATTCTATGGCTAAGGTTAAACACTCAGGCTGTTTTTCTTTAGCACTTTATTCCTGCTGCTGTTTCGTGGTACATTACACAGGTTCTTCAATAGTAGATGGCAGTGCTCAGGCCAAGTCTCCTCTTAGGGCTGTGAGTGAGATGCTGAACAGGGAACTGTAATAGGAGGATCTCCATGTATGTAAACTGTGCACTTCAGGCTCTTTGTGTTTTAAAACCAACATGGATTTGTGTCCTCATATTCATTTGCTTGCAGCTCTTCAAGTAAATGGTAACTGTGGACTGTCAGAGCTGTGTGTTGAGCTTGCAGACAACACAGGACAATGTGTGTTAAACTTCAGTTTTTTAAAGCAATGTGACTCAAATAGTCTACGAGTTTTTAAAAGAACAATGAAATATAGGCTTGGAAATTATTGTAGACATCCTTAACTCTACATATGTGTAGATATGCTGTCATTGACCACTGAGCTTTACACAGACATGGCACTAAGGACAGGTTGAAGAGCATGACACTACTTTAGCACCCATGGAAGCCTTGTGGGGGTTCCTCTGGGATGCTCCAAGATATACTTCAACTCCTGCACCTCCTGGCAGCCTCAGTAGTCCTTGTTTCTCCTTATTGTCTGGGTCCTGAGAGCATCAGCAAGCTCTGCAGTCTTTCTGTGGTCCATGCCTCAGCTCCATTCTGGCTACATCCATGCCTGGCCACAGATCTTGCTGATGCTTCATTTCTTGGATGACCTCAGAGGTGCCTCAGCATCCATTGGACTTTGAGCATGTACTACCCATTCCACTCTTTGCTGCTGCTCACCTTTCCCAAGATGCAGAGTGGTCCTGTTCACGCTGTTAATGCAGCAGCCTCTGAGGATTTGGTCCCTCAGGCCCATGTTGTGACAGCACCTATTTGTTTGGTTAAAGGAATGCTAGTTACATTGTAGAAGGTAAGGAGCTTGTATCTCTTCTGTTTGAAAATCCAGTAAATACACATCTTTGACACAGGACCGTGGACATAATGCTTACAAGGTGCAGCAATTTTGCTATCATAACAAGAGAATGCAAATCAGCAATATGTAAACGACTCAAGGACAACGTTTAATTAAGCCGCATACCAAACAGGACACTCACTGCTGCTGCATGATAGATGGCTGAGCTGAAAAAGCTCGTATTAGCTCTTATCTCATAAGCAAATGTAGTCTGTTGATTGGCAAAGGCCATTGTGTTGCTGGAGAAGATAGCAGATTAAATCTTCTAGAATTTGTAAATTAAGCATCACAAATGTTCAAAACAATAGCTCTGTTATGGTGACTGAAAGGATGCATTTGCTTAGCAATTTTGACTTAACCAAGTAGTGAGCCGTGGGTTCTAAAATAAATGCACACACACATCAATCTGACAGAATGGCCAGGGAGCAGAAATTGTAAGGGGACCTATCCCACCTTTAGTCAGTCTGTCTCACAATTTACCTGTTAGATAAGAACCTGACATACTTGATCTCAATCGTTAGGTTGGTGGGTTCATAGGAAGTCCAAGGCAGGCACAGAAGTAAGAATTCAGCCCACAAAGCTTTTGCAGTTTAGCTTTACCAGCATCACTCCTGAGCCATGCATAGCTACTGCAGAGGGTGTAAAATAAACTACTCTTTACTCAACTTACTGAATTTTGTTTGGACCAATGGTTAAAAAATTGCCTTCTTCCCAAGATCCTTTTGCAGGGACAACATAATGGTTCATGTTTGAATCAGCCAAAAGTAACAGACTGATGCTTGCCTTGCTAGATTCAAATGAAAGTTCACTTCTGCGTACTTTACTACTAGTTCTGGATAGGTTCTAAGTACAGAGGTGCTTTGGAGATGCTCAAAGACATGTCCTGGCAACTTATTTCATCAAAGATCTATTCAATGAACCTGATTTGATGGTTCATACTACTTGATCAAACACTGTGTATGTCATTTCTGTCAGCTGTTGATAAAATAAGACCCTAATTTCCTGCAGAATGCGACTCTCTGCAGTGAGTTTATGCGATTGGTTAGATGTATGATTTCTACATTTTCTTTCACAGTTTTTGTGTATTAATACAGAAAACAGTGTTAGGGCTGCAGATACGGGCTTAATACAAGTCCTTTAGCTGTCTGGATGATTGCTGCTACAGAAGAACTGATAGAGGGTAGAAGAGATGGTCTGTTGAAAGTACTGTTTCCTTCCTAGGCTGCCTGATTTTATTATGGTATTCTCTTCAGTTTTTGCTACAAAAACAGTTTAATCAAACATCTACAACTTTTTCATGTTAAAACATCTGTCCTCACTCCTTCCAAGAAGAGGTATCTTTCTCATTTGCTAATAAGAAAACACTCTGTGCCGTTTGATTTGTATGAGAACCTCCATGGGGTTACATGGGCTCTGACAGAGGCACAAAGACGCTCTTTGTACTGTCACGCAGTAAAAAAGCAGTCACATACATATTCATTACTTTTGTATTTTTTACATAAGAGGGAAAAATTCCAACTGTCGCCCTCGCTGCAGTTTATATTCTCTGCTTTATAGTCTCTTATTTTTTTAAGCAAAGGGTGGAAATAACATGCCAACAGTGTAACACTGCATACATTCCAATGAAACTGTGCTGCTTAAACTGAACAAGGAGGCTGCTCAGAAATAGAAGAGCAGTGCTGCTCCCTCCTCCCTTGAGTGATTCATGCTGACATGGGAACATCAGCCAAATCCAAGGGCAAGATTCTCCTCAGGCTCCTCAGAGCACACTGCTTTCCATTTTTGAGATGTTCACAGGTCTGACATGGTTGTCTCCTGAGTTTTCTGGTAGCACTGTTACTCCAGAGGATTTTACACAGCACTGAATAGAGCTCAGAGAACTGCTAGGTAGCTGTGTTGTATTTAGAGGAAGGATTCACTTAAAATTAGTACCTGGGAAGGAAGGCCTGAAGCACTAGATGACTTGAAAGCCCAGTAAGAATGTACTTTAACTCAGCACAAAGGTGGCACTGGCTCCACAGAGCCCCAAAATAATGGCAGACAAAACAATCTTCATATTACTGATGGAGTACTTATAAAATAATCCACCTGCTCCATCCATCTGTCTTGGCTGCCTCAGGACATGAACTAGAGTAAAGGTTAAAAAAACCACTAAAACAACAAACCACAACCAAAGAAACAGGTCTTTTTAGGTGGAAAATTGGTAACAAAAGCCCTTAAATCTGCTTTGCACCTGGGGGAATGCAATATGCCTCTGACTTCTTATTAACTGAACTTTAAAGTTCAACCCTCTGCTTGAAACCATCACCCAGTTCCTTTTCTTGATCCAATGGTCTACAACAAACCAGACATTGGAATAAGCTGTCCAGGAAGGGGGTGGAGGCACTGTCCCTGGAGGGGTTCAACAAACGGGCAGATATGGTGTTTTAGGGGGATGGTTTGGGGCTGTGGCATGGATGGTTGGCCTTGATGATCTTGAGGGGCTTTTCCAACCTTGATGATTCTATGATTGTAACATTCGCTCTCCATGATGTCCATGATGCCTTTTGACATAATAAACAATTACAGAAGCAAGGGGCTAGTAAATGCCCTGGCTACCATACTGTCTTGTGAATGTTCTTCCTCTGTCTTTAGTTCATTGATGTTTTTTCTTTTTCTTACCATGACATCACATTAAAAAGGAAGGTATAAGATTTTCTTCATGAATTTTCATTGCTTGTGGCACAGTACTAAGGATCCTCCTAGAATGACATAGATGACAGGGCACCCTCAGCACACTGGCTCTCCCACTTCCTTGGCAAATGAGTAGTAAAGTAATTTGTGAAGCTATTCTCAGTTTTCTCTCTAGCATGTCCTCAGAAGGATGCAGCTGTCATAACTGTTTTAGAGCAGGCTGATCCTGATTCTACAGATGCTTTGAGAAAACCCTTTGATAAGGTTGTCCTTGCTGGACACAGACCCAGTCTCAGCACAGAGATTAGCTGTGTGGCCATTAGTTCAGTCTAGTAGCACAAAACCAGGGAACTCTAAGCATTGGAGAGACTGGAAGGTTAAACATGAAACAAACTATGTGAATATGGATTCAAGACTTAGCAGCTGCTGCTTGGGACAAAAACCTGCAAGTACTGAATGGGCACCAGAAATAGGAGTAAAGTTTTTATCAAGATAGTAAAGGAAAATAACATGAAGGAAGGAGCTGCCTATAGTGGGTAGGACTTCTGGTCATGCTTAAGTGCTTAACACAGACTTACATCTAAAAGCCAAATAGGAAGGCAGGAACTCATGCTGTCATTCTGTATCCAGGCAAATAAGATTTAAGAAATCAGTGAAACTCAAACAGGAAGAAAAACCCATGTAATGGTTTCCACTGCATGCACCAGAGAGTAGCAAGAGCATGGAGAAAACCACGACTTGAGCCTGACATTCTGAAAGTGTATGTGGGACATGCAGGCATTATGAGAAGTAAATGTTACCTTTTAGAACAACTGTGCGAGCTCAGCCTGAGCAGTGGTTCCCAAACAGCTGCCCCACCATCACAGACAGACAGGCAAGCACATGCAGGCATACATGTACACACACTAGTGAACATGAAAATAAATCACAGCAGGGAACTTAGAAGTATCCCTAAATCCTGCAGGGGTTTAGGGAAGGTGCAAACTGCATTTCCGTGTTTGGATCAACTATCATGGCCAGCAGTCCTGATACCTACATCCTCTCATTCCTGAGTGGGGGTGTGGGGTGTGGTGTGTAGTGAAGCTATTGCATCAGAGCAATGTGACAGAGACAAATAAGAAGAGACATGCTTTAGTGAATGTCTGAATCTATCAATAAGGTCATCTGAGTGCTCCTGCTTATCCTTCCTCAGAGCTTTGCCCTCAAAAAATTGGCTGATCCCATATTCAAAAGTGGTGAAAGGAATGTGCTTATACTCAGCAGCACTAAACTGACTTTGAAGCAGAGTACAATGGGATTTGAAATGCTATTTTTAAGAATAAAAAAAGATGTAAACCCAAGAGCCAGCTTAAAATGTCCAGTGAATTCAAAACTTTTTATGCTCCTTTATGCTTCATATATCACTAATTGCCTGGGTTTTAAAAGCAGCTGCCCTATATGTATATATAGGGGTATTGTTATGTTATACTTCTATAATTATCCATTATATTGTAATTACAGATACTAATTTTCAAGTGTATGTCAGGATTTGTCTCCTGTAACATGCGCCTGAAACAGAAAGTATTTGTAGTCACATTTGGCCATGAAGTCCAGTAGTCAATGCGTTCCATGGGAGATTTGGCTCTCCTTATTCTGAGTGCAACCTGTTCCTTCTCACCTTGGGTACTGGGGGCAGTTCTGGGCCCCTAAATTACGGAAAGATATTGTGGTGCTGGAGTGGGTCCAGAGGAGAGCAACAAGGCTGGTGAAGGGACTGGAAGGAAATTCTAATGAGGAGAGGCTGAGGAAGCTGGGGTTATTTAGCCCAGGGAAGTGGTTGAGTCCCCAACCCTATAGGTGTTTAAGACAGACTGGACAGGGCACTTAGTGCCCTGGTCTGGCTGATGTGGTGATGTTAGATCATAGGCTGGGCTGGATGAGCTCAGAGAGCTTTTCCACCTCAATAGTTCTGTGATTCTCAGTGAGATTCTATGATTCTCTTTGGCTAAAGAAGGTCTTTACACCATCAAATGCAACCTCTACAGTCAGAACTAGAACACAGGGCAGCACTATCCTCATTGCTTCAGTTTATGTGACTTGGTTTGAAGTGACAAGTACTTGGTTTGAAGTGACATTGCTCTTAGCCAAGCAATGTCAGCTCTCTGGTGAACAGAATAATGCAAGAACAGGTTTGGAAATCAAATGCTTAGAAATGCTCAGAAGAACTAAGTAGTAGGGCTCTTCCTTTCTGTATGAATGCTAGAGTTGAAGTACTCTTGAATAGTAGTTGGTGCCACTTCTTGATGCCTGTGCTCTCTGTTAGAATAGAAAGCTGGCACCACCAGTAAATGAAACACAGCTTGCAGCCCTTGTCTGTGGCTGCTGCTGGCTGATGGAGAACACAACCCCTAGAAATTCTTCCTAATATAATTTACTGGCACATTAGAGCCTACAGGAGCAATCTGGAAATGGGAAGTATCTGTTTTTCATGAGCTCAGAGAGCTAGGATGCAGGGATGTAGAGAGGATGCTTAGTGAAGCACCTGTGACAGTATGAATCCAGGCCTGGCTGGCTGTTTTAGGACAGGTGCAGTAACCTGGGATGTTACGGAGCATTACAGATACTACCAGTTAGATACTGGGGAGATTTTTCTGACCCAGTCTGAGCACTTTTTTTACTCCTGTGTGTATTTAGAGTGGCCCGAATCCTGACAGGCCTGAGCACACTCAGGTTCAGCTCAAGACTGTGCTTTGTCAGCTTCAGAACCTATCTTCTGCCAGTGATTGGATCCGGCAGATGTTTTCTGAGAACTGTTGTATGCCCAACGTGTCAGCCCTGCTGGCAGGAACAGGTCTCTCCCTGGGACAGGTTTTGAAGCCCATCCACAGCACTGTGTGAAAGGAGCCAGCCTGCGGCCCCGTGACTGCAGCACAGGTACAGCTGGAGGGAGCTGCAGACAAGATCCTCTCCTCACCAGTCTTATCCATTTGTTTTACTAGACAAATGGATTAACAAATTCTGAAATACTAAAGCTCTCTTTGGGTCGCAAACTTCACTGGTGCCTATGAGAACTGACGTTGCTCAGTGTCTCTCTAGGATCACTCACGGTACCCTCTGTTCTAAGTGTGGTGTGAGCTGAAGGCAAACAAATCCAGACCTGTGGTATGTTAAAACTTCTCCTGAAAACTTATCTTTAATGGATTGCATTTGTTTCTGTAGCACCTTTTACAATCCATGAGAGAAGATTGGGCATCATATCTTGCCTTTCTCTGCTGGAAAGGTGAGATATGGTAAGAAAACTGTGTAGCTAATGGTACATGAGTTATGAGCATTTTGTTAATGGAGGGAGTGACCTTCGAATCTAAAGTCAGGAAAGACTGAAGAACACATACATGTTAAAGGTCATATATTTGACTTATGACATTAGGATTATCGGGGCAGGGAGAACCAACCACAGACCTAGCAGAACTAAAGTTTCAGACAACAGTAATCGCAATAACTACTTCTGGCTGCGGTTTGGTTTTAGGTAACATTCACCTTGAACAATAATTTCTACATCTTTTAACAGGGAAATTTTACATTTATTATGATGAAACCAAACCATTCCAAAGTCATGATAATAACTCTGAATTATATATTGGGATGACTATGAGCCAGCAATGTGCTCTTGTGGCCAAGAGGGCCAACAGCATCCTGGGGTGCATCAGAAAGGGGGTGGTTAGCAGATCAAGAGAAGTACTTCTCCCTCTCTACTCTGCACTAGTGAGACTGCATCCTGGAGTATTGTGTCCAGTTCTGGGCCCCTCAGTTCAAGAAGGACACAGAGCTGCTGGAGGGTGTCCAGCGTAGAGCAACGAAGGTGATGAAGGAAGTAGGACATCTCCCTGATGAGGAAAGGCTGAGGGAGCTGGGTCTCTTGAGCTTGAAGAGGAAGCTGAGGGGTGACCTCATCAGTGTCTATAAATATGTGAGGGGTGAGTGTCAGGAGGATGGAACCAGGCTCTTCTCAAGGTCATCTAGTGATAGGACAAGGGGCAATGGGTGCAAGCTGGCACAGAGGAGGTTCCATCTAAATATCAGCAGGAACTTCTCCCCAGTGAGGGTGATGGAGCATTGGAACAGGCTGCCCAGGGAAGTTGTGGAGTCTCAGTCTCTGGAGACGTTCAAGACCTGCCTGGATGTGTTCCTGTGTTATTTGGTCTAGGTGATCCTGCTGTGGCAGGGGGATTGGACTAGAGGATCTTTCGAGGTCCCTTCCGATCCCTAATGATTCCAATTCTATAATATTAGCATCATCTTGAGAAAGAACTGTAATTGCCAGAGCTAAGGCTCCGAGACTGTAAAGAATGGGCATTTCCTAATGAATTTTCAACTTTAAATCAATAACAATTTTAACTGAACTAGACAGTAAATATGAGAGAATCCATTATTACAGTATTTTCCTCCTTTCTACCTTTATCTCTCACCAGTGGATTGTAGTGGCTTATGCCTTTACATATTCACTCATTCCTGTAAGCTCCACTGTTTGCTTAGCAGCAGGGTTCACTTAGACTAATCTGAGCTTAGCCATGTCCCAGCTTCCAGGTAATTTCTGCAGAGAAAAACTTTCTTCATCTCTCACCTGAGCCCTGCCCCAGGCAGCTGAGCCATATAGTCTGAGCCCATGGTAGAAATTTAACCACAGCAAGAGGGGCTGTATCTGTACTACTGACTTCAGAGTAGGAGAATGTGCCTGGTTTTTGTCTTTTTGGTAATAATTTGAGGGTTAATTTAGTATGTTTTCATTAGCTGACACAGACTGCATCCACTAGCTTAAACTCTTTTCACCTCCCAAAAACGTGGTCTCTGACCAGCATTTAAAGCTTTAAATCCAGTGGCTGGTCCTTAGTGCACATTTTTGAAGCCACGAAGTGTTTGACTGTGGTCACTTGGGTATTCCTGAGTCCATGGACAAGACTCCACGCAAGCCTTCCGATCAGCTTTTATTCTGGCCTCTGAAATAATTCAGTTAGCCAGAAGTGAATTTGAGCAAATCCCACCTACTACATGTGGGTGACCATCTCCAGGAAAAGGAGACAAAATTCAGTGTGCAAGTACCTTTCATCTCCCCCTTCTTTCTTGGCATCACTCCTTATCGACAGCAATATGTGGAGATACTAACACAACGGTCTCTTTGCATTTGAAATGATTGCAATTTTTTGTGATCTTCTTATAAAAGAAACCTCGCCAAATAGTCTCCCAGCAATCGCTCTCTGCCTTGACAGAGTATGGTCTACACAGCAAGGTCTCCTATTACTATGATTGTATTCCTTTTACAAAGTAAAACAGAGAGTTATCAGTGTGCTGTGAGGATTTAGAAGTAATATAATGATAGCCTGAGGAAGTTCGCTATTTATTAGATAATAATCACATTCAGGTTAATCTCTGAGGCCAGAAGCCTCACAGTTCATTAGAGGGGGATAGGATTATTACTGCTAAATTATCTAGAAGCATCCTCAAGCTATTATTAGGATGAAATTTTAATTAAATATTCTGTTGTAAATGACATATTAAAAAGACTTGCAAAAATGAGTCATCAGATAAAAAGGGAAAAAAGTAAAAGTCAAACCTTTTTTGGCTTCTTTTCTTTTGTTCTTATCCCATTTCATTACAACAGACAATGGCTTTAAACCAAAGGAGGGCAGATTTGGATTAGATAGAAGGGAGTTCCTCACTGTGAGGGTGCTCAGGCACTGGAACAGGTTGCTCAGGGAGGTTGTGGGTGCTTCCTCCCTGGAAGTGTTCAAAGCCAGGTTGGATGGGGCTCTGGGCAACCAGGGTCTAGTAGGAGTTATCCCTGCCTGTGGCAGGGAGGCTGGAACTAGATGTTGTTTCTCAACCTAAACCATTTCAGTATTTTATTTTCTGCACATTTTCTTTGCTTTCTCTCTCTTTATTCTATTAAAATTCGTCTACTCCTAAACTTCAGCTGAGCTCTGTTCTGACCCAGGAAAATGCAGTATTCTCAAAATAGGAGATTTATGTAACACAACCTTCTCCTGAACCTGTCTGCTTTCACCAGTAACTGGGCAAAGAATCCAGGCAACAAGATTTTCTAGTTTCTTCGTAACAGTTTTCAGATATATAAAATAAAAAAGCTGTGAATATTCCTTCGTTTTTCTCTCAGCTGAGATGAGACATAAAGGTTGGGATTTCCTGTAAGGAAGAAAAATAAAATACCATCCATTAAAACCTGTTTTGCAAAGCACTGGTTGTGTGCAGATCTAGCAGTGCTGTAAAATGGGCAATCAGTCTTAAATGCCAAACCAAAGCCATGTGGAAGACCAGTGCCTGGGCCAGGAACAGGGTACTTGATGAAATCCTGACTCCCTTACGTATTATAGCCAACAGCCTCTCCCAGCAAGGTGATGCCATAGCTATCTGGTTTTGCAGAAAGGCCCAGTGAAGGCCAATAGGCCTTCTATTTTCTCAAAAGCATGCAAACATTTTGAAGAATGTGGCCACAAACAGACATGTACCTACATGAGAGTTAGTCATTATGTATTTCTTCACTTTTTTCTTCTCTTTCTTTTCTAGCTGAAACAAGAAAGCTTAGGAAATGTCATAACAGTTTGGGCATCACAGTATAGGAAGGACATCAAGGTGCTGGAGAGAGTACAGAGAGGGCAACTGGGCTAGTTAGGGGTCTGAAGAACAGATCTGATGAGGAGATGCTGAGGGAGTTTGGGTTAGTCGGGCTGGAGGAGGCTGAGGGGGGACCTCACTACTCCCTACAGCTACCTAAAGGGAGGGTGGATTGAGGTGGGTGTTGTCCTCTTCTCCCTAGTGATGAGTGCTGGGAAAGAGGAAACGGGGTCAAGTGCCAGGGAATGCTCGGGTTGGATATTGGGAATAACTTCCCCCCAGAAAGATTTAGGGAGGTCTGGGAACAGGCTGCTGAGGTTGGGGGTGGAGGTACCATCCCTGTAGGGATTCATAAACTGAGTAGGCATTGTGTTTCAGGAGATGGCTTAGTGGTTTTGGGTTGTAGGGTGGACAGTTGGCTTGATGATCTTGAAGGTCTTTTCCAACCTTGATGATTCAATGATGCTGTATATGCAGAAGACACACCCGAGCCATTAGAAATTTCACAGCATTAATCTCCCATGGACGTGCATTATGCAAAGGCAGCACTACAGTGAAATGCCACTCCTTACCCACCTCCCCAGCTCTGCAAATGAGCTACATTATCAAGGAGAAACTGGTATAGGTGTGCAGCAATATCCAGACAGCTCTTCTGTGCTTCATCGTCCTGGTCAATTTATTTCAACTAATTCACTTAGAAAGAAATTGTTTATTTCAGTACGGAACTTGTGTTTTGAATATTCACTTGTGGTTTTGCCAATGTTCAGGCTTTAATCATGTACAGTGACATACTCATTTGCAAGATTCTGCTAAGCTCAATATATTCCTTTTTCTGCATTTTATTAAAAGACAGCTAACTGATCTCTTGGAATACTTTTTGGTAGGAAAAATATCAGTATGTTTTGCAAGTGGAATTACTTGAACTTAGTAGTGCCAACACTGTTAATGGCTCCTGTGTTGTCTGAAATACTAATACTCCTATAGCTTAGTAAATATAATATAGATAACTACTACAGGTATGGATGGATTTCTAGATATAGATACTACTGTAGACATAGATTTAGCATAGATATATGTATTTGCACTCTAGATAAATGTATCTTTGCCATGAATAATCTTGCTTGTTTGAATTAAAAATTATAAACTAGTTATGCTTTTTTAAAACCTATTAAATTAAGGGGAGAAAAAGAATTTTAAATCATTAATCAAATACATTTCTCATAATTTAGAACATGTAATAATTTAATATCATTTTTAACAGCAATATGTAAAAAGCGCTAGGTACTGCATCATTTTGTAATAAATGCTGTAGACATTCCACTCCACCAAACCAATTAAGGCAATATATCTGTGCGAGTCACTGAATAAATGGCTTAGCTGTTTTACAGGCTATAGTTTGAGACATTAATTGATTGTCAGATAAAAGAAGTTAGCAATTTAAAGCAATGGTTATGAGGATTTGTTCTGGATCACACTGGTCCTACAGCTTGCCTTGCTGTCCACTGCACTCTGCAGAAAATGATGGGTACCACGTACAACCAGTGATTAACTCACAGGTTGCTAAGGACATTGAAAACCACTGTACCAAATAACCAAGTCTGTCAGTTCATCAGAACCTAGGCTACGAAGGAGGAAACACTGGAAGATGAAGAGAAGTCTCACTATTCCATTGTTCTCAGCAATGGTTCTGACAGCAACAAGCAATCCACAGTGAATCATCCATTCAACCATCTGAGCAAGGCAGGCACCAAAGGAAAGTTCTTTCCCAACTGTCAACTGCAAACGTCTAAGAAAGCTTTCCCAGTTCTAGTCAACTTTCAGTCTCACTTGAAAATGCAGTTCTCTCTTATTTTCTAATACTATCTTCATTTGTGATTGCTTCTCTCTGCATGACAGAAGCCTTGGCTGAACCCAGCTAACTTTGAATGCCTGAGTGCATGCACTCAATAAATTTCCCAATCACTGCTATTTCCTGAAGGGAATGCTGGCTGCAGAGTAGCAGTCCTTCTCATCACGCTTGCTGTTCTTTCATTTTTCTGACAGCTCCTTATCCTACTCTGCAAGTTTCAGAGTGTTCCTACACCATTTCTTGTACCATAATGAACTTACCTGATTTTCTGTCTTTTGAGGGCATCTTGTTCATGCATGAAATGCTATCTGAGCACATGGGAAGGACTCACGCTCAAAAATTTGCTCTTATGAGCAGGTTAATAACTAACTAGAAACTTCAAAAAGCTGAAGTATACATTGATTTTAAGCAACTGGCAGTTCAGGGTTATTTTTTATGCTGCACTTGACTGGATTTGTCTGTCAGCAAGGTGCTAGAAAAGTACTTAATGTACCCGTAAGATCTAGCATTGAAGTACTGTGTTGCAGTCCAGTGCTGCAGTTATCTTCCATGCCTGCACCCCACGCCTCAGTTTGTGTTTTGCTGAATGCTCCTTTTCCATCAAAGCAAGGGGAATCCGTTTTTTTCTCAAAAATCTACTCTTTCATTCCAGCAGCCCCTCTCTTTTTTCCTCCTAGCAAATATTTCAAGTCTTAAGAATGAGATAACTGTGGAAAAAGCAGAAGGAGCAAGAGTGGGAGATGGCATGGGGCAGTGACATGAGAATGGCTGTAGGTTGTCTCCCATGTGAACTATAGGAACAGGGCATGAATGAACAAAAGTAAGGAAAAGGGAAGTTCATTGGTCATCTCAATTCTGAGACAATCATCTCATCATACAATCAGCACATGCAATCTGCAGTATCCTGAGGCCCTCTGAGCCCCTAATTGCTCTCTGGCCTCAGAGAACTGCACTATATGCTTGTCATCCCTCTCAGCATCTCAGTTGGTACAATTACAGTACCTGCTGATACAAGAATCCTTGGCTGGTATTTTTTCTCTAGCTTAGGGTAAAAAAAGATCGTGTAGCTTAGACCACCTTTATTCTTGTGCAGCTGCACCTACTGCTTAGTTTTAACAGCTCTAAATACAAAATACAAAGCAGGAACATCATGCACCTTCAGCCATAGGTTCACTGTGATTGTAAGCTCACAAAGCCAGCTTCAGTTTTAGCAGCACCTAGGTAAGCATATGCCAGTGACAGGTTACCTGTTGTCCTTGGCACAAGCAACAGGCTTTGCCTGAAGAAAAAGTACTTCTGAAGACAGAATAAATCAGAGAGACAGACTGTATCAGGTAAGAGATACTGCTTCTGTTTTACATGTGGGGTACTAAGGCAATTGCCTGAGGCCAGCAAGTTTCTGTAACAGAGTTGGAAACTGAATCCTGTATCTTGAGTCCCATTCAAATTTAAAAAACCCTCAAAACAACAATCATCCTTCCTCTGTGAGTCTCACCAAGAGACATTACTTAGTTATTTTTCTGCGCATGTGGAACAATAAAATATGCAACTGTAAAGATAAAGAGGGAGGGAAAGGCTTCTGGGAAACATTTGAGAATAGCATAACAGCTTTACAATTTAATGAGTTTGGGTTAATCATGGAAAAACCGCTTCAGAACTAAGTTCAGACTTCTAAACATTTTATAGTAACACATCTTCAGCAGCATTAGTCACATCACATGCTGACATTACACTATATCCTTATCCATTTGGGAAGAGCCCCATCTTCCATATCCCTCCATCAGTTTCATTTGTTCCCATCTGCTGGACATCAACATCAGCTAGTCTGTCTTCCTTTGAGTTTTTGCAGTTCCTCTCAAAGGAGTACCTTCTGTCCCTCAGCTCTTTCCACATGAGGAACTTCTCATGGGTGTGCGTTGCTTTCTGCAGTATGTGACCCAAACATGTTCCATTATTCTTCCTGTTTCTGGTGGAACCAAGTGACAAGTTGATGGTTGAGCAGGGCTATTCCACACAGGCTACACCTTTCTATCCAATACTCTGTAGCTTGCACAAACAGTTACGTGCAGGGAAAAAAGCTCCTGGTTTCCAATTAGTGGTGTTAGAGCTTGTGGAGGGATGAGGATATTTGCGGTTTGTTTGCTGATTTATATTCAATGTTCAAAGTAGATTCTATACTGTCCCTAATTTGGATGTCACTCCCCTGTCAAGTCTCCTCTTACACTGGTGCAGCTGGCTCAGGTAAAGCAGACATTGTGTCGCTGTTGATTCGTATTTGTGGACTGACACTACTGAGCCTGCTGTGCGGTGGTGTCTTCATTTTTACCCTACCCAGGGCTTTGCCTAATACCAGTGAAGATAAGCAAGCAGTACATACAGAAAAGCTGAGTGTCCTTTCAGGACATGGAAGAGGGGCTTTAAAACTGGTAGTTTAGGATTTCAGGTTTTAATGCAATTTGAAGACACATGAACATTGAAGACACATCTAACCACCACCAGCTCTCTGCTGTCTAGCAAACACTGGCCTTAAAAATGTGCTTAAAGGACTCCACTGTTTACTCAATTTATCTTAGTTCTGATTGAAAATGGTTTTGAGCTGTTGCTGCCATGCTCTTATGCTCGTAGTATGTTAGGTATCCCTAGGACATTGCATGTATCTTGTAAATGCTGGCTTCTCTTAAATTTTGGAAGAATCTCTTTAGAGCCTAAAGTACGAAAATCACAGGTAGGTCCCAGTATCAAACGAACGTGTGCTACTGGTTACCATTTCACAAAATCTCTACTAAAGGAACGGCTGAGTGTGTAGGCTTAAGCACACAAATTCTACATCAAATGACTCTCTTATTTTGTGGGTTTTAAGCACTGGCAGGCAAGAGAAGGCACAACTCCCCCTATATTCTGCATGCTCTGCTTATTCACTTTCTTCTCAGAGGTTTTTTAAAGGCTGGATGCCGGGAGAGGAAAATGTTTTTATAATCATGCTAAGTATAAACATTTTGCAAGCTAGCACTACGGCTTTTTTGTCTTAAAATTCTTATCTGATACAGACTTGGTACAGAAAAGTACTTTGGATTCCAAATTACAGAGAGATTCAAGTACCTGTGGACACATCATTCAGCAACAGAACAATATGAATATCATTAGGAAAGCATATTTCTTCCCTATCACCATTGTTTATGGGATAGGTTTGCTCGTACCATGTTCAGTAACATTACTGCAGTGAAAATCAGTCTAAGCGATGCATTTTCAGAGAGATAAGGTATTAATTGATCCATGTTAAATCACAGGATGTTATGGCTTGGATGGGACCTTGAAAGATCATTTAAGTATAAATCCCAGCCCTGCTGGAGCAGGGTAAGCCTACAACACCCAGTGTACAATCAGCCTCCCATCCAAAAATGATGAACATGGATTCAGTTTGTATCTGAGAGTATTGAAGGAAAACTGTTGTAAGCAATCTCGTTTGTTCTGTGACACACAAATTTTCCCGTTACACGTGTTTTACCTGCCAACAGTATGGCTATTCACATGAGTGTACAACTTTTCATTAGTTTTTATATATTAGTTTCATTAGAATTTTATATAAAAATTCTTTCTAAACATGAGACTTCATTGATAAAGCTGAAAACCTAACCAGTAGTTTTTGTGTATTCATTCAAAAGCCTTTGGATCACTAAGAAATATGGTTAAAATTGTCTCTTGTTTCGAAAGAATTTACTACTCCATGTTACATGAGCAGTCTGGCATTGCTTCAGTAAAGCTACGTTGCAGTGAAGACCACCATATTCCCACACACCTACCTGGACCCCTTTAATCCAGTTTCTTGCCTCAGACGTAACAGAAGATGATTTAAGCTGTATGCTTTATTTTTCAACAAGATACCCTAGAAGTGATTCCACAGTCACTTACCAAGCTGTGCTGTTAAGTGATCACCAGCAGTCATCACTCTGCAGGCTTCTGACCGTAATAAAGAATTTACTTAGTCTTTTCATGGACTGGGATAGGCACAGGCCAATTTGCAGAACTGTACAAATTCTGCAAAAAGCCTTTTGAAACTTAATTCACAATTTTCTTTATAAACTTAAGATCAATTTAGAATCACAAATGGGTACATAAGGGAAAAAGAAGTGTTCACTTGTATAAAGATCCCCACTGCTAAACAGAAGAGAACTCCAGAGTTTATAAAAGCAAAATACATCCCAACTTTATCAAATTACATTCTCTGTGCTGGATTTCCTTAAAGACTTATGATTGATGTTCTGGTTGTCCCCTTTTTTATCTCTATAATCCGCATTCAAAGGCCCCTAACACCACAATCTGTTCTCTTAAGCTGCACAAACTTGCTGCAATCACACTGATCGCCTGTAGCACCAGGCTAAAGCAGTTAGGTGGAGGAAGGTTGAATTTTGCTGCACTGTTTATTTCCAGTCTCCTTGGGGCTTACTTTTCATGATGGAGAAGATGCAGTACCAGAATCCTTTAGTATCTAAAGAAAAAACGGCTTTTATTTGGCATCACAAGCACGCTATTCCTACAATGTTCTACTTTCTTGCTACGAACAACCATCCTCAGAAAACAGTGAGTTGCCACCAAATGAGTTTCTTGCTCGTCCTCTCTTTTCTGTTTCCAAATTGTATATCCTCCTGAATTTTAGAGCTTAAGAAATTTTTTCTTGCCTTACAGAAACCAATGTAATGTCTGTTGCAAAATACTTTATAGCAATACACAAAACAGAAATCTTGACTTCCATGAATACATACTCTTGCCTTCTGCCCATCACCTGTTTGGAGACTTTTGGAGGCAAAAGCTGCAGCCACCCTACCCTGTTAACAATGTTAGTCTGATCAATGCCCTGTGACCTTGCACCTACTCATACCTGCAACTTTTACAATATCCTGTAGCAAGGAGTTTGATCATTTAACTGTATCGAAGTGGAAAAATACTTCCTTGTGTTTGTTTAAATAGACTATGTAAAAATTTACGTCCATCTTTCATAGTAAGGAACATGAAATCGTTCTTCAGGCCGGTGGTGATTATAGGGCATCACCACATTGTGAAGTATTATTTTTCTTGAAGCTGCTTGAGAGTCTAAAACAGTAATCTTTTTGAAACTCTCCCATGTATCTGTGCAGGCTTTTTTTCCTTTAATAAGGGAAAACCCAGCATCCCAGAAATCAGCACAATGCAGATTCGTACAGCAGTATACACAATGATCATTTCCATTTTCCTGATGGTGTGTGTGGTGTTTGCTGTCACTGAGCTTAGCACTTTGCTCTTTGACTGTCCACTGATGCCTTCATTTAAAAAAACCCAAACCAACAGCATAATTATGTGCACCAAGCCTGGTCAGTAGATTAGGAAATTTACCACAGGCTAATGAAGATGACTTTTAGCGCAATGAGAATACAACTAATGCAGAGTTTCATTTGTGCTTTCAGAATTATTTTTATTGGAACTATATCCTTCACTCACTGACCTAGAATAAAATTTGCCCACTCACCATGAGGCAACAGGACTGCTGAGTATCTCACAAAGGAAATGGCTGGTTACTTTTCTTCCTCAAGAAATCTTAGTATTGCTAGGAATAGATTGGTTGCTTTCTGAGGTTATTACTTTTGAGCCAGTGTATGTCATAGTCTGAGAGAAATTTCCAGCAAACTTCTGTTAAATTCACCATGAGTTGGAAGCCTAATGTTTTTCACTAGTATTCTAAAAACAGCCGGAGTTCTGAGTTGTTCTTTATTTGTTGAATCACAGTGCAGTTTGAAAAATGAGACTTGGGACCCGAGTGTGATGTGTATCCGTAGCAATGACTTCAAATTACAAAATGAACTCTGAAAGCCAGGTCCTACTCTGATAGGTAGTGCTTAGTTCCTGTGTGATCACCTCACCCCCTCAAAATGTTAAACATTTAACTAAATAGCAATGTCTCTTTTATATATTTTCATAAAAATGAGACGCAACATAAAAACTAAACTTACCTGCTGGAAGCAGCAAATCAGCTCTGATTGTAGCAGCTGATATCATCACCTAATAAAGTTGATTTAGCTTTCTTCAATGTGGATTTTTACTCCATCAGTGCATATTCCTGCTACGTTATAATCTGCATTGAAAGCAGTGCCACACAATCATTACCAAAATTATTAAACACTCAATAAGATTTTAACATATATTTTTATTTAAAAGACTTTAGGAAGTGAAATTGAAAACTGATTATTTCTGACTACAGGATCAAGAAGAGAGCCATTGTGATCACAGAAAATTAGGAGGTGCAGAGCTGTAAACTGCTTACAGCTACAGGCTTCATCTATCATACAAAGCTGGTTGTATTTTTCACACAGAAACAAGCGTGCAATAGCAAAGATCGTAGTTCTTTTTTTCAAGTGTTCCCATTTTTGAACTTGATAAGTGGTAATAATGGAGTATGCAGAGAAGTCTCAATGCTATATTAAACTTCTGGATAGTCTATTATTTTTCACTGTATTTTTAAAAATTAAGTTAAACATGAAAGCTATAGGTGCATTTTGTGGTATTACTGTTTAATCTAGCTCCACTGCCTAGGCTCAAGAAAACAAATATGAACATAATCGAATCTTTCTCCAAGGGTTTATTGCATAAGCATTCCATACACTATATAGAAAGTGATCAGATTAAGGCAATAAATACTGTTTCATTGTCATCTTTCTTCTTTCTATTGATTTTACATGAAATCACATGCAATACCCTGGGAAGTATTGATCTACTAAAATGCAGAGTACTTCAGTCTCCTACTAAAGCATCAATTACAAGTACAGGAGTTCAAATGTCAAGAACACCTTGTGTTGATTAGCTTTTATGGAAATTTTTCAGGAAATCATTTGCATTGTGAATCAAAATATTCTACCTTAACTGCAGGGAAGAGTCACACTGTGATACATAATAGAAATATGCCATGATTAAAATATGTGGGAAAGTACTTTAACATACATAAATACACAGTACTACATATGGTAATTTGCTTTAATCCCTTTCTTACTAAGGTAGGTAGTTTGCTGGGACTAACAAGGTATGTTGTTCAAATACGAGGAAGGCAATTGGCTATTTCTACAAAGCTTCTGTACAATGGCAGCCCTTACTTTCTAAAGCTTTTATATCCGAACAGTCCAACCCACTATCAGGGTGCAGCAAATGTAGGAACTTCAGTTTCACTTTGTTAAAACGCACCTGCACATTGGGGGTTGAATACCTGCAACACTTTGCACTAGAGAACTCAGTAGCCTAGTAAGAGGTGTAAGTAGGTATAGGATGTGTTTAAAAACACTGATAAGCTTGCTGTTTCCCATCTGCTTAAATTCTACACACACGTAATAGAAAGAAAATCACTTCCAAGTCACTAAAGTTGTATTAAAAAAGTATTGTCACACACTCCATATACATGACACTTGTTTTGGGTACAGTTTTATTGTTCATTAAAGCAGTCACACATAAGCAACTGGGGTTTGTAAACATCATAGGGAAATAAAAACAGTGCTTACTTAAAAAATAGCAATCCAGCATTTAATTTTAATACAATATAGTACTTCAAAAATAATTGTTTCAGTTATATGCACATATGTAATATATACAAACAGACGCACACCCTCTCATCTCATGCATCTCTGCCACAGCCATATAGTATATTAAAATAAGCATCTGGTGGTTTTTATTCATGTTCAATACATAGCAAAGATACACAATTCACAACAAAATTATAATGATACAATATCCAATTAATATCAGACTTCTCTGCAGTGCCAGTAGTCTTGCAGATGCTCTTTACTGAATATTACCACACTCAAGTCCTTGCAATACTATCACTTCAGAGGTTTATACCATGTTTCAACATGCTGGTCAAAAGTAAAAGGAATGAAATAGCCATACTATCTTAAACAAGTATAAATATGAGGAGCAATACTTGTAAAATATCTTAGGACTGGGAAAGAGGTTTTCCATCTTACATTAAATGACAAATACTTTCTCTGTACATACTTTATTTCCTCTCAAGGTGTACACCAGATCCAAAAAACTAAGAAGTTCCCTAAATTACAGTACATCCTCGTCCATGTGCCCAGATACATTCTCCTACTAACAATACAGTGCTGAAAACACTCCTGTGGAATGCTTTCAGTGTAACCCAAGAGCCACATGTGAATCATGTTAATTGATACTATACAGTGTATACATTGCATTGTAATAAAAATCAGTTATTAAAGACTGCCTCAACGGCCTAATAGACAAAGAGACTCAAAAGAAAGGCACTAGACCAAAGCGTCAACTACCAACACAGAAACTACACTGACACAAATCTACAGTTTGCCACAGAACACTACCAACAGTAACTGCATACACATGTTCTCTTCCTCAAAACTCAATACAAATTGACAGATTTGAGAAACATGCACTACTATATAAGATTTAATATAAATTCTTATTTCAGGTTAGACATACTAAGCTTCAGTTCTGTTATAGCTCTCAGAACTAAAACAATCTACTTGATCAGAACTGACAGAAGGAAAAAGGAACCTAGTTATTCTCTTTTAATAATAACTTCTTTTTTGCCACAAAGACTTGCTACTTCTCTCAAAACCCACTTCCCCTCTGGGGATACTCGGTCAGTAGTACACAGTTAGTAACTCCAGGCATTTCTACATTTGCAGATGCATAGCATGGCACACTCTTTATTGAAACTTCCCATAGTGTTTCCCTTATCTATATCAATGTAGTATAATACTCTAAGTACTGTAACATACTGTAACAAGATAAGTCAAATGCAATTAATCAACAAAAAAATAATCTAAGTTACCATTATAACACTGGGTTTTCTATTAGTCAAGAAATAGGGGTTAGACAAAAGTAAAATAAGGAATATTTAGATCCTAAATTCCATCAAGATCTGAAATTCTTAATAAATACCCTTACTTCCCTCCCAAATTTCACTGTGCATTAACATTAAATTCTGAACTCTGGAATATTTTTTGGGTTGCATATCTGTACTTTAAAATGCACGTAAAATGCCACAAGTGCTCAGTGACAACAACTTGCTAGGCACTGAATTATCTTTTTTTTTATATAGATATTATGCAAATTAACCTAAAAGATCCCATTAGAGAGCAGTGCATCATGGCCCATACCGCTTCATGGCAAGGGCTAAGTGATACCTTTACAGCAGCTGCAAGAGTCTCTCAGAACAATGAAGATCCATTATGCTGTTACCATAAATTGTGTTTTAAACAAGACAGATGACCTCAATTGTACAATGCATCAAACTTCAGTTTTCTACAAGTGTCAACAAAAGGAACAACTTTTATAATCACAGAGAAAATAAACTGCCATCAGTGAAAGTAAGGAGCTGAAAGCTGAGTGCAATGTTGTCAAGACTAGTGAAGTGCTCAAAGAACAGTGAAAAACGACCAGTAGACAACAAAAGTTTAAGCAAAACCAATAACAACAGACATGTCCTTTCACAAGTTTTGATTTCAGAAGACTTTTTAATATTATATAAAATATTAATATGAAAACATCTAATCATTCCCTCCTATTTAAAATCAATACAAGGACTCTTCGGGCTGTACAAGCATAAACAAAAATAATAAAACCAAATTAGGTACAGTTATTTAAGGGATTTATAGCAAAAATGTATAAATCAGTCTCCTTAATAAAGGGAGAGAGTGGTTAATGGGGTAGTGGTAAAAGTCTGTCAAGTGCTTCATGTGTCTTGGTTGCTAATTTGTGACTGTGGTCATACCTCTATTTCAGTTCATCCACCTGAGCACAAGAAAAGCATTCACAAACAGTTCTTTCAAAAAAGCACCTTGGAGTTTGCAATAATGCAGTAGAAAAATGCAAAAAGAGATTAGTATTCTGATACTAGTATTCCAGTAACTCTAAAGGTGCACTTCAACATGCCAGGTTGTATGTGTCACCTAGAGTCTGTATGTCCTTCAAGCAGCTGAGTACATTATGCAACACCTCATCTCTTCAATTAAACTGCAGACAAACTACAAGAGAATTAACCTATAAATAAGTGAAACACACAAACCCAAGCCTTTTTCAGACCAGAAACCACTCCCAGAAAAATATTACTAGTAAGTGGCTTAATGCTTATTGGGAATGGTAAAGGTTTGTGGAAAAAAAACCAAACCACCAGTCTGTTTTGCTTTGTATTCTTTTTAAACAGTAAGTTCTCACATTCACCTTATGTGGGTAGAGTACTGTAAGAACTGAGTAATGAGTGTCATTTTCACAGGTCCTGCTGAAGTCAACTGAATTTTAGTGGTCACACAAGTTCCAGCACACAGACTAAAACACAGGATCTGGACTTTGCAAATAAATAACAAACAAGTAATGATTTGCTACAGATTTAAACACTTGCTGCAAAAAAATAATGTGATGTCTACTAGCTCAAAGTTCCAGACTTTTCTAGGCCGTTGTACGGAAATACCAAAAAATGGGATTGCTGAGCAGATACATCCACGTGACCAGATCCTAAAATTGTATTTATGGTAGGACTAGTAAGATATTAGACTCTGTAAACACGTTCAAAAAAAACCAAACACACCAGAACTGTGTCTGCAGTCAATATATAACAATACATAACAATGGAAAATTTAGTCTATTTTTTTGCATGCTGAGAGGATTTTACCTCCTCAAATAGAAAAGCTTTTCCATTCTCAGTTTCAAGCAATACACTGTTAAACTCAACAGAAAAAAAATACATTATTGGTCAGTATCCAGGGACGTGCACAAGTCTGTATCATGTACCAAACAGAAGAAATGGAAACAAACTAGTAATCTTTCATCAGTGCTTTGGAACTCAGGTTTTCAAATACTTTTCTGGCTTGTTCAGTTTTTAACAAAACCCACTAGTATTGCATTGCTCACACCTCTTCGGTGTTTTCATCACAAACTAGTTATATGTAAAGAATTTCCCATGTGCAAACCATTAAAACCAGTAAATAGCTGATTATTCCACATGCTACAGACATGCATCCTGCAAGAAGCTATCAGCATGAAGGATTGCATCACTGTGATCAAAAACACAACTACATGGATAAAGGAAGGAACTATAACTAGATCAAATTTTTATTCTTCTTTGGTCATGTAGGGTCATTCCATGCAGATGTTCTAGAAGCTCAGCATGCGTGTTACAAAGTTCGAAACAAAACAAACCAAAGAATGCCAGCCTTTTCCCTGAATGTTATTGACTTATAATATGCAATAAGACAAATGCCTATGTTCTTGTCAACTTTTTACTCTTCAAATTCAGTAGTAGTGCATATACATTCAAGCGACACAGTAATTTGAACATATTTATATTAAAGACATCTTCAGCTTTCAGTTTCTTTCTTGGCACAGTTCGGATGTCACGAAGCAACTGCAGCGGCAACCACTCACATAAGCCACTGTTCTTGTTCTTTTCTGTACTTCTCAGACCACTTCTGAGTAAGCTCTAGGTAAACATTTGGTTTATGTGGCTTATAATCAAGGTAAACTACCTGTCCAGTCCGTTTGGGGACAGCTTTTTCAATTTGAGTTCCCTCATGCCATTCATTAAAAGATGTTATAGAAATAATTTCTGGTCGCACCAAAAGAGCTGCACTGAAGGCAGTCTCGTAGTACTTTCCATTGACACGGTTGCGGGTGTTGTGGTTGTTCCACGGTCGGATACTGGTATCTATATACCCTGGCCCCACACTTGGAATAAACATTAAGTTGTTACTATCACAAAAGGCTTTTAAACTAGCCCAATTGTGATGAGATGAACCATAGGAGAAGCCATTGGTGGCAAAGTAAGTGTACATTCCATCAAAGCCACTTCTGTGAATGTCGTGCTTATGTCTTTCTTCTACGAGTAGTGCAATGAACAGCGCATCGTATGGAGTATTTCGAATACTCTGGGATCCAGAAACAGTTAACAGATTTGCCCATATTTCAGGAATTGTTACGTAAGAATCATAAACATAGAACATGGGAAGCAATCTGCCTGTGCTGGTCTTATGCCTGTAAAAGGCTGGATGGCCTCCATATCTATAAAGCAAACAAGTATCGTTAGGACAAAATTTGCTATTTGGAAAGTATTCTTCACAATCTGCTATGAAGACTTCCTACAAACTAATTTAAAGAGATTGGCTATGTTTTGAAGCACTTACATATCCATTTTCAGTTCAGCCTTTACTGAAGTATTAAGTAACAAGTCTTCAAAGAACACTGAAATTTCTATGAATTAGCAACTCTGTGTCAGGCTGCACTACAGGAATTAGTTATCTCTGAAGGGCAGTCCTCTATTTCAGCTTGAAATAAGCCAGTCTATGAAGCATGGATAAGACAACTAGTAGGCGGACAGAAGTTGTCAAGCTGAATTAAAAACATTAGAGATCAACATGCAAAATATCTAGTTTGTCACTACAAAATGTATTTTTTATTGATATATCATGTAGTTGATAGTTTCACTGCTTGAACCTGAAGTATCATGACTTCTGATACTAAGGAAAGCTGAAAATAATTTATATTTGAGTATCCATGTAAAATTCACACTTCAGTATTTATAAAACAGACTGAGTTCTTTACCACTGACATACAAATAATGTTTTTTACAGTTTTATTCAGTGTCTGCACACATTTTATTTTTCTGAGCTTCACGTAGTACACAGAAGTCCCCCATATAACATACAATAAAGCCCCAAAGGAAACCATTCTGAAAGCACTCACTTGTCAATGATGTATTTGACATTGTGGTACATACTGCGATCATCTCTATCTTTGTAAGGTTCAATATGAAAAGTGACCTGAAAAGATGAAAACGTAGTAAGAGCAACACAAACTAAAAGAAAATACTGAGTACATGGGTATCACATGTTATATGAAGTACCAGGCACATGATTCTGTTCTTTACAGAGCTAATATTTTCATTAATCTGTTTTGAGAAAAATCAACCATAATATAACTGCTGCACTGTTAAGGTTAGAAGCTTCATATCTAAGGAAGTTTGGTAATAAATACTTTGGTAGTAAATATCTGGGTTTTTTGGGGTTTTTTTACACTAAAACACAACACTGTTTTTTGTTTTCTCTAGGTTACAGTGAGCAGTAAACATCCTTCAGAAAAATATAAAAAGCCACAGAAGGAAATAAAAATTGACATATTACATGAATGTCAAAGAACTGACTAATGGATACATTAAAGCTTTACAGAATTATCAACAGCAATAAACTCTTGAAACTGACTCTAATACAGCAACAGCTATGGCAGTAACCTATGCATGTGATGTCATGTCTATATAACAAAGCCATTGTTTTCAGATTCGCAATTAAATGGAAGAGTATATTACATTAATCAAAGAGATTTTTTTTCAGAAGCATCTTTAAAGGAGAATGTATTTAATAAAGTCTTCAACAACTCTGACACAGCAGCAAATTTCCCTTTTGGAGCCAGTATCTATTTCTATTAGGTACAAAGTATAGCAAGTGTTAGATTAAATCACTAGGACTGACAGAACAGATTGAAGAGCACACTCACCCGTCACTTCCAGCTATCAAAAACATGCAAATCAAAAGGATGTATGTTTAAGCAAACTTGTATTTAGCAGATATAATAGAATTGTACGTTATGTATTGGTTTTGGTCTGCTGACACTGCTAATACTTAACTCTAATAATGTACTAGTGCAAGAATGTTTACAAACATTATAGAGAAGGTAACATTCTCTGGTAGTATTTCTTAGTATGTGTATTCCAGTAATTATTCCAAGCAATAACAGCAGCCGATCTATATCCCAATTATTACCATACTATTACATGCATTTTCCTTGGTAGCTTATTTGTCTTAGACCTTTTAAGAGACCGGAATGATAAATTCTTGTAAATGTGAGCAAACTTTGTGAGACAATCTAAAAATTCCAGGGAAAACTAGTACTTTACTGTATTTTCAGTCCCCAGTACAGACAACTTCATAGATTCATCACGGATCGGAAGAGACCTCAAAAGATCATCTAGTCCAATTCCCCTGCCACAGCAGGACACCCGGACAAGGTCCAGGTGGGTTTAAAACGTCTCGAGAACTTCCTTCTGAGGTTACAGATACTCAGCTACCTAGACAACTCAAAACCTCCAATTTATGTGTCAGGCACTGATTTTTTTTTTTAGCACAAGAGAAAATGTACACTTTAAAAACAGACACCAAAACACAATTTTAGATTCTACTGATCAATCCACACAATCTTTATATTGTATCTATTTTAGAGAGCCTTTCTATCCTGTCATGCCATGGAGTCATGCCCTAAAGTCAGCATAGCACCTTTCTGACCCTATAGTCCAAGACAATTCCTTCTGACACCTTGTAAGATTAACATGCTCATTCATTCAAAGTAAAACTTCTAGATCCATCTTTATTACCGATAGGCATTTGCTCCTGATCCCTACGTGCAAGTTACACAGTAACACACCCTCAGTTTACAGATCTCTGTATTCTTAGTATTTTCATGTATGTAAATACTTCCCTTAAGTCTGAAGATTTAATGGAAAACAAATACTGGATAATTTTAAGAAATGTTTCTTAAGAAGTAAAAAACAAAATCCACAACAGCATACCATGGATTCTGTAAGTTTGGGATCCAAAACAAAATCTACAATGCAGTTATGGTATCTATGCTCATTATAAAACAACACTGCTTCTTAAAAAAAAATAAAGAAAAAATACCAGTGAAATGCAAAAGGAGATAACCTCCTGCTTCTGTCATTCCAAAAAATAGTGAAGTATATCAGAAAGAAATAGAAGCCACCTGCTCTATACCATGAGTTAAATGGAACAAACTCTTAGCAAGCTCTATTGTCCTATGCAGTGTTGATTTTATGCATCTTAAAAATCTTTACCTTGAGATTATATTTGTGTGCGTAATCCAAAATAACAGGCACCAAATCATCAGTGGGTTCTCCATTTTCATCAGCCATACCTGGTGGGTACCATGAGAGCACTATTACACCTGAAAACACATAAGTTTGAAATCATATTCCTTAACATATGTTTGTTGTAGCACTGAAAGGAGTTATCTGATGTGAAACGTATATAGTGCAACTGAGAATTTCCAGTTACTTTTTAACCAGTTACGAAGTCAGAGTACATTTTAACTTCTGTTTGAAAGACAACAAAACAAACAGTGTCAAGGAAACAGATCTGTGTTGTCCCAAGCCTAACGCTCAGAGCCATTCCCTCCTGCTTTTCAGCACAGCACTGTAACCTCAGGCTGCACCAAGAGGAGAATGCACCCACATAAGGTATTATAGTAATGGCACAGTACAGCCAGAGAATATCACTACAGATAGATGCCATACAACACTCATGAGATGGAGGGCTATGCATGTGATGAAAGTGATTCATTTTTATTCCTCTCCATTTGTCTGCACTGTACCTCTGACTCTGCTGCAACAAAGTATTTTATACTAGAAGTAGTGACTTTAATCCCACACTTCAGCTGACTATACATAGATGTTAGCTGAACTACCCTCAGCATATTCTCTCTATATTTGATGAAAAAGATACTCACAAATAATATACTATCACAAGACTTGATCTGCTCAAGCACAAGAAAGTATTTTGCTGCACCTTACCACCCTTTTATTCCCCCCAAAAGGACAATATTTAAATGACTAAGATGTGAAAGACAAGTAGAACAGCAGCAACAAATTCAGGTTACACTCAAGTAACAACACCTATGATGTTATCAGTTTAGTGGGTACAATAAATACAACATCTGCCAAGATCTTTTTATATCTTTAGGAAATACATAAAGGTTTAGATGACGACATTCCTTCACAAACAATTCTAAATTCATGTTTTCATTGGACTTTCTCTGAGAAAGACTACTTAATATTTTCTTTACTGTGGTTAAAAAAATGAGGTTTAGACCTACTTCTGGTCTAAGAAAGGATAGACTTGAGAGCAAGAAACAATACCATAAACATGTTTAAAAGCAGCGTAGAGTCGTTCAATAAAATGAAAGACTTCAAAGTGGACCATTATAAATGGGCTAGTGTAAAAAATAAAGTAGTTTTCCTGATCAATCTTAGGAATCAAATCTATTGCATTCATCTGTTAAAAATTAGGAAATCAATAAATACAGAGATAATTGTAAAATATAAGAATACAAGGAAGCACTGCTTGCAGCTTCTGCTGCTCCAATCTCATGTGCCTTCAGTATTGTTGGCTGAAAGAACCACTTACATTTTTCTCCTTCTGTGAGATCCTTTCTAAAGACTCAACAAAGGCTATAAGAAAAAAAGTGTTATTTGACAGAATGTAAAACGCAGTCCTAGGTTGCACAGTGGCTAAGAGACGAAACTGTAAATTGCAAACTTTGCAGTACCCCAAAAAATGAACTCACTAATTCTTGGGAAAAAAAACCCCAATATCTGAAGCAATAACCATATATACTGCATATCTTTTGTGTATATAATCCACCTTATTTAGATAAAGGGAACACAAATTTGTATTGGAAAACCACATTTGGTTTGGATAGAAACATCTGGTGGTAGCCCCTAATCAACCAAGAGCAGGTATGGCCAGAGCCCAGGGTGCAGGTAGTCAGGTTCCCGCAAACATCTCACCTGAATGCTTTATCTGAGTGAAGTTTATTTTGGATTGCACAAGGTGAGCAGAAGTCCCACAAATATCTAGCCTGGCATCAGCGTTTCTAAAATACTAATAACAACCTCATTAACAATGTTTATTAACTACAAAATATTAACTACAAACTACAGGGTTCATCTATAGGGCATGTCTGGCTTGGGATCATTGTCCCAGCCCTAGCACAACAAGATGTTAACATGATTTACTGAAACCTTTTCTAAAAGTTGAAGTATTCATCTCCAGAAATAAAGTATGAAGAAAATATATTCTAGGTATGGTGTCTGTATTTCTCTATATATGTTTTCAGTGATTGACATTAAGTCATGAAACACATGCACCTACAGGATTACAATGATGGTTTGGCCGGGGCTTAAAATACAGAAATAAAGACATTTACTAATTTCAGACATTCTGAGAATTATATTGAAAAACAGAAGAATGGGTCAGTTGCATTTGTTCCCATATTTAAGGTTGGATAAATGAACAACATGCTGAAACATTAACATTCATTACCAGTTGAAGCTGAGCGCATTTGTTTCATATGGGCTTCTATGACTGAAGGGTCTTTGGAACTGTAAGATCCAAGTTCAGGGTAAAAGTTGGCCCCAATGTCCTCAGGAGGATTATGCCTTCCCTTTGGATAATTGTTTGCAATTTTGGGATCCCAATGCGGCAACAACGGATGGTTCCAGTGAATATATTTGCCATCAAACTGTGGATTCCCAAACCAACTATAGTAGAATATGTGAAAGTTATAATTAGGAGGAGACAGTTGTTCTTCTGGCTTGTTTGCAGGAGACCTAGATGCTTTCATAGTATTGACTGCAACACTATGAAAATTACTGACACGTGTTACAGTATCTCCTTGAAACCTGTTTAGTGAATTCTGTTTATTTTCCAAGAGCACTGTCCGTTGCTGAAGCTCAGGCAGCAAACCAAGTCCAAAGGGATCCCCGAAGCCAGCTCTGTCAGGTCTCAGAGTCTTCAAAGCCATCATTATGGAGCAAATAAACAAAATAAAAAGCAACAAAATGATGCATGTTCTTCTACGAAATCTTGCCATGATGTCATAGTTCAGAATTCAAACAGAGGGATTTTGGCTGCAACTGACCAAAAGACAAATATTTTCAAGTCAGAATCTTTTATTCAACTGTATTAAATGTTTCATAAAGTTTTCTACATAATAGTATGGAGATAAATGCAATATGTACACTGACTGAATAACAAACAGCCCCTGGCACCAAAGGTGGAGAGGGGAACAACAAACATTTCTGTGTCTGAGAACCCATGCCTGGCTCTGAGACTGTTATCATGTATCTCATACAAAGGTCTTACTTCTGAATTTCATTGTTTTCCTAACCCAAATAGATCCTGTGAAATTGAAATTCTAGTTAAATTATTTTAGAACTATTGTTTTTCGACAAGTCCATTGGAAATAATACAGAAAAAAGAAAAAAAACTTACAGAAACCAAGAAAAGAGAATAACATAGCACAAGATGAGTAAAGGGCAAAATGGGATATGACAGAAGTCCAGCTTACACTCAGAATACAAGTCTCATTTACTAATCTATTTACTACTATTTACTAGCTTTGGACCACCCATTCCGTGTTCAGTTAAGCAACATATTGACTAAATACTTTGGCAAATGAAACTCAAAACAGTGATGCTTTGTAATTTTACAGATTTAAAATACTAATTTGTTTTCTGAATTATGCAAACAAAAAAGCAGCAAAGGACTAAGGATGTATCTCAACCAGAAAGCCATAAATTAGCTACTGGCAGCCTGTTAGCCAAAGCTGTGGGACAATTCACCTAGAATTCCAGGACTAAGTTCAAAACAAAACCAATAGTACAGAAGATTTGAGCACCCAAAGTAGAGGGAAGAAAAATCAGTATAACTGAACACCTGACTGTTTAAGTTCAATGCCTTTTATAACTTTTAATTAAGCATAAGAGGGCAACAGGGTTAACAAAATTTAGGTTACCCCAGATTATGCGTAAAACTGACAACAATAAAATGGAAAAATCTTAGAATACATTTCTGACACCACAGTCATTAGGCATAGCATAGTTGTGATTTTGCACTTGTTATTGATCTCCAAATTTTAGACGTTAAATTTCCTGAGATAATTTAGTTCATTCTAAAGTCCATGGAAAACATCTACTACTTATGTTCTTTACTAATGTTAAAGTGCACTAACATACAGCCTGGTTGTCACAATACTCCTTGTTACGGCTGTGATAATTTTAGGTAAGGAGTTTCAGAGTTTGCTTCTTAACAACACAGCCTGAATTGGATTAGCAGTATGAAACTGTCAGAAAGGGAAGTTCTGCTTCCATTTCCAGCCTTAATCTGTTCATCCTGCTGTCTGCATTTAGTCGCCTCTGGGATTCATTTTGTTTTCACAGTGAGATCACTAATACACTTCAGCAGCAAAACCCTGTTAACACATAAAAAATAAAAAAACAAAAATAATCTCTATGCACTTAACTTGTCAGAGTGTTGACTCAGCTGAATGAGTACTACAACACAAACAGAGACAAAATAGTTAAGAGTACAGATGGGGGGAAAGGAAGAGAATAAAAATTATGCTGCTTCTTTTGCCCAACTGTATTGTCAAACCATGCCTTTGGCTGCTGTCAGGGAAAATTATTTTATATGGGAAAAAAAACCCCAATATCCTTTAATAAAACTCACAGCACTTTACATCAAATGACAGGGATTTTAATTCTATAGCTGACAATCCATCCCAGTAATTTAGAATATTGTCAAAGAAATTACTTCAAGTCCAGAACACTTTTTCTTCTAATTCTTATTAGTAAATTTTTGAATTAACTTTAAATGCATTCAAACTACTTCCGTACTTCCTAACTTTCTTAATCTCATTTCTAGTTTATTATGCTATCTGTCCCTGGGAGTTTAGCTCTATTTTCAGAGTAGACAAACTGAAGTTTTCTAAGGGATCATGATTGCCTGTAGTCTTTTTTTGAAGGAAAGAATATTACTCACTTGGCTGATGTATTAATGCATTTGGTTTCCTTTAATTTCACGCAGATGCTACTCATCTTCATCACACAACATCTATGGCTGTGATACTGTGATAAATTACTTCTACAATTATTATTTTGTATCATGCCTTCTGAAAAAAAAAATCATAAAACTGCAATGTTTATAATTAGAGAGTTCATAAGGTCTTTTTTTGGACTTCCCTATTCCACGTCAAAAAACCTGTTCTTTATTTGCTACTAAATCCCTCCCCTAATTGCATTAAGATTTCACTATAATGAAGTGTTTTTCTGAACTGCCAGGTAATTGTTCTTAGTGATCCATGTTCTTATTTCAATTAATATATGTTTTCAATGGAATAGTTATCAAGAAAGTGTACTAAAAACCAACTTACTTAAATACATAAACATACTTACTAAAATTTGACCAGCATCAGGACATACCCTGGCCCACCATGGCATATTGTGAACCTCAAATATGCTTATACAGACACTCAATACCAATGTGCAAAACTGATAGAATAAGCAAGCAATATGTACAGTAAAGGCTTATGTTTCAGGGAGTCCCAATAATGACAACATAATTCAGCCCTGGCATAGATACCTGCGCAGTAAAAGCTTCAATGAAGAGCTACAGGTTGGCAATGCTTTGTATCATGTAATCTTGCTCAGAACTCTTTGTTAGAGACAGTAACTGGTAAATTATGTTCATCAATGCTACTGCCACAGCAGAATGGTAATACTGGGAAATAGGCAGAGCAAACCCACCATGAAACAGCTTCCTGAACTTATATCTGCCCCTGAACTGGAAAAATCTCTGAATATATTTTGGATTCAACAGCAATGAGAGATAGCATAGCTGTGATTTTCTATTTCTGATGTGGATATTCAAATTTTAGAATCTGACTTTGATTTACTGAGCTGCAAGTTCATTCCTACAAACTTATTAACTAATTTTCCTTTTTTATTGCTAACAAAAACAACCAAGCACCCCCAAACCTGTCTGTAACAGGTCAGAAGGAACAATGAGTTAGTTGAGATCACCTGTCCCTGAAATGCAGAGCAATGATCTATGAGAGCAGTTAGATATCTTCAGCTACTTAATGGATCAGACTCTCTGACCAAAAGGTCATTTCTTTGTGCAATATGGAAAACACACCTTCCCTTATAAACCTCACTTGTTGGTCCAGTTTGATACTCCTAGTTCTCATTTACATTTGTTATTATTTACATCTGCTATTTCACTAATAATGTAATTGTTTCTATCAGGTTCTCTGAGTTTTCTTTAGAGAGATCTCTAGCTTGTCTGTCTCGCCTGCATATTGTATCACTCTGACCAGGTGTATATAAATATTTCTTAGGTGTTTATTTTCTGTACTGTTTCAGCTATACTACATCATTCCTTTGTTTTGGGGATTAAGGGAACACATTTGAATACAGTGTAACTTTTAACATGCATCCAGGACCTCACATTTTAATATTTCTTTAACATTTGTTCCCTAGTCCTATTCCAAAAATTTCTGCTTCCTATCAATTCAGTTCAAAGCTAACACACACAACCTGACTAAACAAATAAAATCAACCCTAAATCTAGTCCTTAAGTACCAAAAATAAGCTTATAGATAACTACAGTAAAATTAAAATTGTTCTCCTTACCCGAGGATCACAGTACGTATTTCAAGAAGATACTTAACATTTTTTTTAAATCAAAGAGTCATGACATACTGGAAAATTCTTTGGCAAATTTTCTACTGAAAGGTGTCTGAAGAATTCAGGCGGTTCTGTCAACTCCATCAGTATACTCTTCACTACCACAGACACTTCTCCAACTTATGAATTTGCTCCCTTCAGTTCAAGACCAAAAGCACATAAGTAAAATGTTATTTGGTTACTTCGTTTATGATTACAAATACTACACTTTCCCTCATTACACATCAGACATAGCTTTACCACTACAGGGTACCATAGCTTTCAGACCCGTCCTCCACAAAAATCTTGCATAGTTATACTTTTAGTTTGAAAGCTGCTATACAGGCTTAAATGCACCCAAACCAGTAAATATATTTACCTCTCTATGACCATCTCTGTTCTTCTTATATGGGAATAAGAAGTAGGAAACTCATCACAGAAGTACAACTGCTACAGCTGTTCTTCCTAAAACAACTAATATCCCCATAAAAAAAAGTGTCTGTGAATAAAGCTTCAGTATTTTTTCTTTAGAACTTAACAGAAAGCCTATCTTAAGTATAACCTCACATTCAAGCTCATATTAAACAGTTTTTAATCCCTTGCTGCTGCTTTTTGTACCCTTAAGTTAGCCTGCAGGCAAACCTTCTACCTGTTTTTACCACTATGCGAACAAAAGAGCAGAGATGGACAGATGGCAACTGGGCTTTTTCCCCCTTCCAATCACGTTTCACAAAGTAAGTATGTTTTCTTTTGTCAGGTAAAATAAAAAAGGAGTATTTAACTAGTCTAGCTGATTTGGGTCACATGATAACTCACATTTCAATAGCCTGCTCTACAGGTTGGTTTTTCCAATTTTAATGGCTCCAAAAGAGAATCAGTCAGTGCAAAGCAAGCACATTCAGATAAAGCAGATTATCTTAGTAAGAACCAGAAAACAGTGTAATTCATTTGTTCTGATGATCCTTAATGGTAACAAATGGAAGTGCAACATGCAGAAAAGAGCTCTGCAGATTCTGACTTCCTTGATGTAAGGGCTGAGTTATCCAAGTCTGTATCAGAGCTTCCCAGCTAAGTTCTGAAAGTTTAGCTTCTCCCAAGAGTTACCTGCTCAAATAACCTGAAAACTCTCAAGAGACAGATCAGCTCTGGACAGAGCATAAGCTTCCAGACCCTCAAAGCCTTTTACTCTGGAGCTACAGTGCAGATAAGCAGTTAGAAACATTACTTTTCCTTCCAAGTGAGGTAAGACCAGGTGAGATTTAGCAGAATTTCCCAAACGCTGGTAAGAATCTTTCCAAACCACATTTATATAGCGCATTCAGGTCTGAGTAATGAAAATAATTTTAAAAAACCAAAACAAAGAGTGGTTGACCACATCTTCCTTGTAAAAACCACAGGCACATTTCCAGTGTTAGAAAAAAAGAGGGTGTCTGTAGGAAAAGACTTTTCCTAATGCCTTTCTGTAGAATTCCTTAAAAATCCATTGAAGTTTGAAGATAACATTATATACACTTCATAGCTGTACTTGCATGCATATTATTCTACATATTAGTCAATAGACATTATAGCATGTATACACTATATACATCCTACATATAATTATTATACTATTTCACATTGTCATATATACTATTATATAGTATATGTATTTCCTAGCTCTTAAAAGTAGTTATTTGAAATACACATCTAACTCAGAGCAGTGAATCACACTCACCGAACACGATTTTTTTTTCCCCACTAACCAAATGTGAATTTGAGAGCAAACAGCCATAGAATCGGTCCTGCCGCACTTTCTCTGTTCTAAACGTGATAGGGCAGCCTCGAGCACTGAATGATACTGACTAAACACAGCAGCGTTCTCCTGTTTTCAATGCACACCGAAGCACTAAAAGCCCTAACTCGGGCTGCCGAAGGGCAGCGACCCTCACCCACCAGCTCGCCAGGAGCTGCTGCACAGCACCCTCTACACGGGCAACTGCGGGGCGAGGAGTGGGGGATGTTCAGCAGAACCTTTTCCTGCTCCCGGCCTCTCACAGCCCCGGCAGGGCCCAGCTCCGAGGAGCCTCGGGGACACTCGGCGGCGTCCGGCCCAGCCCGTTCCGCTCCGCTTCCCCGCGCGTGCCACAGCCGTTACTCACCCGCCCAAAGCGGCGGCTGCCCGCGGCGGGACGGGAGAGGTGAGAGGATCAGGACCGCACTCCCGGGGCGCGCTCGCGCCGCTCCGCCGGGGCCGGGCGGCAGATGCGCGTGCGCCGCTATCGCGCATGCGCAGGCCCGGGGTCACACCCCCGCGAGCAGTGCTGGGTCCGGTACCCGGTAACGGGCCGTCCGCTTCTGGGGGCGTTGTGGAGGAGGGGACTAACGGGTACATTATCCATGAGGAAGAGACGCGAGGCTGCAGCATGTGGGACCTCCTCGCGCCTTTAAATGTCCGCTTTTACAGAAAAGGCCTAAAAATTGTTCACGTCTTTAGTGTATTCACAGAATGTTGGGGACTGAAAGGACTAGAGATCATCTAGTCCAGGCCTCCCACCTGGGTCAGACCACACCGGGCTGCATCCAGGTGGGTTTTAAAAGTCTCCAGAGCAGAAGACTCCACAGCCTGTTTGGAGAGCCTGTACCAGGACTCTGTCACCCTCACAGTAAAGAAGTTTCTCCTCATCCTGATGTGGAACCTTCCACGTTCAAATTTATCCTTGTTGTTCCTTCTACTACTGCTGTGCACCACTATAAAGATTGCCCCTTAATTCTCAACACCCACCCTACAGGTATTTGCAGACATTAATAAGATCCCTGCTTGGTCTTCTCCAGACTAAACAGCCTCAAGTCTCTCTGCCTTTCTTCTTAGAGGAGATGCTCCAGCCCCTTAATCATCCTCACAGTTCTCCATTGGACTCTCACAAGTAGATTCCTGTCTCTTGAATTGGGGAGCCCTCAACTGGGCACAGTACTCCAGCTGTGGTCTCACAAGGGCAGAATAGAGGGGAAGAAGAACCTCACTAGGCCTGCTAACATACTTTCCTACATGTACCCCACTGTACCATTGGCCTTGTTGGCAACAATAGCACATTTCTGTCCCATGGATAACTCACTGTTCACGAGGACTCCCAAGATGCTTCTCCCCAGAGCTGCCTTCCAGCAGGACAGCTCCTAATCTGTACTGATGCCTGGTGTTATCTTCCTCAGAATAAAGACTGTACTCTTGTCCTTATTGAACTTCATGACGTTCCCCTTTGCCTAGCTCTCTAGCCTATTGGATAGCAGCACAGCCTTCTGTATTGCTGAAGACCTATTCTTGTAATTTAAATTGTTAGGGCTTTCCTAACGTAAGCTCTTTCTGGTGTATGTTGAACTTTACAGATGAAAGACACTTAACCTTCCCTAAAGAGAGGAAGAAATGGTTGGCTTCCTACAAGCCTGGCCATCATGGTAATTCAGGTTCAAAGAATACATTAATCAAGTGGCTGTCAACAACCTAAGTTAAGATCTGTGTGTCCCCTAGTTCTTGTTATACTGTCCTTATAGTTATTGTTCTTGTTATACTGTCATTATAATACTAAAAATCACATCCATAGCTCAAACAGGCCCTGACCAGGGTGAAGCCTCTCTGTCCTGAGTATATGTAGTAGAAAGTGGGTAACAATGTCAGTGCACAAACCTATAGTAAAGGAATACCTTGGTTCTGTGTTTGGTTTGAGTGTTATTGCACTGGAAAGAAGAATCCAGGCTTTGGAATAACAGTATTATTGGTTGCTTTTCAGATAGACAAAAACTTTGTTAATGGTGATGACCAAATAAAGCTCAGGAGTTAAATCTGTGGAAAGATGCACAACATAAAGGACAATATTTTACCCTCTATATTAGAGTAAGGCATTCAGGATAGTGATGCACTGAGGAGCTAACTGTGTTGGGGTAATTATAGAATCAAATAATAAATTAGGTTGGAAAAGACTTTTAAGATTGTTTTGTTCAACCATTAACCTAACTGTACCAAACTGAAGTGCTGAGAATTAAAGTTGTCATATGGATGAATCGCGCAGTCAGGTGAAAGGGCCACGGCTAGCCAGGCACCTCCTGGTATTTTCCTTGGTGGTCTTTGCATGGCTATGCCAGAACACATACTATGGTTGATTTTTGTTGTTGAATTTTTGGGTTAGTTTGCATTCTGGTGTACCCGCAATGAACAGGTCTGTTGTTTCATTTGCCTTCTCTGTTGCTGGGTGTGCTATTTCAGTTTTGTACCCTATCAAAATAAATAACAAAATCACTCTGTTTTCTGGTGATGGCTGTATCCCTTGTGTTAATTTACATAACTGGTAAAACAGCAGCCCTTGTTTTCCAAGGCAGAAGTTAAAGATAGCTTTGCTTTTGCACCTTGCTTGGCCACAAAATGTGGCCAAGTGCTGGTTCATTTTTCAGTTTAAGAGTTCAACAACAGTAGAGATACTATAATAGTTGCTGGGATTTGGATAACTGCACATGTGGTTCTTACAAGATTCAAAAAGTAATTTTGAAATCGGTAAAGACTGGTCACACATATTATTTAGAGTAATTAAATCTTTGATTTTGAAGGTATCAATACAACACAAACAGATTACAGGCCATGGACAGCTGTAGATCTTCAGGCTATGACTATAGACAAAACTTATTGAAGGTCATACACTTTTTCTGTAGTGAAACTAATTCCTGAGTTTATTGAATGGTTAACTAAACAGTATTAGAAATTTGTTTCAGCCTGTCAGAAATTAAACTCTTCTATAATATAGAAGTTGTGGCAATCTAAATGAGATTTGAAGTATAGAAAACCAATGATGTTTCTTAGAAAACAGTGGGGTTTGCAATTTTTTTATGTGATTTTTTTTTTTTTAAAGAACAAAACAACAGGATAAGCTAGGAAAAGTGCTGGAGTTAGAGGCATTGGAACTGTATGGTACTCAGCTCAGAAAGTTCCATTTCCATTCTGTATGTCTGGGCAATGTATCCACACAGAAATTTCCTTTATTTACTGAGAAATAATCTCATGTAAAATCTAAGTGTTAATGTAGGAATACCTACGCAGCTGATTGACTCATGTGCTGCTGTATGTATTAGATTTGTACGAAGGTTATTCATTGGGCAACACATGCAAAAAATATCACTTTTATTGGCACATATTTGAATATTTTTCACTTCATACTAAGTTTAATGACCTCCTGGAAAGGTATAGCTAGTAAATATGTAATTCTTTCTAATACTCTCCTCTTTTAAGAAAAGTAACACAACTTCTTAGAGAGTGAAGGAAAACAATTTTTTCTGTGCCCATAATGAAAATGGTACAGAGTTACATAACACTTTCAAGATTTCCCCTGGAGTACTTACCAATCTAAGGATGTATTTGATTTGGAGTCTCATCTTCTTCAGAAATTAGTAGCCTCATTTGTGCTTCCTTTCAGATTAAATGAACTGTGAGAGAGTAATGTTTTCTTCTGGCAGAGAATGTAATTCAGGCTAGATATCTTGTGCACTGATTTTGAAGGTTGTTTTGTTTTCAGCAACTGCAGCAAACAAAAACACTTCTTCAAAGGAAGAATAAAGTTTTGATTACAGGATGACACATGCTTGAAAAATACTTGGGTTAGATGGTATTGGCAGGACAAGAGGCAAAGGTAAGGAGAGATTTTAAAAAAACATGAAGGACATAGCCTGTGAGTCATAGAATCACAGAACAATTTAGGTTGGAAAACACCTTTAAGATCATCAAGTCCAACAGTAACCCAGCACAGCCAAGCCTGTCACTAAACCACATCTCGAAGCACCACATGTACATATTTTTAAATACCTGCAGGAATGATGTCTTGGAGTGTTGATTGATTGATGACTAAATATGAGCCAGCTGCACTATCAGGTGGCCAAGAAGACCAAAGGCCTTCTGGCTTATATCAGCACTAGTGTGGCTAGCAGAAGTAGGGAAGTGACTGTCCTCCTGTATTCAGCAGTGATGAGGCCACACCTTGAGTACAGGGTTCAGTTTTGGGCACCTTAATACAAGAAAGACTCTGAGGTGCTGGAGCAGGCCCAAAGAAGGGCAACAAGGATGGTGAATTGGTTGGTGAAGAGCTTGGAGTACAAGCCTTATGAGGAGTGGCTGAGTGAGCTGGGGCTGTATAGTCTGAAGAGAAGGCTGAGGTGAGACTTTATTGTTGTCTACAACTTCCTGAAAGGTTTTAGAGAGGTGGGTGTTGGTCCCTTTTATCACGCAATAAGGGATAGAATGGCCTCAGGTTGCACCAGGGGAACTTTGTCTTGGCCATTAGGAAAAACTTATTCATTGAGAAGTTCATCAGGCTTTGCAACAGGCTGCCCAGGAAGGGGGTTGAAGCATAGGGACTACTGGGATTAGAACAGTTGACTTAATGGTTGGACTTGGTGATGATCTTTGTAATGGGAATGACAGTGAACAAATAGTAAAAAATTTGCAAAGTCAAATTTTTTTATAAAAGAATGCTGATTGAAGTAAATGATTTATTTCACTTCCCAGTAAACAAGGTCTACAATTGTTGGCTTATATTAAGCATACATATTTGCTCCAGTAATGCAAAGGTATACAGTACCTTAAACCACCAAAAAGTATGGTATGACTTGATAAAAGCAGTGGAGCTGTGATGATAAAAGGCTGCAAATAAATGTATAGTCAGTCTGCATTGTGAAAGGTGCTTGCATTGAAGGAGTCACAAAGGATTGGGAAGGAATATGTGAAATGGGACTATGAACTTCCAATAATAGAATGACTTTGAAGCACAGATTTTCCTCATAAAGAAAAGAGTGTATTTGTGTTTAAAATATTCCTGCCTTCCATTCTAGTTAGTCTGAGCTCATAAACTAAAATGGGAAGTGTTTTACCATTTTTATGACATTATTGTTCTATAAAGCAGAATTGTTTCCATCTGTATGTCTGTGTGGATATAATTGAGATACATAAAATGTTAGGCACGTATTGCTGACATTAAATCCATATTGTACTTTTAGCTATTCCCTATACAACCTGCACCTAAATAGTAATTCTGCCTATGGTTTTCTGGCATTGGAGGGTCTCACTTTGGAAACTGGTTGGAATTTGGTCTAGCAAAGTAAGGTTGTGGAGACCAGGATACATTAAGGAGCATCAGTTCACAAAAGTATTTGTTTCAACTATATAGCCAAGCATTACTGCCTAGAAGATAGCTGAGTGATTGCAGTAATTTCCCTAATTATGCAAGCTAAAATTATCTGCATCATGAAGACATCTGATTAATTTGAAGATCTTATTGTTTTATGTGATGAGATAGGGATGAACTCTGTGCAGTTAGTGTTGCATTCAAGACTGTAGGCAGACTTGGCGGCTGATTTATGATGAGAAAAGGAAATGTCACTGAGCTGGCAAATGGTCAAGCACTGCAGGTTCCATTATTATGATCACAAGCAATTTTTGATGTTATTCAATGCATGAATCTGCATTGGAGAGTAGCTCTATAATAATAATAGTTTATTTCCTCTATCACCTAATGAAAGTGCTTAACAAAATAGATGTAATGGGATACGGCCTATCCGGAGGGCTTAGAGACTTCTCAAGCATGACTCAATGTGGTGTTTCAGGGAAGAGGCAGTGATAGGCCATTAATGGCTTTATCCTGTCTTAATGTAATTTTAATATTGATATCACCAATATTGGAAAAAACCTCAAGTTTTATTTGGTTACCTTCTTGTAGGATTTGAAAAATACACTGGTCTGAATGTGGACCTTAGCAGCACTGCATATTTCCTCAGGAAAAAACATGCATAGAATACTGAAAAGTATAGGTAGTTGCATAAAACCAGCCCTGGAGGGTGGTAGCAAAATACCGAATGGGAGCACAGATTTTATCCATTCTTGTGTTCTACTGAAACAAATGCAGCTGTCAGATATGTAGTTAGTTATTCCTGGTTTACTGGCAAGAGGTGACATGCCAGTTGGTGGTCAGTTGGAAATACTGAAATACTTAGATTACTTGATCTTTTTTTTTTTTTTTCCCCCTCCTTTGGGGAAAAATACCTTTCTCTAGTATCAGTAATGAAATGTCCAGTTTACTCCTCAGATTTATTAGTTACTGTATGACTCACTTCCTGCCCACTTGTAAAAATCAGATTTTGTGAGCCAGGAAATGAATCAAAATACAGTTCACAGCAGAGATGGTGATTTGGAAATAATTTCATAGTTAGTGATTTTCTGTCATAATGATAGTTAGTTCTGCCTAATGACATAGTGTTGTGCTGCATTCAGTAGAGGTTCATTGGCCACTCTGATGCAGGGCTGAAAGAAAAGCATTTTGGGGAATGAAGATATCCCTTGATTGAAAACACTTCAGTGCATTTCATAACTTCTGAAATTTTCATACAATTAAGTAGAAGATTATGAGAAATTATGCTTTTTGTTTTTTAAAATGGTTTCCATCTTAGCAAAGTATTTTATACACATGAGCTGGCAGAGATCAGGTATGTTATGAAAAACTGGTGTAGCTGTGTAAGTGTTCAAATAAGCTCCTCGTTCCTCACCTGTAGCCACACTTCAGCTTCTACCCTTGGTTCAAGGGCATTGCTTTATGTGAGCTTGTAGCATGAGATCTGCACAGGTGACTGATTCACTACACTGAGAGTTTAAGAGGGAATAGAATACCTATTAAACAGAGCCATGAATGCATGTCATAGTATGTATGTATTTTTGCTCTTTTCTAGTGGTGTTTTGCTTTAAAAATATCCCACAAAACAGACTTACTTAACTAGCACAAAAGTTATTGTATCAAAGATAATTTATAGTCTAACATGTAGTCATGTCTGTGACTCTCATGGGAAAGATGGGGGAGGAAAAGAAGGGCAAGTGATTATTCACCGTATGTACTTTTCTTAGAGGGGTTTGAAGTCACCCATTCTCCAGTTGATTCTGAAAAAAGCAGAAAAATATGTATAAGTTTATGTAATCTGTATTTTATTAGATAGGCACACAGAGAACCACTATCTGTATTAGAGAACAAATGCATGTTCTTACCATCTTCTCTGTGAGTTGTTAACAGCATGCTGGGAATGAAGTTATGTAACAGTGCATTAGAAAATAGCTCAAAGAAAATGCTGTTCTATTTCTTGTAATGCATTATTTATCAGAGAAGCCTGATGGACTGTAAGCATTAAAGTTTTAGGAAGTAGAAATTATCTTTTTGTTCTGTACATGGAAACTATATAGAATAATGAGGGCTTATTCCTTGATTACAGTCAGCACAGGCTACTGAAATTAAAATAACATGCTGTACAAATATGTTTTTCCTGACAGTGTTTCCCTTTTGTACTCCTGGTTTTAGCCTGAAGTACAAAATATTAGCTTCAAGTCTCCAGTCATTCTGGTTTTAGAAAGTGTTTTGCATAATGTCTCCACTAGGTTAATTTACCTTCACCACAGCTATGATAAATATTTAAAAAAAAAATCAAATACTTTATTAGCACACAGCCTTGTGACCACTTATTTTTAATACTTTCAATCCTGAAGCACTGGTATTTTACCATGGGGCACTGAACTGTTATCAATCCTTCCTGAAAAAGCATGAGGAATAAGTAATTGTGGAATAACTTTCTCACTTCCCTGTAGTACCACCAGAGGCCGCGAGTTTGGATTTATTTACTTAAGCAAAGACACTTTGTGCCCTCTAAGATGTGTGAGGTTATCATAAAGAAAACATCCATTTGGAGCTGGACATTAACACAAAGACAGGAGACCTTTGCCCTTCAGATACAGCTTTTAGAAGTTATCTCAAGTAACATAAAGCATTAATTGCTCATGTTTATTTGCCACCAAATTCCACAGTAGTTTTCTCCTTTCTACATGGGAATCCAGAGCTTCAGTTCACCTTTTGATGGTGGCACACAGAGTTATGTGATTCTGACAATCTAGGTTCCGTCTCTGAATATGCCAAAGGTACATTTATATTGTCATATTTCTTTCTGAACTCAGAGCTCACCAGGTCCTTTGAATGCTTCTGTACCTGAGCTGCTGCCTGCTGGTGTTGTATCTGTCATTGAATGAAAGCTCAGACTTTAGTGAGTCAATGCAGAATTCGTGTTCTGAGATGAAATTTCTAGAGTATAATTTTCAGATCTGTTTCTATAAGTGTGTATGTTCTATCACAGTCCTTGTAAATTACTTCAATGGCTAATTGTTAAAATTACATGTTCTGTGTTCATTAGCCATTATACTGCCCTATATCTGTCTATTTCTTTGAAGATCCTCTTATTTTTGAAATTCTTATGAAAGTAGAGACGTTAAGTCACTCTTTGTTCTTTCATTCAATAGGTTAAATGTAATTAATGTATCCAGAAGAGATGCTTCACAAAGCTTTGATCATTCTCACAAATCTTTCTTAAATCTTCTCTGCTTATGTCCTGGATGAACTCTTAGCATAAGAACTAGATACATTATACCAACCAACTTAGACCTTTTTTAATTTTACATGGCATTCTTTTAGAGTCTTTGTAAGTCTTTCAATGTATAATGATGGATTCACTGATATCTTTGTTCACTGAAGTTGTAAATAGGACTGCAAGAGGTTATCTAGTTTTTTTGATATATTTGTTCCATGTCAACAGTGTTCACTATAATCTTGTTCTTAAAGGAAATTTTTTGTCACCATCCCTTCAAATATTGTACAGCCTTCTAAGAAACTTGTTCTTGTGCTTAACTGTCTTTACTCTTAAACAGACTGTTATGAGTTCTAATATAAATCTAATTTTCTTGGACTTTAGCTCATAGTATATTATTGTCTGCAGACTACAAAAAGATGGATGATTTTTTTTTTTTTTAGCTCCTCATCTTCTGTTATTAAAGATTTATCCTGCATATTGTGGGTCAAGCAATGAATACCCATGGTCTTTTTTATTTGTCTCTTTTGGACTGTCTCTAAATTTTACATATGCTTCCTCAGCCATAGTTCTTCAAAAAGTGAAAAGGGCCTGCTGAGATTTTAAGGGTATGGAGTTGACTAAAAAATATGTATTCTGAATATGTTAATGCCTCACTCTTGTATATAAATCCCAGATTTACATTTGCTTTTTATTACCAAAAAAAGGAGATTGTTAACCTCCACTCAGAGACTGTGATGCAGCGTAACATTACACTCTAGTCTTTCATTCTTCCTTGCCTTATTGTTCAACTTGCTTTTCTTTTTGCTATCTCACACAAAACCATCATTACTGCTACTTTCCTGGTAATTAAACAGGAGCATACTTTGCTCAGTAGCAGGCTATCAGTATTGAGTGTTTCTTTTAGGTTTTGGTTGTGGTGTTTTCTACCAATAAACAAAATCTGAAGATGTTTTGTTTTCAACAGAAATGTTGAAAATCTATATTTAATATAGTAACTCAAAGATGAAAATTTGAAATATTTTTATTCTTAGAAAGGTCAAACTGTTCAGATATTCTGAAAAAATAATGTATTTTTGTTTCTTCCTAAAATGGATTGTCAAAAAAATGAAAAAAGTTGCAACAAAACACCTGTTAAAAGACATTGGAAAATAGTCCCTCAGTGCTTTGAATAAACGGAGCTTGTAGAATTGTTGTCTAAGTAGTTGTGACATATTTTTTCTTACTACTACTAACTGTGGCTTCATTACTTTTGCACTTAGGGTCTTGAAAGGTGAGCATGCATTTAGCACAAAGTCATTATTTTTCGTTCTTCTAGGCTGCTGTTACTCCAATGTGTATCATTAGGGTTAGGTTTTATCAAATGGTGAGGGAGAGGTGAGTTCTATCTAGGAGATGAGTTCTCCTAGATTATTCAGCAGCATGTAAGGAGGCTGTAATAATACAAGGAGTTATAGGTGATTACACTAGTGTCTGCCAGCCTGATAGTCCGGTTGTACTGGTGAGTGCCAGAAATTCTGTAGGAAATCAAATTGTGTTATCTGAATGAAATCTTAAGAATGTTTTCAATAAATCCCCTAATAAATGTGACATATCTGGAAAAACTTGAAATCATATTTTTATTTAATTGAAATTGCTATTTTAATCATAGATTGTAGTTTTGACTCTTTTTACATTAAAAGCTTTCTGGTACTTTGTATTATAATAACTACTATTGCCTAGGCACAGGAACCTAAAAAATATACATGAATTCATGCTTTCCCCTTCTTAAGGTGTTCAGCTTTTAATGTATCTCTGAAACGCTCCTTTGCTAATGCATGCAGTCCTTGCTTATGGCAGGGGGGTTGGAACTACATGATCCTTGAGGTCCCTTCCAACCTGAACCTTTCTATGAATCCATGAATAAACAGGAGGTGGGAGTCTGTGTGCAGTGACACAGGACCTTCTGGCCCCGTGTATGTATCTGAAGACTGGCTGGAACTTGGGGGACTTCAGCTTTCCTGCTAAATTCATGAGATGGCTATAAGTATTATAGGTCATGTGCAGGTCATGACAGGAATGAGACCCTTCGTTTGAATTTCTGAAGCAAGACATCCCAGAAAGACACACACACACACAAAAAAAACCCACCAACATAGAAAAAGAAAGAATACCAAAAAAGAGTAAAATGGAAACTGAATGTGTCTCTCTTCGTTATTAAAGAAGTTTACCTTTAATAGGTGTAAGTCTTCAGAAATAGTCTTCTCTCTCCTAACACATAATGAACCTCTCCAAATATATGTAATGCTGTGGCATAAAACTGAGTAATAAAGGGAATAATAAATAGATCATTCTATTTAATAAGAATAGGAAACAAGAAATAACCATGTTAATATATAAGGAATTTGCATGCTTTCTCAGTGTAGTATTTTGACTTCTCTAGCTAGTATTTACTCTGACAGCTTCAAGTATGAGAAATACAGTTTGGCATTGTCTGTAATTTCCTGCAAGATAAATCTGAACACCCTTGTTGAAATTGTAACTGTAACTGGCTAAGAAAGGTACCATTCAAATCTACAGTTCATTATTTCATAAGGCATTTCATAGTCCCCTGAGAAGCTTCAATAGCCAACCCTGGAAAATCTATTTTATCATAGTTTCATAATGATTTTCTAGGCCATTGGCTTGAGTAAAGAAAGGCTTTATGTTTTCCTCTAGTCTCACATAATAGATTCTGATATAAAATAGAAGTAACTAAGGTAGACTATAACTTGATTACTCTTTTTGTTACTCACTGTAATATACATCATCTGGTGTTTCCTTAAACTTGTGGACATCATTTGTCTTGATTCCGTTTTTATTCTCATAATGAAAAACCGTATAGCAGGAGGTAAATTTTGCACTGTTGTTGATACAGCAGCTGTGCTGGTATTTAGTGCAAGTGTTGCCTTGTGTAATTTGGGAGAAAATAAGTTTAGAAGAAAGTGCTTATGTTACTGACAATTTTTTAATAATTCTGGCTTCTGGGGTAATATTTTTTGTAGATCTGAGTTGTGGTCCTTCTGAACAGGGCAAATGACCTCTATGTGGATAGGCAAGCAAACCACTGATGCCAGTCTTTGGAAGAGTTTGAGGAGACATCGTCTCCTCAGGGATCAAGCTTATTAAATGATTTGGTATTCCTTTCTTTTGTACTAGGATATTAAAAAAAGCCTTTTTTTCAGACCATGTTCTTTTTTTTGCCAGTGACCAGTTAATTATGTGAAGTGGCCAGGTCTGTGCTGTGCTGTCTGGAACATCCTGCTTCCTTTTAACAGTCAGTTTTGAATAAGAGATAGGATCCACATTTTTTTTCTCATGAACTTCTCTATTTACCTGCTGAACTGCTGTTTACCTTTTCCTTTATACCATTCACTTCTAAAAATTTCTAAAATGTGGTTCTATACTTCATCTTGATTCTACAATCTAAATTGCATGTTGGATGAAATCACATTATTGATTTATTTACTCATTTAAAACTCTTTGGTACATCACAGATCCTTTTTAGTTCTTGGATTGTGAGAAAGTGGCAAGTAGCTATTCCTTTTGTAAATGTAGCTATTCATGATAATTTATCTTCTTTCCCACCATATATGCCTCATCTAACAGAAGAGTTGTTATTAATTCAATTCTCCTTGTAAGGAAGCTCTTCTGTTTCTCACATCATCCATAGCATCCATGTACTTCTAATATTTTCATCCTAACGTTTCTGAGACATGCAGAACACAAACCCAACAAGATTTGTCATAGGTACTCATCATGGTTTTACCATGGCAGGAAAGTGGTTCTGTGTTCTGTTTTCTTTCTAGCATTACATTTGGCTTGCTATCCTCTCTTGAGCAACAGGTTAGCTTGTTTTTGTAAGTCTGTATTTTCTGCTTCTTTCCTTAGCAAGTCGCTTTGGGGTGTTGTGGTTTTTTTTTGTTTAATTCCTTTTTCAGTTATTTACTTTTGTTTCTTTATCCTTTTATTGATACCGATTTTTGTCATTTCTATTACTCCCCAGTCAGGTGTTATCAGAAATTCTTTTTTGGTCAGCTTTTGTTGTAATAATCTGTTCCCCTCCCGCTGTGGAACCTGCACAAGTGCTTGCACACTTTGTTTCCAATCTTGTAACTAGTCAGTTATCAATCAGTGGAAGGCCTTGCTTGCCAATAGCATAGCTTTTTTAAAAGATGCTGACTATGGACTTGAGCAAAGCCTTTTAGAAGTTCAGGCATGACTGTAGCATTCTCTCATAATCAGGTTCCTAAAGTGTTTTTAATCCTAAGCATGCTCTAGGTATTCAGCTTATGATGTATTTGAATAGTTTGTCACCTTAGGAAACTGTTACTAAAAATCTCTTTGACATGTCTATCATAGCTTCCATTTAACTTGTCAGAGCTTATGCTATGTTACGTATCTCATATAATCATAATGGTGATTAAAATAACTAATAAATTACTAATCTATGAAGGATGCCTTTTGACTTCTAATGCACATTTTGGTTTAACCAAGCTGACAAAATAAGTTAGATACACTTAGCTTTTAAAGACTGTATTGATATTTTAGTATTCATTCCTTTAGCAGCATTGCACGGTCTCTATACCCTCCACATTTTTTCCCTTTTGATCAGTTATTCAAAAGTAGAGTTTTTCTAACTAAATTGTTAGGGTTTTTTTAATTAAAATATCTATATGGGGCATTTCTTGCACTTACTGATATCTTACATGATGCTGAGTTTGAGTATATGATGATTTTCAAGTGTAGCATTTGCTGCCAGATCTTAGGAGGTACTGAAGAATAATCTCTGGTGAATCCCCTCACCATTGATATGAGATACAAATGTCACTTTCAGCTGAAGTAGCTGTTACAGAATCTACATTTGCCAACTAAATCATTCATTAATATTGTCTCTGACTTCATCACGAATTATTCTGTTACTATCCTGGGTGCTTAGGAAAAACTGTAACCCTAAATACTTTTCTTTATCCATATTGGTATGGATTTCAATATGTTTAGTTTATTCTTTTTTGATACAGATGATTTATAGTTAATGTGGCTTAATGTGAGGTCTCTTTCTTCTGCTGGTCAATCTGTTATCTCCATAAATTATATCCTGTCATCTCATTCACCTTCTAGTAAATTTCTGACATGCACAACAAATAGGAATTTAAAATACTGTTAGACAAGAAATTGAATGTCCAACTTAGGTCCCTAGCTATGTAGGCTTTGGTCTGAATAAACTGACTTCTAGAGTTTTTGAAAAGTGTATTTGGTCACTACAGCCTAGATTATTTTTCACTGATTTCTCATGGCCTAACTGAGGAATGGTTTAGACAAAGTTATGTTGTCAGGCATAAGAAGAATTGTTGTGGCTGGTTAAACTGGCCAAATTTAGCTGGTGTTATATAAAACTGAAATTAGTTCCTTAAAGTGAAAAACACTCAAGAAACTGTAGAAGCTGAGCTCTGCATTAAAGTATTTCTTGAAATGGTCATATATTAGAGAAGTATTTATCCCCTGTGTCTTACAATATTGTCATGGGATGACCTCTGACATCTAAATCAGGACATAGCTGTTTTTCGGAATGGCTGGATACCAAGGCAAAACAGACACCAAATTAAACATAAAAATAATTAGTTTATTATATAGATAGTAAGATAATAAGAGAACAGTACACAGTATAATAAAAGAAAATGATACCAGCTAGCAATGCATCAATTCACTACTGCAAAGTGAAACAGTGATGGAGAAAAGAGTACATCACCAATTACCATGTTAACATCATCTGGCCCCACACTTCGGCTGAGAAGCCCAATTGCAGTCAGTGCTAGAAGTCTCTTGGTAATTGGTAAGGTCCTACACCGTGTGATCATTGGTGAGGCTTCTGATCCAGTCCTGGAGCTTACCCACTTTTAGTCAGTAGTAAATGACTTGTTTAAGTAATTTATGGAAGCTCTCAAAAACCAAGCATGATTGTACACTGTCCTGTGATCTATAAGGTCCACATACTCCTGGGATGTTGGCCAGGTGCCTGGCTGCAGTCAGGTTATGGTTATAGATGGTTGTGTGGATTGTCCTGTTGACATCCGGTCTGAAAATTATATAGCTGTCATTATGCCACAGCTATCATCTATAAGAGTAATATTTGACCTTTACATAGCCTTACACATCTTCAGAACATTACATAAATAATAATAATCCTAAGTCCCTGAAGTAGATGCATCTATTATTAAAGAGTTTGTAATTAAGCTATTACAAATGATCTAATAATGCAAAGCAGTGTCTGACAATTGTGTAAGCTTGTTTCTTGTGCACTCAAGAGATCACCCAGGGATTAACACTTTAACTATTAGATAACAAAAGCACTTGTTTCTTTCAGAAGCAACAGGAGGGTAATTCAACATGCTTTGCTCAAAATTTTGGAATATGTTTTAATTGAGAAGAAATTGTTTATACTGCATCTATCCAAGGGAAAAGACATCTTATCAGGTCAAATTGATTTTTTTTTTATTTAAAAATACAACTAGTATTTGTTGCTAGTATCCTAAACAGTCTCTGTGCAAGTGTAAGTGTGATTAGCAGAGTGAAGTAGGATTGAGAAGTTACAGGACAATATTTTTAGTAACCAGAAGTGGAAAAAAATGTTGAAAACTTTAAATCATGTCCTTCTACATCACTTTTTTCCAACATACCAGTTCTTGAAAGAAGTTGAGCTGTTTTCTGGTCATGAAACTTTTACTCCAGTGCTCAATCTGCAAATTTGAAGTTGTGATTAGGAATCCAAGTACTGTTGGAGGGAGATCAACAGTGAAGGAGGAAAGCTTTTTAAGACATCTGTCTTAAGGCTGTAACTGTGGTTGAAAGCTGGTCTGGATGACTTCATGGGCATTTTTGTAATGAGATTTTTGCCCACTGGAGACATAATTGAAGGAAAAAATAACTGTTTTGAAGGCTTCCAAGTGCATGGGTAAATATCCCTAATGAAAATGTAAGCTTTTATTTAATCAGTAGAATAGTATCTGCTATGTTTTTTAAGAACTACTTGTTGGGTGTAGGGGTACACTAAAGTAGGCATATGAAGAATCTTCAGCAGTACATCCTTTTTCCACTGCTTTCTCTTGCTTACTTGTGGTCCATAATGGAAAACTGGAGCATTTCTCAAGACTGAGATAGCCAAGCAGTGCATATAAAAATAGATTAAAAATACAGCGGAATAATAACAAACAACTGACTTTTCATGCCTGAAAGAACCTTCTGAAAGACAGGCTGCTGACCAGTTAGAAATGAGAGAAGTGGGGATCTTGTAGCTTGGTTCAAGAGTAGGAGAAAATCATCTTGACACTGAGTGGTCATGGACAGGTCTAAGAGGTTTGGAAGGGAAAACTGCTGAAAGAATGGAAGACACCTGGCTAGACACTGTTTAATACAACATTCTAAGCCAGTGCAAATTCCTAGGATAAGGACTGGCTGCAAAATTTTCAGTCATGCCTGCAAAAATTCTTTTTTCAAATTTCTTATTGATCTGTCTCAACTAGGAGACTCAGGCTTTCTCCCTTCAAAAGATAACTTAGGGTAATTTTTATTCTAATAAAATTCTAGGCATTAAATATTAATCAGGCCTTTTCTGTGCTTACTTTTGCAAAGAGCTCCTGGTGGCTCAGCCTATACATCTGATCTATCCATAAAACAGAATCCTTTGGAGTGGAAGCTACAGCATTTCTGTGTGATGATGTTTATTAATCTTCCCTGGCAGTAAGAGTACATTGAAACATCAGACATTTCACTGTATAAGAAGTTTTTTCTCTCCCAGGCTCAGGTAATGGATTTTCTTGATTGCCTTGATGTTTATAGGTGCAGTGCGCTGTCAGTAAGCAGAGAAGGCTCTGAAGTAACTTAGCTTGGCATAAAATCAGCAGTTTCATCACCCAGAGTACCTTATTTAGGTAATGACACTTTCAGTTGAGACACCAGACTGAGTTGAGAAAATAGAAGGATACTTTTAGGCTCTTGACCATTAAGTTAAAGCTTTTCTGCACAAGGCCGCTAGTCTATTCCCATGTTGCTTTGTTGTTAGTGATTTCATATAAGTTTTGTATTAATTCACACATTTAATGACCAGACTTGCATTACCAGTGCAGGTATAGACATCAATAAATTCACTTGTATTTTATGCTTGCTTTTGCATTGTGTAAGTAAATATAATATGTTGTGAACAGTGGTTTGAAATGTCTATATACCACCAATTCACAACGTTCATGAAAGATTTCTCTTTTCCCTGGAACACACTAATGTTGTTTCTTCTATGTATAGTCTGTTTTGTTGAGATTAGTATTAAGAAATTGGTGCCTGCTAGGTGGCAGATACCATCAGAAGGACTAAGGCCTTGACAATACTTTTTGCAGCAAAATACAGTCTTGTATCTTGAAGTCTTGTAGCCCTATATGTTTTTCTAGCACAAAAAATCAGCACATGCATTTTAGCACTAATTATAAATTGAATGATCCACACATTCTTGGAAAAATGATTGCTGTCATGCTTTGCAGTAGACATGCACTTACTGCAAATTATGCTTCATTAGCAAATGTGGAAGAGTACATGTTAAAAGCAAAGACACTCCTTAAGGCTTTTACAAGGTAACATGTCAGTTGCTAATGCACTTGCAGTAATTTCTCTAAATGTTTAGAGAAGAGGAAACAGCAGTCTTAATACAGATGAGAATGGTGAAGTGAACACAGATGCATTCCAAGGGATTAGATTTTTAAAAAACTCCAAAAAAGCAACTCCTCAAGCATTTAATTTGTCCAGTTTAATGCCTGTTTATATGTTTTTGTTTTTGACTGAAATAATGATTCCAGTACAGACAAAACTGCATCTCTCCATTCGAGGACGTTCAAAAATAGATGTTTCACTACACTAGTGGTGAATTCAGTAGTAATGTTGTAAGTGTAGTGAAAAATTGCCAGAGCTCTGTTTGTACATCATTTATAGAAGTGAATGTAATAACTGTTTTCTCTTGATCCAGATTTGAAAGACTGATTTAACAAATACAAAGAAAGTAGGAAAGCAAAAAGCCTACATTTTATCAATTTAAGATTGAAGTGAAATCCTCCTATTTGGATAGACAATCTTTGCTTCCTGGATTTGCATTTTGATGGTGGAGATTGACGTTTCCTGCAAAACCCATGAAAAGTTGAAACTGTTTCTAATTCTGCTCACTTTTAATTTCAAGAGAAATCCTAGCTTTAAATGAAGAGGCTTCGAAAGTTTGGATTCCAAGTCAGGTGCAACATCTTGAACCACAACCATCCTACTTGTAAAGAGCATTTATTTCCCATATGGGAAATCTGGTGAAGTATTTATGGTGATTTGGGTGTGACTGCATCTAGATTTGCAGTGAAGCTAGAAAGGCAATTGAAAGTTTTTTTATCCCTTGATTAGTGTCCTGTTTATTGGGCCGCAGTCTTTAATTCTTGCTCTTCCCACATGGGAAATTATTTAGGTGCTGTAGAGTTTCTCGTATTGTGCTCTTGACACTGTAGCTGGAGCCTTTGTGAGGTTAGAATTTGTCGGTGCTTTCCAGTGTCCATGAATTTTGTTTAGTAGGATAGATAGTAAGGGAAAGCAACAAGCATTGACTTATTTTCACCTCGACCAACAAAAGAGAAAGAGGTATGGAAAGAGGTATGGAACACAGACAGCATTCACGGGCCAATATCACAATTCCTCTTCTTTTCTTTTGCATTATTTAAGTGTAACTATTGACTACTGATACATATTCAAACTTTACAAAGGAATTGTTCTGGAAGGAGTCAGACTTATAAGTTGACTTGCCTCTTTGGCTTATGACACAAAAGAACAAAGTCCTGTCTTTATTTTACACAGGATAAAAGGTAAAAGAAAGTAAAACAGGTAAAGGAAAAGCTGGGCTGCCCATATCAGCCTGGAAACTTCTTACCTGCTGTGCTTTTCACCTCAGACTGGCCTCAGCTGACATAAGTGATTCTCCATTCTCCTCACTTTAGGAAACAGTAGTTAACAGGTGCAAGCCAGCTTTCTAAACCTACATTGAAATGTCCAGCTCATGTATTGGTTTGGCATGGTGGGCTGATATGCAAAATTCAACAGAATACTCAGACCTAATTAACAGTGTGGAGTGTGCAACTTGGTCTAGATGATCTTGCTCTGGCAGAGGGGGTTGGAGTAGATGATCTTTCGAGGTCCCTTCCAATCCCTAACATTCTGTGATTTTTGTAAGTGAGCTGGGTGCAAACCTGGGGTCAAACCAAGTTTAAGAATGTGTTATAGATAAAAGCTAATATGCTAGCCATTTGCTTATTTCAATTTGATTGATTGTCAATGAAAGCACAGAGGGTTCAGCAGGATGGGTACAATCCAACCTGCATCACTTCACATAAAAGCACTTGCTAATGTGACTCCCAAGACAGCATACATGTAGCCAAGAGAAGCCTCAGGAATGAAACTTGATTGGGAGGGTGGAAATAATTCAACATTCTGTAAACATTCTGTAGGTGCATAAAATAACCCTGCATTTCCAATTCAAAGAGGAGACTGCTTCCTTGCCCCCAGTGCTGTCCTTAATACAAATAGTAATGGTACTGCTCAGTACTTTACAGTATAGATGTTTGTGCTGGGGATGCACCAGGCTATGGGAAATTCTTGATCATAGGACAGAGGAGAAAAATAACTCAATGCTGTGTATGTGCCAGCTATATAACATTTTTTCTGAAGTAATTTCTGATATGAAGGTTTTATTTTTGAAGGTTTTCTTTCTGAACACTATATTCTACACAGATAAAAATGTATTCTAATGTCACAAGAACAAGTTACTCTCAGGCAACAAGGGTTTTTTCCCACATATTTGAATTTTTGTTAAATAATTGTCACTACAATAGGAGTCTTGTCTTCAGTATTTTAAATGAATTCAGCATGACAGCATCTATTTTCCTAAGAACTGAAGAAGTGACAGACAAATCTAAACTATCAGCTGAATTCTTTGGGACTCTCTCTACTTACTCCATCTATTAGTATAACTACTTTCCTGCCTTTAGCAGTCCTCCTTATATACCTACCCCCTAAAAATAGTTACCAAAACCTCTGGACAGCATAGTGTTTACAGTGCTGGGGGAAAAAATGCTAAAATAGTCCTAAAGAACAAGAGTAATTTCTGAAATAAAATAAAAACATGCATCTTCTTTGAAGTTCTCTGAACATTTTAACTAAAATATAAATTAAATCTCAGGAGGCAATTTGAACACAAGAGAAAATTTTCTCAGCGGCTGTTTATGATAGGGCAGAATTTATCGCCTTATTTTTATTTCAATGAAGTATTACTTTAGTGCTTTAAGTCCCCTCATTAAAATTGAAAAGTTTATTAAAAATGCATCATACCTTTCCCTGTGGGAGCTTCTAAAAGTCTCTAAGTGTCATAAGATTTTCTTTCTTACTACTTGTTATATTACCACATTTGATTCTCTGAGGAATGAGAATGAGAAGTTGGTTTCTAAAGCTAGGCAGCAGATAAGGTGAATTTAGAGGACTGGGGTTTTCTCACTTTAACCTAATGGAGACAGTGAATTTTTAAAGATCTTTAATGATTTCTCCATAATAAATACTCTGATATTGTCATTTCAGATGTTATGAACTTATTTATATAGTTTATTAATGGACATCCTCTTTGTGTATGCCCTCATTTCCCCTCAAAGGTATTTGAAATTGAATGGAATTCAGTCCACTACAGGATAAATATTGACTGAATGAAATTAGCAAAAGTATATTTTTATTTCCACCAAGATAAAAAAGTGAAAGGGCTTCAGTTTCCAGAAGCAGGTAGTGGCAGTAGAACAGCTGCTGTTTACTTTAATTAACACAGTTGGAAAAGCCAACTGATAATTTAAGAATAATTAGTTTTGAGAGTGTCTTAATCACTATTTTGATTACCAATAATTGAATACAGAAACTCAAAAGAGAAAGTGGAAATTATACTTCCATTGGATACCTTTAATTTTACCTCCTAAATGATGAAAACTGATTTATTCACAAATTATTATTGATGATTGTGTTGTCTGGTAAAATTACTTTCTATAGATCAGAGTATAAAGTGCTGCGCTTAGTATTAGATTTGTAATTCTGCTAATTTCATTTTTTCCATGAGAAATTGGGTTCATTCTAATTAATTTCCAAAACCTAGCTACCTAAAACTCTTCTAGGACTTTTGAAAAAATTCTGATTTTTACAGGGAAAGAAAGTTTGTTTGGAACCTGTCCTGTCTTAAAAAGTCACAGGTACTGTGTGTAGCAAAGGGTAGAAGTCAAGGCCAAGTTAAAGAGGAGAAAGTTTCAAATTTCTTATCTATTATCCATTTCACTGCAATACCAATTTCTATAAATAAACCTTTGGTCTGAACTAAATTTTCTTTGAGTTCTATGTTATGGACCAATTCCTCTCATCTGCTGAATTGCAGGGGAAGAGAGAGCCATGGAGGATTTAGAGTTGGAGTCTTTCAGGTCCATTAAGTTATACTGAAGACATCTTCAACCTTGGAGCCTTTGTGGTGTCCACGTGTTTTGGAGGCAAAGCTCTTCTTAGATCAGAGAGGGCTCTTCTAAAACATCAGGCAGAATACTTCCTGAAGGGATGAAAATCTAAATACTCAGCCAGGTGAATGATTTTCCCCAGAGGCCTGGTTGGTCCCAAGTTACACAGAAAGCAGCTTGAGTTCATGGTGCTGTCTTGTTTATGCCGTTAGCAGCATGAGTCCAAAAGAGAAGCAAAACAACATTAACAGGATTTTAGATCTTTTTTCCTAAATGTAATTGACAATGTAAACAGTAAAACATACAAGTGACAATATTATAATTTGTTCAGTTTTACAGATTTATTCCCTTTCATCAAGGAAAGTGAAGTCTGACTGGTGAGCCTCGGATTTTCTGTTTTAACCAAATTCCATTAGCTAAAGCTATTGGGCAATAGTCAACTTCTCACAGAAGATAATTAGGTGGTTCCTCGTGATGGAAAACATAATTAACCTGAGCCTGTATTTATTAATAAGACACTGTCTCACCATTACTTGATTAAAAAGAAAACAGTTAATCATCAAATTACCTCAATAGATCATTCTGTTTTTTTGTTCTCAGAATGTAGTTCAGAGATGTGAGAACTTCAAAGATGCTATTGCCAATATCATAGACCTATGGTATCAGAACATGCTTATGGACCATATTTCTTATCACTGAAATTACCTGAAGGGCTTGGTAAATGAAAATAAGACAATAAGAGAATAATCTTCCAGATTTTGAAAGAAGGGTGATGATATTTCTATACATTTTTTTTAAAGTACTACCAAATGTCAGCTATCCTTTCTTGTCTCTTTGAGTGTTATGCTTGCTTTCTGCATTCTGCCTCTTGAAAATTACATGTAATATACCAGGAGGCTGACCTTTCTGTCTCCATTCCCTCATGTTCATAATCGGGTTGTGTTCTTTGTACACTTTGTTGTTGTCAAGTATTAGGTCTGGGACCACTTATGGACAAATGACAGATGTTCTTTATTACTAATGCCTCTCCCTCCCAAAGGGTAAAGAGAAAGAAAGTAAGGGAGAGCGCTTTAATGAAAACAATGACAATAACATGGAATATGTAAAAATATATACAAAGCTAATATTAAACCAAACCCCCATGATGGCAGTTACATCTCTGCCACCACTGATGCTGTGGGAAGACGCTGGGGAAGTTCCAGAGTGCACTCAGTGGTAGATAAGAACCAGATCCAGGATCTTGTTTCAGAAACTGAATTAATAAATGCACAAATTAGGATCGAGGACAGAACAGATTGTCCTCAGACATCAACCATTGAAGAAGAGATTGTGACTCCATGATCCTTCAGCTTTATATTGGGTATGACATCTATGGGATGGAGTACTCTGTTGGCCAGTTTGTGGTCATCTGTCCCGTCTGCTTCTCCCCACATACACAGCCTCTCACTTACTGCATCCCCATGGTGTCACACAAGATCTAGACGTGACCTTAGTCTCTATAAGAACAAGTGTAAGCAAGAGCCTTTCTGCAGAACAGTCCTTGGTAGCCACTGTAAACATCAAGCATTGTCATTTGTAGAAGCAAACATCAAGTGCACCAATATGCCAGTAATTTCAGAAAGGGCAGCTATTTAGATGAAAGCAGTCACTTAGAAAGGACTGAGGCAAGAAGTAAAATCACGGAACAAAATTATCCTCCAGCTAAAACCAGGACAGTAGTGTATAGAATACAAATTATTTATTTCAGATTGAATTCCATAGCGCTCAAACCTGCAAGATTCAATGTTTAAATGTCATTTGAAACCTGGAATTACTAAGTATGAGAAAATTCCCCTCTAAGGTATGACATCAGTAATTAGGGTAATAATCTGAGAATTAGCTTAGTTATATCACAAGTTTTAATTAACAAAGGCTGACTAACATTTTATCTGTCTGCACTGAGAAACACAATTTAACTTTTCTTGGTTAGAGCGCTATTACAGAGTAGAGTTTGGTTGTTCCATGTGGAACATCTGCCTGTATATAGTAGAAAGGAGTCACTTAGTTGAATACCTTGTTAAAATGTAGAATGAAGCACAATCTGAAAACGTGATAACACATGGTAAGAACTAGCCTATCTCCCTGTTATGTGGCTCAAGTGAAAGAGGGGGAACACTGTATTTGTGATTTACGTTCTGTAACCTTCTTATGGAATATCATAGAATATGGGTTTGAAGGGACCTCCAAAAGTCATCTAGTCCAACCCCACTCCAGTGAGCAGGGATATTCTCAACTAGATCATGTTGCCCAGAACTTTATCCAGCTTATCCAGCCGCACTTGGAATATCTCCAAGTATGGACCCTCAATTACGTTCTTGGACAACCCGTTCCACATTTCAACTTTCTGCCAAAGAACTTATTCATAACATTGAACTTAAATCTGCCCTTATCTAATTGGAAGCCATTGCCCCTTGTCCTATCACTACAGGCCCTCACAGACAATCCATTTCCAGCCTTCCTGTAGGGCCCCTTCAGGTACTGGAAGGTCCCTGTCAGGTCCTCCTGAAACTCTCTCTTCTCCAGGCTGAACAACCATCAGCTTGTCATCATAGCAAAGGTCTTCCAGCCCCCTGATCATCTTTATGGACTCTTCTGGGCTTGCTCCATGAGGTCCATGTCCTTTCCTGTACAGAGCACTCCAGAGCTGGATGCAGTACTTCACGTGAGGAGTAATGCGGACCTTAAGTATTCCATGTGTCCCAGGAGAAGATGTACTGAAAAAAGGGTGATGTTTTTGCAAGGTGAGATGGGAAGATGCTTTATTCAATCAAATGGATTCTAATAATGGAAGGAAATTCTTTTGCTTTCACCTCAGCTCTTCAGCCTAGTGCAGCACTAAGCTGACCTCAACTTGGTAATTCTCTTTTAAGGTGTGCAGAGATCTTTATATTTTATTATCAGAGCAAATAAGGTAATGAACAAGGGCTTACCTTTTCATTTGACTGGCATAGACTCTGGCTGCCACTAGTATTTACCACAATGTAGACAACATTCAAAATATCCCAAATGGTATTTAAGGTGTTGAAGTGTATGCATTATCCATTTGGAATTTCCTTCCAATGCATAGAAGTCTGCATTTATGCTACACCAACTAGGCATCCCTAAAACAAATGTAGAGTTTCCAGCTAATCTAAGCTGTTGTTATTGTAAAAAATAATTGTATTTTTTTTCTGGTCGATTCTGCCCTGTGTAACAACACTGCAAACCTGCAGCTTGTGTAGCTGTGAGATAACAATGGAAAGATTCAGCTCTCATTTTGGCTAATGCAGGTAGCCAGAGCTAGATCAGAAATTCTAAGACCTTTTAATGTCTTTTGCATATCTTTGTCATTTTTATCACTATTCTTTGTCTAATTATTTGCTTTATTAAAATATTTCTATTGAAATCAGACTATAATCAATTAAAAAGCAAGAATATGAAAACTGGAGGGGAAGAAAGGAAGAAAGGGGAGCGGGGGGAGGCAATGCACTTAGTTACTGATAGCAAGAACAAAAAGATCCAGTCTGCCTGCTCATGTAATTCCTTTCCTGAATAATTCAAATCAGTGAAGGTAACAGCCAAAATGTTATATTTACTATCTGAATTAAAATGGATGAGAAGAAAGTTTTGGCATAATCACTGTAAGTGAAGTATTAAGCTGAGAAGGGTCTTTCAAAGTCATTGTGTCATTAAGCTAAAGCAGAGCTGTATGTTAGCCCTCTATTTTGTATTTTTTTATTTCATTTGGCATGATTTCTTAAGGAGATTTGTACCAGGTATCACTTAAACTCATAAATACATCATTTGTTACAATTAAAAAAGCTAGATTTTCTCAGGTTTGTTTGGAAACCTCATAATTTTAACTGGAATTATTTTGCTTTGTTCGCTTGACTCTTCCAAGTGTCATCTTCTGCTTTTCCTAGATGTGTGTAAAATAACCTTAAAATCATTACTACAGAAGTACTTGTTTCACAGTAGTACAGCACTAAAACACTGTGTTCCTCTATAATGGATTACATTGTGTGAAAAGAATGTTGCAGGATGTATAATTAGGATACAATTGCTAAAAATGTATTTGCCTTTAGTGATGTGCATGGATGTATCCAGTCTAATAATCTGCTTTGTCCTCGTAATTGGATATCCTGCAGCTCAAACTACAATCTATTTTATATTCACCTTTCCTAAGATAGGAGGTAATACAGACATGCGTGACAGAAGCCTATTTCTACTGGTTTAGATGAGGTTCATTGCTTTTGCTGAACACTGAACGTAACTGCTAGTTTGCTTTGATATTAAAATTGAAAAGTACATGTGAAACACAGGTTAAGCACCTTCTCAAGTAGAAGGCTGCAAATGGGTTCTGAATGATGTAAGACTTGCGTATTAAAGAGCAAACTAAAAAAAAAAGATTTTGAGTTGATGCAGTTCAGACCATTTTGCAATACCAAACATTAGACAAAATAATAAAGGACTGAGTGTAGCTGTAAATACAATAGCAAAACAGATGAGGCAATATTTGTACTTATGATTAAGACTGGAAGTGTATATCTCTCTAAGTCAGTAGTAAGGGTTTGGGACACTGTACCATTTGTCAGCATTGATTCCAATTAAACTCAGAGGTTCACACTGTGAAGAATAGTGAGTATTCAATGAGCAATTAAGAAAAGATGACCTTGAAAGTAAGTTATTGTAGTAAATCTGATATTGGGATGGTGTGGGCAGATTGCCATTAAACCCCTTACACAAGTGACAACGTGCTGCAGGCAACACCATTCCTTATTCTTTTACCCTGGGCTGTAGTGAAAACAACTTTAATTTTAACTTCTTAAATTCCTGGGGCAACAGACATCTGCCTGTAAATCCCAGTCTGGATCTTGCTGGTTTGTCCCCTGTAACCAGCTACTGCAATTCTCATCATTATAATATTAGAAAAGAGAAAGCAAGTCCATAAGGATCAATTAAAGTTCTGAAAGGCAGAAAATACAGTGAGTGCTAAAGGTAAAATTAAGGACAGCTGTAGCAGAAAGTTCCACTATGTTAATTTGCCCCTAGGTGCTATAACTAGCTTTTATTCCAGGACTGAGGGAGGGAAATACAGGTCAAATGAACTTTCATCAAGTGCCATGCATGCAAATAGTATTTGTGTAATAGTTTAAGATTTTGCTGTCAAACATGGTACCTCTTTGAAAGGTATCTTGTCACTTCAAAGAGTCTGTCATGCTGCTTGTGTGCAATCTTTTCCAGTTAATGTTCCTCTTTTTTTAATTGCTTAAGTAAGACCTAATTAATCTCACACCTTATTTTGCTGGCTGCTGGGATGTGTGTCTGCTAGGGTAGGAGTCCTTTCCTCAGGAATGTGTAAATGTGCCCTCAGGTGAAATACACATGTAACACGTATGCAGAATATAAATATATGTATTTATCAGCATCAGTTGGATTCAGCAACTTGCCACTTACCCTGGCATCAATTTTTGAACTGTTGAAACCTGGTTTTTCAAACCTGGGGCTTTTTTTCAGCCTTTCACTGGACTGAACAGCTCTGGAATGGATTGCCATGTGGCAAACGCGTGACAGAACGGTGCAGACAGCAAGATAGGAAGGAAGCTTCTCTCTGTGCCACCCCCCACCCCCTCATTCACCCTGCCAAGAGGAACTTTCCTGCTTCATCCTAGAGGGGTCTCTGACTCTTGCCCCCTGCCACGGATTTAAACAGTTCTAACTGGAAATTATAGCTCCTCCCAGTTTGGCCTGGAGTGGTGCTGGGGTTCTGGTGGCCACACCTGACCCTCTTAAAATTACCCTCTGGGGAGATTTTAAACTAGATTTGAAGGAGAAAGGAGAAAAACCTTTGTGATCTTGCCAGACACAGGGGTGAGACTGACTAGCCAATAGTTCCCCAACTTATCTTTCTTTCCTTTTTAGAAATGGGAGTTATGTTTCCCCTTTTCTACTTGGTGGGAAACTCACCAGACAGGCATAAATTCTCAAATATGATGGATAATGGCTAGCAATTTCATCCACCAGTTCCCTCAGGATTCCTGGATGTATCTTGTAATGTATTGTGAACCTTCAGATTCTCTGCAGTCATGAACCTGATCTGTCCCTACCATGGGTAGTAATTCCTTCTCCAAGTCCTAGAGTCTGACTTCTGTGACTTGGGTCATGTGGCTTGAGAGCTTTCCAGTGAAGTAGAAAGTTGTTAAGTACCTCAGCCTTCTCCATATCCTGGATAACCAGGCTACCAGTCTCCATCTGAAGGGGGCCTTTATTTTTCCCTAGTTTTATTTTCACTCCAGCATAGCTATTCATGTCCCTGGCCAGATTTAATACTGTCTGGGCTTTGGCTTTCTAAGCCACTCCCTGGCTGCACAGGCAATTTCTCTGTATTCCTCCCATGCTACCTGGCCTTGCTTCACCATCTGTAATCCTGCCTACCTCAGGTACACTATTTGATTTGTTATTTTCTCTGGCAGATTATTATTTGTATGCCCTTAAACTGGATCGTAATGCTGGAAGAAACAAGTATGTGTGGTTTCTTTGTAAGGTATTTCCTCAGAAATCAAGAGTGATGTGTGGTGACAGGTTTATATGCATTCTGTCTGACACCATATGGGTGCCCTGATAGGAGCTTGTAGCTCTCTGTCTGAAGACTTCACATCCTTGAAAATGTGCAGTGCTAATTGCCTGACATCCCGTGCTCTTTGATCTTTTGTGTTTCACTTTTTTTCCTTACCAAAGTGGAGCTTGGATGATGGAAATAATGAAACCTGGGGGCTTTTCCCAAATGCAAACCCACCACAGCAATCCTTCTAGGTTACTTTTTCCAGTGTCTGCTGTTGTTCTAAAATACAACTTATAGATAGAGATAATTGATTTCCATGTAAAACAAGATTATTTATGATTTTTTTTGGTGTATTTGCTTTAGTTATGCCTATCTTAATATATCTATGTATGCTGGTTTAATAGAAGATACAATTTTCCCTGTCCCTCAGACGATCCAAGGAGCTAATTACGCTAATAGTACAGCTTTACCTTGCGTAACATTTTGTGTGCACACACCACTATAACTTATCTGCTTTTCCGGTAAGGACCACATTCAGAATTTAACTCAATTTAAAATGTGAGCCAAGAAAATCTGGTCTTAAATCATAAATTTATGGTCTCATTAGCAGCTCTAAACTTGAAATGTTAATGTCTTGTACTGTGTTACAGCACAACTGCCAAATATTGTAGGCAGGGGATTATTGTCAGTTTTAGCCCAAATGTGGGTTTTTTGGATGTCATAAACTTATTGCCTGGTTGGGTGGTGATGGAACTAGCGGTGCAGGTTGAATGATCTGCTACTCTGTAAACTTCAAACACCTTAGACAGAGATGGCTATTTAGAAGTTATAAAAAACAGTCATGCAGCATGGACAGCTTTGGGTTGGGAACACAATCAAGAGGAGGACAGAGGGAGAGGTATGGGACAAGCAGTCAGTAGTTTTGTCCTTGATGCTGTGAGGTGTTGAGCCCTTACCTGAGAAAGCCCCGGAATCTGTAGAAACAGATTTCTCTGTTTATGTGTATGTGCCAATCTTTTGTCACTTCTTGGCTTGGCTGTCAGGTTCAGATCTTGTAAGGAAAGGTTGTTTTGGGATGCAGTGAAGGTTAGCAAGGCTGACAAAGGTGTTTACACCTCAGAAAATGCTGTCTGTGCTCTATAGCATAGGAAAAAATTTTAGCAAGCCCCTACAAAATAGAAAATCCACTCCAAAGAAGGCAAAGAATAACTGGTGTTTGATTGGGTTGCTTTGTAGGTTTCGTGGATGTTTTTTTGTGTTGGGTTGTTTTTAACTTTAAAAAGGCCAGAGCATATTAGAAAGGAGAATTTGAATTGTATGTAGGGAAACTCATTGGGCTGACATGTGATTCATCATGTCATTGTTTTCTGTGTACATGCCACAACATTCTATCTACATTGGTTGGTAGACTGGACACAAAGACACGAGTCAATATGGAAGATGTCAAGGTGTCTGATGTGAGAATGCATTTTCATTTAATGAAGTGAGGCAGTGCTATTTGCAGATTTCCTTTTGGCTTGTTTACAGGTACTAGTAGCAAATAAAAATAAAGAGAATATTATCTATTAATTCTTTAAATTACTTGTCTATATTTTTATTGCGTATAGTTTATGTGATGTAACTATTTGGCAATGGTTTTGTGCACAAGAGCTTTTAACAGTAAAGGTTCATGACCACCTGAGGAATCAGAACATATATAAGGCTATGGGACCTTAGAAGACACATCCCAGAGTCCTGAAAGAGTTGGCTAATATAGTTACCAAGCCACTCTCTGTGATATATCTGAAAAGTTCTGGCAGTTGGATGAAATCCCTGGTGATGGGAACAAGGGTAACTTTGCACCCATTTTTTAAAAGGCATAGATATGAAGACCTTGAGAACTATGGACCTGTCAGCCTCCCCTCTGTGCCTAGGAATGTGGTGGAACAGATCCCCCTCAAATCTCTGCTAAGGCACATGGAGGACACTGAGGTCGTTCAAGGCACAGCTAGTATGGCTTCACCAAGAGCAAGTCCTTCCTCACCAACCTAACCTGGTAGCTTTCTGTGATGAAGTAACTACATAAGTGTATGCACATTCTGAATTATCATTCTAAGCTTGTTTAGTTAGATGCTGTGTAGTGTAATATACATCCTGAACCTTTTAATAAGTTGTATCTGGCAAAGTGTTTGTAATACGAGATTACTGTTTAGTTTGGCCATTCCACCCCTTTTCCTGATTCAACTATTCAACTGATTTTCTGAACATATTCTTGTGAGACAGAATTGGGTTGCACAGAGGCAACCCAATATTGTGTAGAGTGCACACCTAAGTGTCATTAGTTACTTCATGTTTTAAGATCCGGGGTAGTTCTAAGGTAGTTGGAAACCAAACAAATTCACGATTCTTTTACTGTTAATACTTCAATACTGCTCCTTATTTAGATGCAGACAGGCTAGCTTATGTGCAGGTCTGGGAGAAAGTAGGACATGGGAATAAGGATGTTTTCTCTTGCATTGGCTATTTCTGCCATCGCATGTCCCACAACAGAGCAGTGAGATGAGTCCCTCCTATACAGTTCTCAGCACTATATGTTGCAAGGTCAGACTGCTACAGCATTGGGTAGATCACAGGGGACCAAGTTGTGGCTTTCTCTCTGACAGTGTGAACAATCCAAGTCTGGGTAAGCAGAGTCATGCAGGGAGCATGCCACATGTCAGCCCACTTGCTCATAGGCTCTAAGGGACAGTTTTAGTGAGGGCACTGATTGAAGAAAAAGGAAAATAAGGAGAAATGGGGTGTGAAGTGAGTTACCAGGAGGTTATTTTACAGGAGGTTGTTTATTGTGAAAAGATCAGATAGCTGTATGTGTCTACATACAAGGACTGTAATAACCTTGCATATATCTAGTACCAAGTACCACACAGGAATGCAGCAAGTGAGGAATTATGGTAGGATTCAGAGTTGGTTCAATGCTTACTTACCCTCCTTCCATTCAGCCTTTACCACTAAAATTTTGGCAGGCATGATGATTGAGACTGAAATTCACACTAGGGGAAATCCCAATAATAAAATACTTCTTTTTTTAAGATATCCCTTTTGTTATGCACAACAATAAATTGAACAGGCTGTTACTGGAGTTTTAACAAGCCCATAAAACTTCTGTATAGAAAATAAGGCAGTTGATGTAGTTTATAATGATAAAAACAACAGAAGCTACTGTAAAATATATATGATTTTAAACATGGATTTGATTACAAAGAATAATGCTAACAAAATCCACAGCATCTGTATAGAAGCTGTACAAAAGAGGCAGAAAGATTATTTAAAAGTTGAGAGACAAACAAATACACTCTATGAAAGGCCAGCTTGGAAGATAACTGAAATTATCAACCAACGCAAGTTTCAGCCAAAGCAGAATATGTATGCCTTTACCGATCTTGTTGCCTGAAGGCATATGCTTCATGCCAGTCATAGCTAATTTTGCACTAGAAATCCATGTGGAACTGCCAGCTGGAAGCAGGGAATGAAAACAATGCATGAGAGTGCCTCAAACTGCTGCAAATATGATGCTTGGCATTTAGTTGTCAAAAAATTTCTACTTGTTTATTATCAAAATAAATGCCCTCAGACTAAAAGCTCATCTATAATTGAAGTTTGCTTTAAAAGTAAACTTCAACAACCACTTTCTGCTCTTGCACAAAACCTATGGTTCCAAACCATGACAGCCCCTCATTTTTATTGTCCTGAAAGGGCCCGAGGCAGTGTTACAACACCAAAAAGAATGCGAGTTTGTATCTTCAAGGAACTATAGATTAGACGTTTCATCTCAAGGCATACCAGCAAGTTGAGCAGTTTTCTTGCTATTCTCACACATCAAAAAAAGCCCAACCTTGAAAAAATATAAAAACTGTTATAGAATGCTGGAGGGTCCTGGTTTCAGCTGGAACAGAACTAATTCAGTTCAGAGATTTTAATTTTCAGCTCAGCCCCTTATAAGTAGCTGCCCTTTCTGAAGTTAGTGGCATATTTGTGCAGTCGATGTCTGCTTCTACAAGTGACAACACGATGTTTACAGTGACTATCAAGAGCTTTTCTGCAGAAAGGCTCTTGCTTAGACTGGCTACTATAGAAACCAAAGTCACTGCTAGATCTCGTGTGACACATCGGGGATCCAGTAAATGAGAGCCTGTGTATGTGTGGAAGAGTGGACAGGACAGGTGATCCAAAACTGACCAACAGGGTACTCCATTCCATAGGTGTCAGATTTAGTATAAAGCTGAGGGATCATTGAGTCAGGTTCACTCTCTTCTACCTCTGATCCCAATCTGTGCATTCCTGAGGTCATTTTCCAAACCCAGCTCCAGAATCTGGTTCCCATCTACCACTGACTCCACTGAGGGACTTCCTCGGTGTCTTCCCACAGCATCATTGGTGACAGTGATGTAACTGCCATCATGAGAATCGGATTCTGTGTTGGTTTTGTGTATACTTACATATATATATAATCTTGTTTTCACTATTTTAATTGAAGTTGCTTTAGGGGTTTTTTTAATCCATAAATCACTCTCCTTTACTCTCTTTCCCCCTCTGGGGAGGGAGAGTGGTTAATAAAGAGCATCTGTCTAATGGCTGGCACAGCCTGAACCCATGACATGGAGTAATTCAGGTTGGAGAGGACTTCCAAAGGTCATTTGGGCCAACCTCTGATCAGGGCTCTGTATTCTTAGTGGAAAATATTTTAACACCATGACCTCGTATGGATGAAGAAGGACTGGAGACTTATTTTTTTCCCTTCATCTCTCTGGAGCGGATCTACAGGTCAGTTATGATAGAAAGAGATCGTTGAGATTTGGAGACTGAAGCTTATCTGAACCAGTGTTTATGCAATAAACCAAAATTATTTCCTGTCTGCTGTCCCTGCCGAATTTTCCCCTGGACTTCTCTGATAGTAATCACAGCCCAAATTTATGAAGGTTTCTCAAAAGCCGAAGTCTTTTAGGCTCCTGTTTCCACTTTACAGAGGGTAATGTATCACAGAGGAATTCAGTAGTATCTGAAACAGTACATTAGGTAACTCAATCGTAGTCCAAAATATTGAAGCCCACCCTCAGCTAGAATTCAGAAAGAGTGAGATAAAGAGAAACCTGAAAAGAGGTTGCAAAAATGTTTTTTTCCTTTAATTTTAGCAAGGTTTCTTATGCAGAACTAGATCATCAATAGCAGATGCTCTAGCTTATCATTCAGCGAAAGTGTGTTTATGGAACTAACCAACAGTGACCTTCAGAAGGAATTCCTCCAGCCCTAGGAATACTCTTGGCAGAATTTGACCCTGCTTCCTAGCTCTTATTTTATGGTCTGATAGTTCATGTCAGTTTCTTGTATGCATTCTTACCACCATTCTTACTGTTTTAACATTTGAATTCAAGAATCTCAGTAATTCCCAGGCCTGCTACAGAAATTTAAACTACAGCTGTGAAATTAAGTTTTAAAGCTGCCCAGGATATAGCGGCTGCCAGCCACCTTTTGGCTTTTCTGCTGCTTCTTGTAGCAAAGCACTGATTTATTTCTTTCTGTGCACAGAAGCATAGCACAAGCACAGCTTTTGGGGACCCATCCATGTCCACTACCTTTTGGGTGACAGAAAGGGATTGGAGAAGAGAAATACTGTAGAGAATAAAAAAAGGACAAACCATCCTATTGGTTTCTAAACAATAACCTTAGCTGTTAAACTTATCACCTTGATTTAAACTAATACACATATTTTAATTTTCTATGGTTGCCCAATTGTAATGAAAAAACAAATCTACTTAATTTAACAGCCACTTACTTTTCTTAAAAAAACCTCCAAATTAAAATGTGTAAAGTTTTGCTATGACTTCTGAAATGTAATGCTGCAATAAATGAATTCATTCTTTCCTTTATATCTTGCAGAGTTCTCTGATGCTGTAAGGCAAAGGCAACCTGCCTGGGCTTATTGTATTCAACTAGGTGATTCCAGGGGTTAGGGGAAACCTGGCAAATATTGAAACACTGGAAGCTTCAGATAAAGCAAATAAGATCAATAAGAAAGATGGAAAATAATTCTCTAAAGCCACAATTTTTTAGAAATGGAGATGGGGATTGGGGAAATAGATAAAGAGTGGCAAGAATTTGATGTTTCATCCTTCATATAACGATGCCGGGCTCTGTTCTTGCTTTTAGCAATGGGCATTTCGCCCTCTAGTGCTTCTCGCTGTTAAAAAGTCTGTTGGGAAAGCCTCCGTTTCCTGGCAGTTACCAGACTTTCATCCAGTTCTGCTGCAGAGCTACACAGCAATCAGTTTTATGATTTTTTTTGAAAACGATGGGATTTTTTTTTCATTTATCTCTGCATCTACTGATTCACCTTTTCAGACCCCCACCTTTACTTTCAGTGTCCTCAAGAAGGTATAAAGGCACTGGATTTTCATTTGCAAGTAGTATCCAGGAAAACAGTTGACAAAGATTTAGCTTTTAAGAATGTTTTTATTTCAAAACAGGAACATTTTATGGACATTGTGGATAGTGTTATTTGTTGCTTTATTCAACAGACTGTATAATTACCAGATCTGTAATGTCCTTGATAGGGCAGCATATAACTGCTGCAGAATTTTTCATGGATTCCATGGCAATGAAGCAGTTATGCTTGTTTGGGCCACAAATTGTTGATTTTAGGTTTACTCTAAAAGCTGTAGTCACTGTTTTGATACCCTGGGAGTATAAGCACGAAGCAGCTCCATTATATTTTAATTCTTGGGACTTTAGCATACTGGCTTTCTGTGCAGTATTTCTATGCATTTTTTATTATGTGAAATTTTGCTGAAGTGTTGTGTTGGCACCCCACATTTATTTGGAGCTGTACAGACGTGGTATAGTACAGTATGAAATACCTAATGTGCTTCTGAAAGATGAGGAAGAGTCTTAAGTAACATGTCTTGATGCACACCAAGTGAGATGAAATATACATGCTGCATGGGATTGTTTCTGTTCAAGGTATCACAGAATGTTAGCAGTTGGAAGGGACCTCTAAAGATCAAGTCCAACCCACCTGCCAAAGCAGGACCAAAACGAGGGCAGATCACTCAGAAATACATCCAGACAGGTCTTAACAGTTGCCAGAGAAGGAGATTCCACAACCTCTCTGGGGAGCCTGTTCCATGGCTCTGTCATCCTTACAGAAAAGAAGTTCCTCATGGTGAGATGGAATGCCCTGTACTTGATCTTGAATCCATTGCCCCTCATCCTTTCACAGGGCACAAGTGAAAAGAGCTCATCTCTGCCTTCTTGATGCCCAGCCTTCATGTGTTTATTGACATTAATTGGATCCCGTCCCAGTCTTCTTTTCTCCAGACTAAGGTCTCTTGACCTTTCCCCATAATACCCATAAGACCGATGTCTCTTCATCATCCTCATAGCTATCCATTGGACTCTCCCAAGTAGATCCCTGTCCTTGAACTGAGCCCAGAACTGGGCAAAATACTCCAGGTGAGGTCTTACTAGGGCAGAAATAAACATTTTAAAGACATTTTAAAAATTTAACTGCAATGGATTTCATCACATCTGCGAATTCAAGTACTTTCTAAGTGAAATAAGAGACAAATTAACACTCCCACAGTTCTCTGCTACATGATACCCAAAACGTTCAGTGTAACTTATCCTTGAAAAGAACTACAGGTGGCTTGAGGATACCAAATGGTTTTAGAATGAGTTAGATAATGTGTGAGAACAGCTGTAGCTGAAAGGTAACCACACCCTTTCTTCCAAATATCTAAACCACATCTTCACTGAACAATATATTCTGAAAAAAAGTACCTTTTATTTGTGCTCTGAAGACTTTGCAATAAACAAAAATGTCAAATCATTCTTTCCAGTAATCCGTTTTTACTCACAATGTGTTTATAAATATTTATTAAGCCCTTTTTCTCCACTCAAAATGTAAAGATAAAACACATTCCTACTTTATGAAATATGAGTATTTTTCACCAGAAACACCAATTCTGTAAGAGTGAAATTTTCCTGGAAGACTAACAGAGAGGTCTCAATAAACAGTGTAATTCTGAGTATTAGTGTGAAAGGCAGGACAGAATGGCCAGTAAAGAAAATTGTTTCAGAGGCTTTCAGCTGCTGCAGACCTGTAGAATAAGGGCTGTGAATCTGCCAGAGGGCCATGACTTGAGAAAAAGTTGGGAAATCTGCTTAGAAAGCTGGGGAAAAAATGCTCAGAAAAAAAATCTCTGTAGCTTATTTTAAAAAGCAGGGGGTTTTGTACTAAAATGTTCTAAAACTTAGCTGAAATTGTAAAATGAAGACTGGTAGAAGGGTATAACAGAGACAGTATATTATTCTTCTAATTTTTTGTAATTTTTTGTAGCTGGTTCTCTGATTTCCTGATGTTGTTTTGTTCTCTTATTTTGTTTGGAATAGGGGACAGGGATGAGAGTAAGGGGTTGTTGTGTGTTTTCCCGGGGATCTTACAGTTTTACCTACCTTTGCTGCTGATGCTTCCAATCGTCTACAGCAGATACTGCTGTTAGTCTGGTAGTTTTTGAAACCTGCAGTTCCAAAAGATCATGTGTCGTGAGTGACCAAGGGCTCTGCCTAGAGCTAGAGCAGATTTGGCTATGTCCAGAGCTGCTTCATTTTGTCTTCCTGTTGAAGACTTCTGCCCTTATAGCAGGAATTAATGAGACAGTTGTGTGCCCCTGAATGCAGAGGTCACTGATTTGTGAATTCCTCATTAAGAATTACAAAGTCATGGAATTACTGAGACTGGAAAAGACCTATAAGGTCATCAAGTCCAGCCTATGACCTAATAGCACTTAAAATACATGCTAATAGGAGAGACTGTTATATTGTGGAGGGTTGTAAAATGAATAGTGTTCTCAAAAATGTGGAAATCCTCCCCAGGACTGAGAGACATTGAGGTTTTCATCACTTCAGTACCTCTGCTTGGTGTCCCTGGATTCAGGAGTCCTCAAAGTCGGACCTGAAGAAACTCTAGTAAACCAGAGATCAGATCTGCAAGGTGCCTGTGAGGGCTGCAGGAAGTCAAAGGTTTTGATTTCCTTCCAAAATTGGTTCCATTTTCCTTATTTCCTACTTGTAATTCTTAACATTATAACTTGTTGTTTGCTTTGTGAATATTTTAACAGCTCAAAATACTGAGTTTTCTTATTTTTCATCAATCTTTTCTCATGTAAAAGAAAAATAAGCATTGAAGCAAAAACTAAAGCTGCATGTCTGTTCTCTTCTTCATTAGGAGCACCATAAATCTTACAAATTGTTGTCATATACTGTCATATGCACTGTAATACCTTAATTAGCTGATGTTCATATTCAAAATTCTAAATCCTGTATTGAATGTTGAAAATGAAATCATTATGACTCTTGAAATGACAACTAAAATAATTAAATCACCCTAAGGAAGTATAGTAAAGATTAATCTTGCTTTTGTTTTAGTTTATCTTCCTCTAATAAATTATGCTACAGCATTAAAATATCCCCTGGGGAACGTTCACTGTAGCTTAATACAAACTAAAAATTCTACTGCAAAGTTTTCCATTCACATCTTATGAACAGCTTCTGAAAAGTCACCTAAAAACACCAATCCATTATGGTTGGGGAGAATTTCCTTCCAGTTTGCTCTGCTACCATATCTGATATAATGTCACAGTATCACAGTAATGAGGAGGCTGGTAAAGACTTAAAGATCATCCAGTCCAACCTCAAACCAGCCAAGTAAACCTAAACATCTGACATCTAGATCATGCCACTGAGCACTTCATCCAGCCTAACCGCGAACACCTCCAGAGATGCTGACCCAGCCACCAACGTGGGCAGCCCGTTCCAAAACCGGATCACTCTTTCAGGAAAAAACCTTTTCCTAATGTCAAGTCTAAACCTCCCCTGATGGAGCTTAAGGCTGTGACCCCTTGTCCTGTCTCCAGTGTCCAGGCAGAAAAGACCAAACCCCACCTGACCTTAGCCACCTTTTAGGTAGTTACGTCAGTGGTCTCCATAAAAATAGGATCCTCTAGAGGCATTCTTGCATTGTGGCAGTGTTCCTAGAACCAGAGTGCAGTTATTTCTGAAGGAAACTTTTTCCTTTCATTGCACTTGCAGCTACTGGACGGCATTCTATGGTTCCATTCCTGCCATCCTTATAACCTCAGCCTGAGGCTGACTGCAAAACAAGTTTTCAGTCATTAAACCAGATAAAAAAACAATAGTTGTTTTCCTGTTTTATGAGCCTTTAGTCCTTATCAGGACTATTCAAAGCTTTTCTTCTCTGTGGCTGCACCCATTGTCTTCACCCTCCTCTGAGGTTTAATGACTACATAAGATATCAAGTTCCCATAGTTCTTGATTTATTTGGTCTCTGGGTCTTTAGATTCAATAAAGATTACCTGCAGACAATGCTCAGCAAGGCTTAGCTCACGTTATCTGATCTCCAGAGAGAACTTGAATCTTTGTTCCTAACAGTGACATGCGCTTGTGAAGAAGGAAAATGCCAAGCTGAGTATTTCTGAAATCCTTCCTGTCTCTGGAAATCTGCAATCACCTACCATCACCTCCCCTCCAAGGTGGAGCCTCAGGAAATAGTGTGGACTTGTGTGGACTGTTTCCTTCCATAATAATTAATGGATAATTGGACAATTTTCCCAGGGAATCAAAAATCCCATCTAATGGCCTTCTTTCCTACAAAGGAGTCAGACCCTGTGCTTGCACACCCATATTTGACTTCAAAACTTATGAAGGGTTAGAGATGAAAAGCTATAGCATAGAGTGTGAGGTGATGTGCTCCAGGATTAATAATAACATTCGTGCAGTAAGCCCTTCAAGGAAAAATAGGTGTATAAAGTGTAGACCAGACTTGTAGATCGGTAACTATGAGTATTAGCTGTGATTCTACCATGCAAATGGACAATTGAAATCTGAGTTGGGTCTGGAGAGATATCTACAGTAAAGAAAGAAGTTATTCTACTGGGATGATATTGTCTGGCCAGTTATGTTCAAGAAAGATACACTCTGAGTTCAAGACAGGACTGACAAATATCTGACTAGATTAGACAACCTACAACAGAGAAGTAATTAATTTGTATAGACAAGGGCAATCCAGGCTGAGGTAGGATATATTTATTGTCTGAAAACACCTGGAAATAAAAAAAGCTTAGAGGAGTATTTATTGAATTAAGGGCAGTATTTTCATTAAAACAATTGTGTACATACTTTACCTGAATTAGGCTTGTCATTTGACTTGAATTATGCTGTCAGCCACTCAAAAGGTTTCTCCTGAAACAGCACCTACATGCTAGACTCACAGAGACAGCATGTACAGTATGCTCACACTTGTTGGACTCCCGAGCTCTGGCACAGCTACAGGAGTATCTACTGATGCTCCTGCCCCATGTCCTGTACTGTGCTGGCCACAAACACACAGCAGCACAGTGGTCCACACAGGCACACCTACTTACAAGATCCCCTTAATGCCAGAACAGAGACCCTTCACGTGACATATACCCTTGTCAGGATCCTCCTTTCTACTCACCAACTGATCCAGCTTGCTGTTTGTTAATGAACACACACCCCCTTCTTCCACCCTGATCCTCTTCCCCTGCACTTTCAAAGTTTTACATAGTCCCACAGAACGCTTTCAAATAACCCAAACCCACAAGGTCCTCTTGTAGTACCAAAGTCCAGGCCAGCCCTCTCCAAAACTACACCTGTAGTTTCTAAACAGCTCATCAGTTAGTGATCAGAAATGTTTGGTCTGTTATCCCTTTTCTACTCAGGTTGTGTTTCTATGAATCTTAGTTTTGTGTTTGCATCTTAGCTTTCTGCTTGGGAAGATCCTTGTTCTGACAGCCATAACGAAGCAGACACTCTCCATTTTCTGCTCATCCTTGTGCTGTGTTTGGGTTTATTTCAGCTGGCTGTTTTAATACAATCTCTAATGATCACCCTCCTTTCTAGGAATCATGGACATGCAAGTCTTTTCTGAGACACTAGAGTGTAAGATAACAGAAGTGCCCTTAGACATACTTAGAAAGAGTAGATCAGCAGCTCACAAACAAGTGTATAGTAAGTGCCAGTCCTGGGCACTGAAATATGGCCATCTAGCTTATTAAAATGCTCTGAATGCTCCTTACATCCTTTTTGTCTGTGCCAGTACCTTCCCAAACAGTACTGGGTTAAGGCAAATAAGTAGTTCGTTTGGGACAAACCTAGTTTTGAGTGCCAGAATCATTAGTTGCCAGTACAGATGCAGGTTGTTCCATGATTTTTAGCATTCTTACCCAGGACAATTCCTGGAGAAATTTAATTTGTTAGAGCTAGCCTTACATATTTTCTAGGATCATTTGACACTCAAGATTAATTAGGAAAGAGTCATTTAGCACTTAGTTCCCTGAAAACAGTTATTTGCAATCATCTTAGTTGCTCTTGACTGAGCCAGCTGTGTGGTGCTCGTTAGTATGACCCAGAACTGATGGAAGACCTGCACTTGTCTGGGGTAGTGGTAGGAACCCAGGCAGGATATACTGGGACATCACAAGTCTGAATCTCACCCCTGTCATGGCGGTTCCCAGTCATGCCTGTGATCTAACTGACTGAGAAATTTTATATTGCTCATTAGGTCAAGAAATGGGCATTGTGCTAATGCCCAGGGAAATCAGAGTAGTCCAAGCCAGATCTCACCTGCAGGAGGGGTTTTCTGTCACTACCAGTATTACTACACATTGGGACAGCTCATCATTCATGCCGATGTGTGATATTGAACAACAAAGTAGCTGCATTGCTGTAGGACAGAGATCTGGAGATGTGGCTTTATGTGATACAGACAATATAACTTCTTGATTCTCTCAGTTACCATCGCCCCATTGATTTAATCAGTATCCTCACCAGCTATCCCCAGCAATGCTATAAAGATAGCAAACCAATGAGAATACAGAAGGGTTAAGCACTGTAAAAGCTAAAACCTCTTTCTGTAGCTACATTATATTTCATTTACATCAATCCAGTTTTATTGTAAAACGATTCAAGTTTTATTCTAAAATGATTGAGGCTTCTGTGTTAATTTGCATTTCTGTCCCTTTCCATATTGTCATTCACGGTCCAATTTCTGGCATGTGTTCGCTGAGCAGTACCGTTACCCTGACTAGCAGTGACACCAGCTGGTGTGCCAGGGTGAAAAATATGTTTTCCTTTCTTGGCTTTGTCTGAATAAGTCTATATAAGCAATTGTATTTTTGAAGCAGATTTCATAACAGCTGCTTCTAGCTCTAATTCCTTCTCTTACCATCTGTCTTCTCTTAATTCCTCCATTAGAATGGCAAACAGAACCCCACGAATGCTGTGAGTTTCTAAGAAAGATGGACAACCTCTAGCATCCTCTGAACATTGAAAGCACAAAGTTGCATTGGAACTTAGCTCTGCCTTCCTGCCCCAAATGAAGACCTGGGGGAAATGAGAGCTGTGCACATGCTTAGCACTGAATAACACTTCCTTGTCAAAAGTCTAAAGATAGATTAAAAAGCAGAAAAAGTATCCTTAACTCTTTCAAATGAAAATTACACCACCAGGCTTGTGTATCTGGCTAGTTTCAGAAAAAAAATACCTTCTACTAAATCTTCTCAACTATGTTCCAAATGAATTTAAAAAAATAAACTAAAAAAGCCTGTACATAACTAGAATCAGGATACCATGTCCCCTCTAGTGTATCACATTTTAGTAGAACAGTTAAAAACAGTGCTATTTCTTTAAAAAATTACAAATGTTGTTTGCTCGACACACCCTACAGGCATTTTAAAGCTGGAGGTTCTTGTAAATGAACCTTTCTTGCAATGTGCTATCTAAGGGACAGATTTATATTTTCCTCACCACTTACTCTCTATTTTCAGCTTGTAATGGAGTAATATTTCTTAGTGATTTCATTGTTTTTACTCAGGCTGGCAACCTGTTACAAGTCAGATTCCTCCCAGGATCAAAGCTGGAGTCATAGGATCATAGAATCATTAGGGATCGGAAGGGACCTTGGAAGATTATCTGGTCCAATCACTCTTCCACAGCAGGATCACCCAGGCAGGTTTCAAACGTCCCTAGAGAAGGAGACTCCACAACTCCCCCGGGCAGCCGCACCCCAGTGTCCCGTTACCCTCACCGGGAACAAGTTGCAGAATCACAGAATCAGGAAGGGACCACAGGATCACCCAGTTCCAACTGCCGTGGGCAGGGACACCCCACCCTAGATCAGGCTGGCCAGAGCCACATCCAGCCCAGCCTTAAACACCTCTGGGGATGGGCCCCAACCACCTCCCTGGCAACGCATGCCAGGCTGTCACCACTCTCACAGTGGAGAACTTCCTCCTAACATCAAGTCTAAATCCGCAGTGGCTTGGATAATGGGACCAGAACCACCCTAAACAAGTTTGCTGATGACATGAAACTGGGTAGTGAGGTGAACAAGCCAGAAGAAAGAGAGATAAGTACTGGGCTGGAAAAGTGGGCTGGCAAAAGTGGGCAGTATGAAGTTTAAAAAAGACAAGTGCAAAGTTCTGCAAGTAGGATGACATAACTAAACATTGGTGAAGACACAGAGAAAGCAGACATACTGAACACTTCCTTTGCCTCTGTCTATACTTGTGGGAGCTGTCCTGGTATCAAAGCCCAGACTGCTGAGGCTCCAGAGGAAGTCGAGGCAAAAGAGGAGCCTGCCTTGGTTGACGAGGACTGGGTTAGGGATGTGTGGAGCAAACTGAATGTACATAAATCCATGGGCCCTGATGGGATGCACCTGCACGTGCTAAGGGAGATGACAGAAGTCATTGCTAAGCCACTCTCCATCATCTTTTCTAAGTCATGGGAATCAGGAGAGGTGCCTACAGACTGGAGGTTAGCAAATGTCATCCCAATCTTCAAGAAGGGTAAGAAGGAGGAACCATATAACTATAGACCAGCCATACTCACCTCCATCCCAGGGAAGGTGATGGAACAATTTGTCCTGGATGCTGTCTCTAGGCACATCAGAGACAAGAAGGTCATTAGGGACAGTCAGTATGGCTTCACCAAAGGGAGGTCATGTTTCACCAACCTGATAGCCTTTTATGAGGGCATAACCAGATGGATAGATGATGGCAGAGCAGTGGATGTGGTCTGGGACCTGGGAGTCCTAGTGGACAGCAAGGTGACTATGAGCCAGCAATGTGCTCTTGTGGCCAAGAGGGCCAACAGCATCCTGGGATGCATCAGAAGAGGGGTGGTTAACAGATTGAGAGAGGTTCTTCTCCCTCTACTCTGTGCTAGAGAGACAACATCTCGAGTATTGTGTCCAGTTCTGGGCCCCTTAGTTCAAGAAGGACACAGAGCTGCTGGAGGGTGTCCAGCATAGAGCAACGAAGATGATGAAGGAAGTAGAGCACCTCCCTTATGAGGAAAGGCTGAGGGAGCTGGGTCTCTTGAGCTTGAAGAGGAGGCTGAGGGGTGACCTCATTAATGTCTACAAATATGTGAGGGGTGAGTGTCAGGAGGATGGAGCCAGGCTCTTCTCAAGGTCATCTGGTGACAGGACAAGGGGCAATGGGTGCAAGCTGGAACAGAGGAGGTTCCATATAAATATCAGAAGGAACTTCTTCCCAGTGAGGGTGATGGAGCACTGGAACAGGCTGCCCAGGGGGGTTGTGGAGTCTCCTTGTCTGGAGACATGCAAGACCTGGATGTGTTCCTGTGTGATTTGGTCTAGGTGATCCTGCTGTGGCAGGGGGATTGGACTAGATGATCTTTCAAGGTCCCTTCTGATTCCTGATGATTCTATGATTCTATGGTCCCAGTAGAGGCTAGGATGTGTAGGCATAGAGAGGTTTTGTTGAAAGGGATCTGAGTCCCTTTCAGGAACCACAGGGTCTAAAGGAGGGCCATGAAGTTTGTCATAGATCTGGAGAATATAGTCTTTGAGAAGAAACTTAAAGAGAACTCATGCCAGTATTCCAGTATTTTAAGGGTAATAGACAAGATGCATGCTAGTAGTTCCAAGAAAGGTTTCATTATGGTAATAAGAAGGGAATTTTTAACAGTGAAAACCAAAGTTCAATGGAACAGCCTCCCCTGGGACATGGTAGAGTCCCCATCACTGGGGGTTTTCAAGATGCAGCTGGAAACTGTGGTAGATAATCTTGTCTAGGTTTCCTTCCCCACAAAATGTTTGATCAGATTTTGAGGTCCTTTACAGCTTGAGCTGTTCTGTGGTTCTGTTACATCTCCTAAATCTGTTCTTAGAATGGCAAAGGAATAGTACAGTTTTAGGAGACTACCCCGGTGATTATTTCAGTAACACAAATTATTCAATAACTTTTTTTATTGAAGTCTTAACTGCTTAATATGATTCTCTTTCTGTGTAAAGTAGCAAAGTACTCACAGGAGGCAATCATATGCTTCGACATATATGAAAGACTACTACTGACTTCCAGTTGCCTGACTGCTAATCTACTTTAATATTTTCTTCACTAACACCTGAAAGGGAACAACTGTCTGCCAAAAGGAAATACCTCTTATGCAGATTTCTAGTTTGTTCTCCTTTTGCTTCCTGGCCAGTTGCTACTGCTTTTGGCTGATGGAGAGATGCCAAGGAAGTAGCAACCAGAAAGGTTTGCAGTCTGAATTTAATATAGAATTGGCAGCTTTGTGGCCACATAAAGTATGATATTGGCAGAGTGATCTGCTCAGATCATGAATCAGTTGCCCATTTACAGTGTATATACCATAGCCATTTATTGCAAAGGCACTGAGAGGAGAGAACAATGATCTCTCAACCTCTTCGATTACTGTGTGCTGGGCTTGTCTCCTTCCAAAGTTGTATGTCCATGTTAGTCATGGGTCATCCATCATGTCCTCTGCTGTTTATGAAAATAGACCCTTGTGCTAAGTTTTAACATTTGCAAGAGTAACAAATATTTTTTTCCAAATGCCAATCAAAAAATATATGCACCCTTTACTGCAAATATGATTAGGATTTTTAAAAAATACTATATAATAGCAATGTAGTATTAATTACATCTATCCCCAGAATAACCATGAGGGTGTACTGTCTTACACTTTAATGCTATTCTTTTGTGCAAAAGAGTGCTGCTTTTTTCATAACAGTATAGAATCACACAATCATAGGATCATCAGGGATCAGAATGGACCTCGAAAGATCATCTAGTCCAATCCCCCTGCCACAGCAGGACACCCCAACCAGGTCCAGGCAGGTTTAAACCATCTCCAGAAAAAGACACTCCACAACCCCCCCAGGCAGCCCCCTGCAGTGCCCCATCTCTCTCCCTGGGAAGAAGTTATAGAATCAGTCAGGGTTGGAAGTACAATAATGGAGATTATTTTGGGCTGAAAAATTGGGAAAGGAAACAATTTTGTGAGATGATGTTAATCACAAGAAATATAAATCACTTCGCAGTAGTGTGAATTAGGAAGATCAGTCATGCTTCCTGAGGGGAAAGGGAACAAGGGAGTTGAGTTTTAGTCTATTCCCAATAGAATATTTAACAGCAGACAAAACTGTTTAATAGAACTGGAATTCAGTGCATCAATTTAGTTGTCTCCTGCTACTGGTAATTAGACTATACTCAACTCTTCCACAATGAAACAGTCATTCTGGTATATAAAGTGTTGATATAAATTCCATTTGGGCATTTTTATGGAGCAATTATTATGTTGGTTTTCTATAAACTTGCCTCAGAATTAATCTGTTAGAGTGATATTCATCTTGCCTAATTTTATTAATCCAAAAACTAGATGCATCATCTAAAGGATCTGTCTGGGGTTGTTTAAAGGACAGTGAACAGACAGATGTAGTCTCAAAACCAGCTATATCATGTATATTTTCAGACAAGCTAAATTGGAAGAAAATTATTAATTTTTCTATTAATTGAGATCATTATAGCACTGGAAAAGCCTGGTATAAAAGCTAAAATCTACTCAGCGTTTGTTGGTGACTAAAGCTTGTAATATCATCTTTCATCTTCACACAAGCGATAGTTTGATTAGCAAGAAGAAAAAAACCGGCTTTTAGTATCTGTGACTTGCCTCTTGTTTTCAGCATCTTAAAGAAATTTTAAGGGCCTTGCATCACCTGCAATTTTCAAAGCAGAACCCAGTTTCACTTGACAACAAAGCTGTGATTGATCTGACGTTAGACGGATGCGTGAGGATGTAATTATCAGGGGAACATCTTGAAAAGTTTGCCTGTGAGTTGGAGCCAGGGTGATGGGTCGATTTACAAGAACTGTAGTCATGTATTTAAGAGTGAAAAATGTCTAGAGGTAGTTTATTTACTGCACTCACAATACATGCTATTCTAATATTACAACAATAGAGGCCACTATGGCTCTAGAATTCAAAATTCAGAGACTGTAAATTACTGTTTCCTAGAGAACAAAAACAACAGTAGTGATTTCCAGGTAATGTTTACCTTCAAAATTCTAGTAAAACGTTAAATAAATAAGGCTTGATGATAGTAAATACCCGTTGCTTGCACGTAGATTAAATCCAGTGGAAATAACACTGGTTTATTTGTTTTAAACTAGATTAGGTAGTTGGAAAATGTGATATAGGGGTTTAAAGCATAGTATGAGAATAAACCTTTTCTTCTTAGAGGATTATTATTTTTTAAAGACTTTTAGGCTAGAATGTACCTTTTTTTTTTAAGGGAAATGATCTTATGTCTCTCTGGTTTGTATTTTGGAGGATATAGATGGTGCTCACTACAAAGGAAAAGAAGTTGGCGGCATTGTTTCTACCTGTATGCAGTAGTGAAAAATGGACTTCTGACATTTATTCTAGATAATAACTGGTTCAGATACCACTGGTGGACATGAGGTAGTGGAACACTGGTTAGTTTAGTTTATATTCTGTTGACATTACTAGGTCTTGCAAAGGAGCAAGGCATTGTTATTCAAGATTAGGCTACAAAATGCTTAGGGAGATACATGCTCAAGTTTACACCGAGATGTTATTTAAGGCCTTTTTTTTTTGACACTTACATACAAACTGTGAAATGTTAGCTGTGATTTATTCTAACCACTAAATACTGCTAAAATTAAGGAAGGCTTGGGGATTTTGCTAAGCTTGTAGAAACACAAGATTTACATATTTTCTCTTGGTTACTGTGTTTTGATATTACAACTCCCCATTTCCAAACACAGCCAGGGGGAACAAGTACAGGAGTGGAAATTTGTTCAGTGTGTGGCAGGCTGCCCAGTAATTAAATATGTTCTTTTAAAATGCACCATCCTCATTCAAATAGTTGTTTCACTTGGAATTTGGCTGGGAACTGAGTGCGTTAGACTGGGCCTAAAATGCAAAACGATGTTTGTCCACGTCACAGGTTCCATGGGGGCAAGGCTTACCTTTGCACAGGGCTCCAATAAAGGCAGGGGTGCTTCATAAGGCCACAACTACAGATAGTAATGGGGACACAGCTGAATTATTACAACTTAGCTGCCTATCATTTTCTCTAGGCAAAAGGCCAATTGCTAGAGGATCTATTCAAGTGTATGCAAGATGTATTGGTGATACCATTAGTAGAAGTGTCATGCTCCGAGCTGAAGGAAATTCATATTTTTACTTGGGTATTGTCCAACACTGAATTAATGTAATTTTAGACACAGAGTTCAACTGTCATCAGATGGTTGTTGGTTGCTTTCAGCTTGAGCTGGATATAACTGTCAATTTACAGATGGAAGCTTTAAATCCTTGCAAATGAATTCTGATATCATTTCTGTGTGGTAGCAGGTCAATGTCTTTAATTTTGAAATAGCTTCAGTGAAACTCTCTGCATTCAAGTTGCCTTGTTATTTCAGAGTTAAAAAAGCAGAATCTAGAGAGTAATTGCAAGCTTTTCTTGCTTTCCTGCATTGTACCATTAAATGAGCTGTGGATGATGCCAGAGATCATGACATTAAATATGGGACAAGCCTAAGAATAACTGAGAGGTTCTTTTATACTTACTTTCCACTGTCTAGACAATCCTGGGCTTCTTCCATTCTCCCCATGTATCTATATTTCAGATTTTGCTCACTGTATACTGTGTTTGCACATGTTGACAGACTTCCCCAACTGAGATACTTCATATGTGGCAAAAGGAGAGCTTTGCTCATGCAGCCACATTACCTTTGTTGGGTCATAGGCTAAGCTGAGACAAATCTCTTGTTTTCAAGGACAGCTGTACTTATCCTAGAAGATTTGCCAACTTAAAGCAGCTAGGCAGTGCAATTTTACAGTCCTAGACAGCTACAGCAGTCTCACATATGGAGTATGTATCTTCTGTCATGTTGCAACTGATTCGGACAGCTCATGATCTATAACTGACACCTCATATAGTTTATTCATATAGTTCAGAATCTAAAAATCTTGCATTTCTTCACTGTGTTCATTTCTTGCTCTCTTGGAATAAAGATTTGCCTTATCCTTGCTCAACAATCATTAGGATGCTCAAAATTAAAAAAAAACATACCACAACAGATCTTGAACACTGAACCTTGGCTGTGCAGGTTACATAGAGATCAAGATTCCTTCTAGGGACAAGGACTACATTTTTATAAATTAATACATATGTGATATAATTTTGCTCAAGATGCTTCAAGGTTAATTAAGGTATTTTCATCCTGGCATGTCATCGGAACTGGATTCTCTACCAGTGTGGGAAGTTGTGGTTTGTCTGAAAACCTGCCATGGTCTGCAACAGCAGAAGCACTGTCTCAAGACAGAGCACTTGTAATTTGAGGATACTGACTTTAAGAGAATTAATCTGCGTGACCCATGGACTGATTCCTAACCTCCTTAAGCCCAAGCTGTCATTTTTCAGGCCAGGTTCGACCAACGTCACCACATCAGTCAGTCAGTCCTCTTTTAATGGCCATCAACAGGGGGAAAAATGACAGGCAGAAAGCAATTACAGTAAGAAAAGTGTTGTTTGAAAAATGACCTTTCCACCCTATATGTCTGTGAATGTGAAAAGTACAGTCTATAGTCCATTAGGTTTATGAAGTGGAATGATGCTCTCTCAAAGTCAGCACAAAATTAATATGACGCAGAATCCAATGTTGTGTACTTTCTATAAAAGGCAAGTTGGTCAGCAGTTAGGTAGTCACAGGTGATTAAATGATAACTACCTAAATATGTTTGTGATCCTACAATGTGTCAGTCACTGATGCTAGAAGAAGGTCGTATGCTTGTGAGTAGCAGGAACCAAAGAGATGACTGTGCTATGTATGTGATACCACATGTTATAACAACACACAAGTGAGTTTATCAGCAGGAATGTAACTCTTCAGCAGCTCAAGTTAATGAAGAAAACTGCACAATTCCTGTAGAACCAAGGAAAGAGATTTTGCTGGTGGACCTGCAGCAAGAAGAGCCCTTACTTTCTCCCAGTGATTGATTTTGAGTAGCATTCCGCCAGGTGTATGCTTATCTCAGCCCATATCACAGCAGGGATATCATTATTTACTTGTGGTAGAACACCTACCAGGGAGGGCTACTCGCTTGTAAATCTTGGATTTTACCTGCAGGGATCTTTCATCCTTGAGTGATATCAACAGAATAGATTGCAGTGCCACTCACTTAAGAAGAGTGATAAACCAGGGTCTGCCAGACCCTTATCACTGAAAGCATGGTCTGCAGGAAGCAAGGGAACTCAGAAGATGAACAAAGAATAAAAAACTGAGAATTAGTGTAAAAATGTCCTGTCCAGCAAAAAAAGGTTATTTGTGTCAGCTATCCTGTTTCTGTTAGGCAGGTTTGGCATGTTTGCAATTCTATTGCAGTCTTCAGAGTGCTCTGAATACAGTAGCAGAACTAAACCTTGTCACCTTTGACTGACATAGTTCAGTTGAATGCTTGTAAGGTGAACAGTTCATTGCAGCTCTAGTATAACATTCTGATGTTTTTGAGGCAAAGATCAATAATTAACGTTCCACTAGAGACCTTAATGGCACAGTTACCATCAGACACTGTTCTGTTCTATAATGGCTTCACTCTTAACACTAATAACTTACAAAAGCATAATAATGATAATGCTTGAGGAAAGCAAGTTAACAGAAAAGAGCTCAGTCTCCTCCCTCTCATTACCCACCTGCTCTCTCCCATGCTCCAACACTGGGTGCTTATATCTGTGATGTGGATCCTGAGGCAAAGTAAGCATTAGATTGCTATTCTAAAAGAAAACAAGGTAAAGTAGTCCACAGGGTAAGAAAAAAATCAGGTATACATCATGGCACAACAAGACAGTACATTCACACATAAACAACAATTTTCTACTGAATTATTGAATTCAATATTGAACTGAATTATTGAATTACCAAATTCAATATCACACATTATGTGTGTTTTTATATGTCAGGTTTGTTTGCATGGTGAAGACCTAACAGAGTAAGGTGCATGTGTCTTCACAGAATAGTCAGGATTTCAAATTATCAGGCATTGAAAACACAGAAAATAACAAACTAGAAACTGCATTCTGACACTCTTCATTTTTTTTGAGAGCATTTAATTGTTGTTTTTCCTCCCCTGAAATTGATTCCTTGACAACAAATCTCCATTGTATCAAATGTATTGTATGTACAGACTACTCATAAATAACGTTTTAACTTTATACTGAAATTCCAGTCAAATACTGGTATGAGAATGATAGGGCTTGGTATTCACAAATGTTTGCTTTAGCCTGTGTCCTGGGTTAGAATGAAGGTCTACACTGGTTCTGGGTTGGTGCTTGCAATTCAAGTACGCCAACCAGTTCTCACTGAGAATTCAACAGGCACTGAAGTAACCTTGCTAAAAAGAATTTATTGAACCAAGAAACAAAGGAAAAATCCCCAAATAAGTAAAAGAACCAAAAAAAGTAAACCAGAAACTGTATCACAATGCTATTGCACACACTGATTGAAATGGGAGACAGCTAAACATATTAATTTCTGGATTCAGGTGAGAGCCCTGGAAAAAAATACACTCTAATCAGAGGGTGAAATTCATCCATCCCCTCCATCCATAGAACTCAGTAGGGCTCCTGAGGGAGCTTGTGGAAATGTCCCTTTTCCAGTCCTCTTGCAGATGCCAGCTTCCCCTGTACGTCTGACTTGCTTCTAACTCCTCTCATCTTGGGAGTTCTTCACAATTTGACTATGGCCAGCAGATCCTCAATGATTTTCAGGCCACAGCAATATCTCAGATGCAAGAACACAACAGACACTTCAGAACCCCAGTCTCTTTCTGTTTGCCAAAGGTTTGAGAGATCAGTCCCATCTGCTCTTTTTAGCACAAAGCTGGCCAAGCAGTAGGAACCTTCACACGCCCAGTTTAGGACCTGTCTTCTCCCATTCACTTTAACTTATTCCAGTCTCTCAGTGGCAGAGCTGAGATACTGTGTCCGCATAAGCCCCATGGCCCTGGTCACAAGGGGGCATCCCTGTGGTGAGGACAGAGGCAATGTGGTGCTGGTCATATGGTAAACAGGGCCTGCTCCAGCGCTATTCTCTCTTTTCTCTCTCTCTTTTTCCTTTTCTCAAATGATTACAGTTCCAAGGAAAGGAAAGAGTTAAGACTCACCATCTTCAAACACAATCAAGTTGCAAGAAGATTGTGTGGGAGCATCAGCTCTCTGCTTCAATGTCCTGCTCATACCAGAGCCAGGCTGAGAGCAGCAGCTACAGTGCAAGTGCTCAGCTCTTTCTGCGTTCCAGCCCTTGGGGAAAGGGGAGCTGGGGGGTGCTTGGCCCCTCAGCCCAGCAGACCTCTCTCTCTGCCAAGAGCCAGGAGAAGAAGTTCACCCCCTTTTATAGGTACTGTCTACCAATCACCTCTGGAGCCAGGACATTAATCCAGGGATCTGATGGGACAACTGTCTCTAGTTCCATGATAAAACACACATAAAAGCACAAAATCAAACACCTGAAAATTTGGCAAATTTTCAAATTACAGCAGCTTGGCAAATAAAATACATATAGGCTTCCCCTGTAGATGGTGATGAGGGAAACCTGGTTGCAGAGAGCAGTTCTGAGTGCCTAAATATAGGCTACTACTCTGGATCATGTCAAAACAGGTCCTCTAGCAGGTCATTCAGTGTGGTAATCTAATTTTCACTTTTTCATCCATCCAGCACTAGAGCCTACTTTTACTGTATTTCTTAAGCATGCAAAAGAAATTGTTTCAGCCTCATGCTGTCAGTAGGTTCTGAGGAGAAACAATTTCTCTGGAAGTTTGGACCGTTTTGGTTGCACCCAAAGACTTGTAATCAGTGACTCAAGGTGCAAGAGGAAATCAGTTACGATTGGTGTTCCTCAGGTGTTTTCCTATGGCATGTAGGTTGTAAATAGATGATCCCAGAAATCTTTCCCAACCTAAGCCATCCTATGATTGTGTGGTAAATTACTTTGCTCGGTGTACTGGCCAATGGACAAAGGATCTCCATAAAGCAAGTTGAACTGGTGACTCCCCCACTCCTACCCTGAATCTTAGGGCTTCTATTTCCTGATTTACTTGACTGTGGCCATGACTCTGCCTGATTGGATTATACCACCAGGGATGTTTATCATTATCAGTGTAATGAAGTTTTCCCTTATCTTTCTTTTGCTTCCCTTTTGCTGATCTTGGGATCATTTGGATACAAAAAGCTGTCTGGATCTGATACTGAAACCTTTCCAGTCCTTACTTTGCTTGGGCATTTAAATAGTGGTCTGAATTGAGACTCAGAGAACATTATTTGAAGGATTTAAGGGTTTGCTTCTCATCCCTTTTGCGCAGTGCCCAGTCTGGTCTAATACTCATGGACAGCTCAGGGCTGAGCTATTAACACACATTCTGTGGGTCACCTTGGCATAGAATGGGCTGACGCTGGATTGCCCTTACAATCCCCCCATGAGTCTCCTGCATCCCTACATGTGTTAGATATTCCCAAAAACTCGTTTGCAAACCATGAGCCAGTTGATCCATACAGTAAGGAGGGTGAAAAATGAACATAGCTATTTCTTAGTTTGGACACAGCCAATATATCAAACTAAGGTTCCCAGGCAGGCTTCTTCTGTCCTCTGCTTCCCCCTTTCCCTCTTGTGCATCCAGCCATCAATGGAAAATTGAAAAACATGTTTCTTGTGCCAATGTACTTCTGCAAGGACTAATTTCACTTGTGTACAATTAGAGCAAAGTAAGTAATGAAAATTCTTCATTGGCTTTTCCTGTCAGAATTAATAGATTACACAAACCACCTCTTATGATGGTTTAACACATCATTTCAGCAAGCAATAAATGGTTTCATGAAAAACGTTGCAAATTAGTTTCACTGACTGTTTCTCAAAAGAGAAAAACTAATAGCTAAATTTTAATTCATCTGTTAATGATGAAGTAACACATGAAAGGGGTCACTCTGGTTACTACTGCACTCCACAGGTCAAAGAAAATGCATGGGTAATAACTTTCAATGCATCTAACTCTTCTTCACAAGTTTGTTGCATTTTAAGAAAGTGCTATTTTAAAGAAAATAGACTTTAAAATCCAATCAAAATTCAAGTCCTGCAATCCTTGATTCTCACATTTCTACAAGATTTGGAGGAAGAAACAAGAAATTACCAGGTCATTCAGCACAAACATTTAAGTTGTGTTTCTCATAGCATACTGACCTTTGATCAAAGTGGAATCATGCCATGCTGAGATTTTACGTACTAAAGACAGAAGTATATTGCTGCAGAATTATGCAGTCAGTGTGTCTTACAGAACAACAGTTTTGTTGGCCCAGAGTGAGGAAGAAGACCTGTATTTCATTTTTCTCTTTACCCAGCTGCTTAGTAGATTAAACTATGCAAGTTTTTGTTTAAGATATTCCATGTACATTTATGACATTACATTTTATTTAGTGTCAGTGTTTAAAGACCTTGTTCACTCAATTTTTAAAATAGAAGTCAATGTAAATTCAAAGAAGTTATTTTAACGAAGAATTTAAATTATGTGGTGGACTCAACTGAATACGGGTGGCAGGCAATGTTACCAGCTACCTAGCTACAGCTACCTAGTGGTACTGCACTGCACATACCCATTTAAATTGGCTAATCAACTATTACTAAGCTGGTATGTTAGCAACTGTAGTGGTTAGCATGGATTACAGCGTCAGGAAAATTCAGAATTACATTGAAACAAGAACCAGGGATGCCAGTAATAAATAATATTCCCATGGCAGTCGGGAATCCATATAACTGGATGCTTAGCAAGTTTTCAGTTCACCTCACTGTCTTCTCATCCAGTACACATTTCAACAACTGGTCTATGTGGAACTTATGGGAAACACAGACAAAGGTCTTCCTGGAGTCCAAGTAGGCGATATCCACTTCTCTCTCTTCACCTACCAGGTCATTGTTAGTTTCTGTTTATTCAGCTTTCTTCAGTGTTGATGTGACTGGATTAAAGTATTCTGTTTTGCCACCATATTTAAAGGACATTCTAGATAAAGTATACATTTCCAAAGGAAGTAATCAGAACATGTTTGTCCATTCTTTGGGTGTAGATATTTCTGCTTCTAAACAGACTGGACAAAGACATATAGTGGCTCAAAGTCTATTTTTTTCGAGCTGTATCCATATAAAAAGAAATTACCCGTCCAAACAAAAGGCCGTCACTTTACCATCCTGGTGGAAAGGGGATGCTAATGGGACCAACGGTTCTGTTCTTAGAAAGCAAAAGGTAATTGACTTAATGAAGATAAGTTATATATTAAGATTAATATTCTAACTATGAGGGTAGAGCTGACTACTCAGGTGATGTTCTGGTTAGATGTCTTCATACTCACTATCAGCATACATCAGCTTATGTCTGCATGTATGTCAGTACCTAATCCACTCATAGAAGTCTCTCTGTATACAGGAAATACAGAAAAAAATTGTACTTTATCAGAAGGAAATACATAAAGTATCTCTACAATTTCTTTTCAGCCATATATTTTTATGATTTGGTTTTCTGATTTTTGCCAAGGCTTTCCCTAGAGAACCTGTCCCCTTCTAATTTTCAAGTAAGACACTTCAGGTCGGCATCTGTACGGTAATGAATGCTTAATTTAATTGTTTGAACGGTCATCAGGGGAGTTTTCTATGCCCTGTTTAACACTGTTTTGCTTACTTGTGACCCAATTTAATTAACAAAACATGTGTTTTAAATCTAGCATACAGACTCAGCTTTCTTTTACATATTAAAAATGATATCGCCATGCACTGCTGTCAGATTTATGTTCTAGTGCCACCCTAACTGACAGAGAATAATTTAGTATGGAGAAGAACCTGAACAGGAAACCAAAGGAAGAGCTTGTTTTCTTTAATTATTGAATTGATATAAATTGCAATTAACATAGTAGTTGGAATGTAATTATACTACCACACAATAATTTATTTTGTGTCTATGTACCATGTCCAATTTTCTTGTGTTAACCCATAACCTACACATTACCACTTGGCATTATGCATTCGTAATAACAGATGTTAATTTTATTTCTGTAATTACCTGAATATGAGATTTAGGATAATTATTTGTGCAACTACATTAATAACATTCAGTTTCCAAACATTGCTAAAGAAAAAAATATAATCAATTTAGAAACATTTCCTATACTAAATATATCTCTTTTCAGATTTATTTTAATTAACTGAAACCTGCTGTTTGAAAAAACAGTGGAAATTAGAAGTAAACAGGAATTCCAGCAGAGCTATTTCATGCAAAGAATACTAGAAATGTGGAATAAATTGCCAAGAGCACTGATGCGATCACTATAAATGGATTCATGGAGGAGAAGGGAGAAATTAAAGCTGCAGTGACAACATGGAGAGTGAGAAGGAAATAAATTTAGAGAGCTTGCATGTTTGGGTCAAGCAACCTGGCTTACTTAAGTAATTCTTTATTGATGTGTTTCCCTCATGAGTCCTATATGTAGATCCAGAGCTTTACCACCAAAATCGTTTGTTAACATGACAAAAGCTCAGACTGGGTCAAATTCAAGGTCCAAAAGTTCAAGATGGGGAAGAGATCTTTCATTCTGGAGGCAGACAGTGCAGTTGTTGTTGGGTGATTGGTGATTTGTTTACCCTATATGCTGACCTAGCATTCTCAGTGGCACACTTGGAGATTTGGAAAAGGAAATAATTCAGTTACACAGTACAACAAGGATGCCACAGGTCATGGCCATTAGTGGCCTACTAAGCTTTTTATTTGACACTAGCTCATACAGGAAAATCTTTTTGCTGATAGTGGCAAAAAAACCCATTTAATCCACCACATTTCTTTAATTTAGAGGCCTTGTTTTCAGAGGGAGTGGGCTAATAATTAAGGAAAAAAGTGTTGCCTGGGTAATTTCAAAAATATTTGAGGCTTGGCTGGGATCTTATGATATCATCTAAATATCTGCAGTAATTAAATATTCCTCTCAGAGGATGGTTCATACACTAATTGGCAAATGCATCAATCGAGTGGCCCTGGAAAGGGTTGTAGCATCTCCCTCATTTATTCTGTAGGGAAAAGCAAAGGGCTGAAGGTTGGAGAGGGGATAGAAAAAGCTGCAATACTGACTGCTTACAAAGCATTCCTGTGATGGGATGCTGGAGAACGGAAGGGTCCTGAAAGGATGTGTGTTTTGAAAGGTTATTTGCATTTTAATAGATGCGCGAGAGATCAGTTTTCCCTGATACATTCAGTTTTCTGAAGCACAAATGAAAAGATGGGTGTGGGTGTGTATATATATACACACATATAAATAATCATATTATTTATATGATTATTTTGAAGTTTTCAGGAGCTGGACTGATTGAAATACTTCCTTAAGCAAAACATTTCCCAGTGGCCAAATGGGAACACATTTTGGTTATGCCTTTTACTCATGGAAAGTCATTTGGGTAACCTTTATTTTCAACATTTTTGCTGTTATTTGCAGCTAAGAAAAATTTATAAAAGCAAATTTCTATATTTTTAGTAACAGGTGACCTTTAGTAAGAGATACCAAAAGTAGAACTTTACAGGGAAAAGCCCTATATTATCATCCTCATGTAACACATCAGTAGGGGGTTTGGAATCCTAAAAGTTATGTGTTGGCATCTGGTTTAACATTTCCTGTGTGAGGTCAGCGCTTACTCATTAGCTGTAACTCTCCTTAAATCTTAACATATAAAATAGATAAATAAACACAGACTAAGTGTTGTTTGTGGGATAATTTTTAAAATGCATCTCAAAGCATAAGAAAATGTTGGGTAATGAATTTCTTGGTTAGGCTGCACACTAACCATGACTTAGTGAGCCTTGCTTGCAGAAAGTTGATAGTTTAGTCAAACTAGATTAGGCCTTTACTGTCTTAGATGCTTTGTCTCATAGGAACATTTTAGTCCCTTATAACTCACACTGGATGATTGTCATACAAGTTGAGTGACATATATGCCTGTGTGACTTTTAAATTGCTTGAAAATATGAGCTATTGATAGATAGCCATGAAAAGTCACTGTAAACAGCTTAGATTGTCAAACTAGGGAACTGCTTCTTGAAAAGAGTACAGAAAAAATTCCCTAATGATTGTACTACATCAAGAAAAATGATTTGGAATCTGTATGAGACTGCAGCAATGCTTTCCACCTTGGGAATTCATCACAAGGCTTACACATTTCAGTGCATTGTGACAAACCCCTAGATCCTGGAATCAAGAACTTGTGTGAGAAACTAGCTGTCATACCGACAGAAGAATGAATGGAGATGCAAATTGAATGTGCTACTAAAACTGAAGAAGTAGAAATAAGGGAAAACCACTAAATTTTCAGTAAACTTTATGATTGTTAACCAGACTATGAGTTCTAAAATCACAAGTCATGCTTTTTTGAATGCCTGTGGCTGCCAATATGCAGAATTGTTTCAATTGGGAAAAAAAATAGTCATAGCTGGAACTAGGGTTTCCAAATTTACAAAGTCATATTTCTTTGTAAATAGTATATTTAAGCTACTTTTTTTATCTCCCATTGTTTGAATCATGTGACAAGAGGATCTTCTAGTAGATAATTCCATTCATATTGTTTCATTCTTAAAGTAATCCTCAAAACTTAATCAGGAATCTGATAGCAGATGGGAAGATGAGGGTCAAAACCATTTGGAGTAAGATCATCATCTGTGAACTTCTACTTATATTGTTTACAGGTACTAGAACACGGTTTACAGGAGAGATTTCTAATGCCTTGCACACCATCTGTTCCTAAATAATCAATGGCCTCTTAGGGTGCTGTAATTTTTTTTAGTATTGCAAAATTACCCATATTACAAAAAACCCTCACAGTGTTTCAGATTTGTGGGTATCTTACTTCCAGGGCAACAGAAAGCTCATCCACACCCATTCATCTCTTCTCCAGTTTATAACTACAAATTGCCTGCAAATCCAAATTTGCCCTGAAGTGTAAGGTCTGTGGTATTTCAAGACAGACATATGTTTGTTAGTAAAGGAGACGATATGTTTTTCCCAGTGTCTGTCAGCACGCCCAGGGCTGATATAAGTAAATCTTGGCCCAAGACAGTAAAAAAGAGTGTTGGCTTTCACATTTTATATTAAATGTTAGGTGTGCTTTGAGACAGAACCAACATCAAACAGGTGGCAGTAAAGGTAGAATCTCAATGTGTGTGCAGATCACAAGGGATGTGGTACATTTTCCAGGTAACCCATTTAGTTTCTCGTGCATCCCCCAATGCCAAGGTGTCTTAGCACAGCATGATCCACAGGTTTGCACACTGCTCAAGATGAATGATCAGATCTCAGCAAACAGCAAATGCTATCAATAAAACATGAAGCAAAGTTAATTACAGACTTCCATTCAGAGTCACCCTGCTGCTCATGACCCATCATAATGAATCATTCGTAACATGTAGGAGAGATTGACAGAGATTTTATAAACCTTCCATTCTCAAAGTTTTCCCTGTGTAATAAGTGCCTGCTGTACACCAGGAAAGTGATTAAGTATCAATTTCATGTAGAATAAGGAATAAATGTTTAAAAGACTAATGAGACTCTATTTTTATTGCTTAGAGTACTGTGACTAACCAATGAGTCAGACGAATGCCTCTGTCATTTTAATTAGTCACTGGATGATCCTCTTTTTTCCTTTTTTTTTCTTTTTCCTTAAACTCAGAGTGTTTTAAGTAACTTTGAACTTTTCAGGAATGCTCTTTTAGAGTGATGGGACCAATGATTTGTTTCTGAAACGTCCTACTGGAATGAGAATATATTACAGTCCTTGTTTTTTGTTCCTCTGAGATGTATTTATTTAGTATATAGATTGAAAAAAATAATCCATGCTTTTCACCGATTGTAAAATGCACATGGAGTGCAGCATCCAGTGCCTCCCCAGTAGGGGCTGAGTAATAACTAGTGGCTGGGTGATTCATGGAGAGCAGTGAGTGCAGAAGGGGGGTGGTTAGTAGATTGAGAGAGGTTCTCCTCCCTCTCTGCTCTGCCTTGGTGAGACCACATCTGGAATGTCGTCTCCAGTTTTGAGCCCCTCAGCTCAAGAAGGACACAGAACTGCTTGAAAGACCAGCACAGAACTACAAAGATGAAGGGAGTGGAGCATCTCCCTGATGAGGAAAGGCTGAGGGAGCTGGGTCTCTTGAGCTTGGAAGAAAGGAGACTGATGGATGGCCTCATTAATGTTTATAAGTATGGAAAGGAAGGAAGGAGCCAGGCTCTGCTCAGGGGTGTCCAGTGATAGGACAAGGGGCAAGCTGGAACACAGGAGGTTCCACACAAATATGAGAAGAAACTTCATGGTGCGGGTGACAGAGTCCTGGAACAGGCTGCTGAGGGAGGTTGTAGATTCTTTCTCTGGAGATGTTTAAAACGCACCTCAACATGTTCCCGTGTGACTTGATACAGGGGATCCTTCTGTGGTGAAGAGTGTGTTGAGTTTTGCCTCTGTTACACTGTGGTAGTGAAATCTGTTGTTACAATTCCAAGAACTTGAATTGTTTTGTCAAGTGATATTGGCTTGTTGTCCTTAACACTAGTGCTTACACGTAACTTTTCTTAATATGCATCAGTGAAACTTCCTGCATTCTTACCATTTGCATTTCTTAAATATAGGTAGTTTTTTCAATAAAAAGGATACACTGATGACAGACTGTTGATATGGTATGGATAACGTCATCTCTCAAATGTACTGTGAACCCAGCAAGCACTGTATGTTGGGCTTTTTCTGGACTGAAGCGATTAGTCTACACTTAGAAGTGTAATTCAGCTTCTTCTTGAGGCAGGTCTACAGAGAGAAATGAGGAGTCTTCCCCCCACTGTCAGTCCTCCTGTTGGATGCCTAACCAGTATTGCTAATCAAGGGGACATAGGCAACTGCCTATAAGATCATGTAAATCAATGTTTCTTTTGGAGTTTTATCGACATAGATGGGAGTCTGTTGCAGCTGCTAGCTCAGATAAAGGGTGCCTTTTTTTCTTTTTTGTTATTTCTAAGTAAATCTCCTTCTTAAAATCATCCTAAGGGTAGGTAGTTTCCCACTACTTTCTATTATGATGTTGGAGATTTCATCTTTTCATCGTCTGATTTTGCATTGTTCATTGCTTTGAGCTGTTCCTTAGTGATCTAAGTTCTCTCCTCTACAGGTTAAAAGTAGCAGTCAAGATTTGGGAATAACACAATGACATCCTGAGGTTTCTGTTAGAAGTGCCTCTGACATGATGACATAAACTTTTGGAATAATTTATAGAAATGCAACTCATTGAATGGCTGTCATCAACTTCTGATGTGACATTAGCAACAGTCTGATATCTCTAACGAGAAAATAAAGACTCATATGCTCTTCTGGTGTAAGCCCACATGTATATGTATTTGTATGCACAGAGATTTCAAGCCATCATACCCCAGATCCAAAGCACAGAGCGTCTATATGTGCATAAGGACAAGGGACAGCATTGAACATCATCTATCTGGACTTCTGTAAACCTTTCACACATCCTTCTCTCTAAGCTGTAGCAATATGGATTTCATGGGTGGACCATTCAGTAGATAAGAAATTGTTTGGATGGTCTCTACCAGAGAGTACTGATTAGTGGCTCGGTGTCCGGATGGGGACTGCTGTCAAGCGGTGTCCATCAGAGGTCCATGCTGGGACAAGTACTCTTCAACACTTTCATTAATAGAAAACATGTGATTGAGTATCCTCAGCAAGTTTGCAGATGACACCAAGCTGAGTGGTGCAGTCAATAAACCAGACAGACAGGATAAGTTAGAGAAGTGAGCTAGTATTAACCTCATGAGGTTTAACAAGGAACAAGGCCAAGTGTAAAGTCCTATATCTGGAGCCAGGCAACCCTCAGTCTCATTACAGGCTGCAAGACGTGATAAGAGCAGCCCCACAGAGAAGGACTTGGGGGTACTGTTGGACAAAAGGCTGGGCATGAGCAAACAAGCCCTCACAGCCCAGAAGGCACACAGCATCCTGGGTTGCATCAAAAGAAGTGTGGCTAGCAGATTAGAGGAGGTGATTCTGCTGTTCTGTTCTGGGTCTTACCAGAGACCCCACCTGGAATGCTGTTTTGAACTCTGGGATCCTTAACTTAAGAAGGACACAAACCTTTTGGAGCAGGTCCTGTGGAGTGCCACAGAAATGATCAGAACTCTCAAACACTTCTCCTATGAGGACAGAATGCAAGACTTCAGCCTGGAGAAAAGGTAGCTCCAAGGTGACATTCCTGCAGCCTTTTGGTACTTCAAGGGAGTCTACAAGAAAGATGAGGAGGGACATTTTAGCAGAGCCTGTTGTGACAGGACAAGGGGTGATGGTTTTAACTAAAAGATGGGAAATTTAGATTAGACTTTAGGAAGAAGTTTTTTTACACTGAGTGTTGAAACACTGGAATAGGTTGCCCAGAGAGGTGGTGGAAGCCTCATCCCCTTGGACATTCAAGATGATTCTGGATGAGGCTCTGAGCAACCTGATCTAATTGCTCATTGTAGGGAGGCTGGACTAGATGACCTTTAAAGATCCCTTCCAGCCTAATGCATTCTAGGATTCTACCTGAAAGAACCCCATTCCTTATATAAAAAATCATTGAAATACATGTGTTTATTCATTTTAGTGTAACAATACTTGAGATGACAAGTTACATTTATAGTTTGTAAGTAGAAAGACAATTGACACGTGTGGTGTTTGACAAACAAGACTAATAGCCATGATTATTTCATAGCCGAGTTAGGAAAAAATACTTCAATGTTTTACCTTCCTGCATCCCATTTCAGGAGCCAGTTTGATTTAGAAAGGTAGCTTTGTGCTGCCTTCAGCTGTTAGGGAGCAGAATAAGGCACATTAGACAGCATAAATTAGATTTGGTTTAGAAGACTAGAAACCAGTTAGACCTCAAATAGTGTCGCTTGTCACAGATTCTAGGAGATTATTGTGAGGTGATGTGGTATGCTTAAAGAAGTTAATACTCACTGGCCTGGAGGCCTTTATTTTTTATTACCATGGAATGCAAATAAACCTGCTTGTTAGGGCAGAAATTTAAAGGTCACTCCTCACATGTCATAAATCATAGATCGAGGAAGGAATAGATTATGGAAACCCAAAATACTGGGTCAGCATCAGCAAACAGCAGTGTTGCTTTAATTCTGTAACAAAGAACTGATTCCGGTTATTATTCTGTTCCTCAGGGAGTAATTTAATTCGAGCTCAGCTCATAGAGCAAATGTGATATAAGTCATAATTCTAGAATTTTTTTCAGTTTCTGTTCTTACTCTTATGGATCCATATTGTTGTTAGCCCTTATTCTGGTTAAATAATGTGTTTCATTTCATTTTTGACAGGACATAAGTCAAAGTTTCTTAATTTTTATATCACTACAGATGACCTTTATTTAAATGCATGTTTAATTAATAAGTGCCTGTTTACACAATTTTAATATTACAGGCTCTAAAAGACTGCATGGGTTTTGAGAGGTCACTTATCCTGTGATCCACAGGGATCCATATTTATGTCACTCCTAATACAGTTTTTCTTACGTTCCCAGTTGTAGAGATTGATACTTTGCAGAGCGATCTCGTGTAGCTTTCTACTATCTTTGAAAAAAGTAACTTTTAAAAAGATCTAACCTGAAACTTCCTCACTGCAATGCAAAAACTTTATCTAGTTCTGTCTGCCATTGGCAAGAGGAACAGCATTTTTAGGAAAAGAGCCCATATTTATGCATTGAGTACATCATGAATATCTTCTTGCAGCTTTCTCCTTTGCCTGTAGTCTACTTCAGGCTAAGTAACCTAGGTCATTCCATTGTCCTGAGAAGGTCTGCTAATAGACCTCTCATTATTCGCATTCCCTCTTGCTTGTTTTGGAGGAACATTCCTGAAGTAAGATGTCCAGAATTAAGAGACAAAACTGCAATTGTGGCCTTGAAAGGGCTAGAAAAGGTTGAATCTGCGTTATAGACTGTGCAACAGTCTTGGGTCTGTTCTGGGGCTGATTCCATTTTTTCTTGTTCTTTTATTCTCACTCAGAGGTCACCTTTTCCATTCTGGTTCTGTCTAAGAAATGTGCTTGCCATCTCCTTGTTCTCATTCAGTAATCCCTCCCTTGTTAGTGACAAGTACTTCCCAGTGGTGCCTAGTCACAGAACAATGTTAAAAAGGCATGCTGAAACACAGGGAGTTCTGCTGGAACATGAACCTTACTTTTTTCCCTCTCCTGTGAGGGTGACTGAATGAGGGAAAGGGTTTCTTAGAGGCTGTGGAGTCTTTGTTTAGTCAAATGGTATTTATTTTTTGTATGAAGGAGGAAAGTTACATTTGAATTTGGAAGTGCACAGGCTTACCTGATACACTGCTGAGCAAGGAAAAATGGCACATTGGTTCTCAGTGCTTTCAGAACAGGCAGACAGTTGTTCATCTTGCCAAGCATAAACTTTCTACTCACCTATAAATAGCAACTCTAAATGTACTTTTGTCTTCTGGCCTATGACCCATATCTGTTGTCTATCATACTAAATGATTTTAGTATGATAATGAAAAAGTGATTGCTGACATACCAACTACTCCCATCAGTAGGATTTTTCATGTTAAGTTATATTTACTCTCATTTGATGAAAGAGCTTTATGCACTTCTGACAATGAAACGATAACATACTCTGTTTGTGACCACAGTAATAGCTGTATATGTGGTCGAGTGTGATTTTGAGTTGTTACAGTGAAGCTTAGAGAAAGACAAGCAAGATTATTGTTTTTTAATGCAAGATTTCCAGTCCTCCAAACTGGGAACTAATCTCTGCATTTTTATCACTGCTGTGATCATGTAGGATTTGCCATGTTTTAGAATCAAGGTAGTGATATTATTTGAGTTGAAAACCAAATAAAACAGAATGAGGATTTCCACTGTCCTTGAAAGGTGTCACTGTTGAACTGATTTCTAAGGTAGGATCTCATTTGTCAGTGATGATGCGTTACAGATATGGCTTGACTTGTGTCTCATCAGAGGAGATCATTTGGGAAAACTCAGCATAGGGGTAGCAGTACAGCAGCTGTAAGGAAACAGGCTACTTACAGTGGTTTTAAAATCATGTTTAGTGTTTAGCTGGGAATGTCTAGAATTCTTAAATAATTTTCTGATTTTTTCCCACTTTCCTAACTTTTAGAATATCAGGTTATTCTTTTACCTTTTTTTTCTTTGATTTTCTCCTTCACCTACTGAGCTTGCTTGCAGCCCAGAAAGCCAACCACATCCTGGGCTGCATCAAGAGAAGTGTGACCAGTAGGTGGAGGGAGGTGATCCTCCCCCTCTATTCTGCTCTCCTGAGACCCCATCTGCAGTACTGCATCGAGTTCTGGAGTCCCCAACACAGGAAGGATATTGAGCTGTTGGAACATGTCCAGAGGAGGGCCACGAGGATGACTGGAGGGCTGGAGAACCGATCCTATGCTGAAACGCTGAAAGAGTTGGGGCTGTTCAGCCTGGAGAGGAGGCAGATCTTATAGCAGCCTTCCAGTAGCTGAAGGGGACTACAGGAAAGCTGGGGAGGGACTGTTTACAAAGGCTTGAAGTGGTAAGACCAGAAGCAACAGTTTCCAGCTGGAAGAGGGGAGGTTTTGACTGGAAGTCAGGAGGAAGTTTTTCACAATGAGGGTGCTGAGGCACTGGAACAGGTTGCCCAGGGAGGTTGTGGCTGCCTCCTCCCTGGAAGTGTTCAAGGTCAGACTGGACTGGGCCTTGAGCACCCTGGTCTAGTGGTGGGTGCCTCTGCTCATGGCATGGGGATTGGAACTAGATGATCTTTGAGGTCCCTTCCAAACTGAACCATTCTGTGAATCTATGAATCAACCCCAACTTGCCAGGTGCTCCTGCATGACAGATAGATTTTGCAAGTGGAACCAAATCATAACATAGACAATGGTACATCTAGTTGGAGGTGTTGCAGAAGTTAATTTGGCCTATGCCCTGTATCAAAACTGCTTCCATAAATAAGACAAGACAAAAGCTTCTGTACTGGATGCAAGCAGAAATACAATGACAAAGGTGGAGGAAATGTTTGAGGTACCTAATGCCTTCTTTGCTGCATTCTTTAATAGCAAGACAAGACGTACTTGGGAACATCCCTATCCATGGTGGGGGATTCCTGCAGTGTGGCCCCACCAACCACTCCAGTACAGGTCTTCTCTAAGTCACAGCTTCCCTTTAAAAACTCAGTGTCTTTGTCCCTGCCACTGATTGCTTTGCTCCATGCCAGCACTCCTGTGTTCATTGGGCTCCAGACCACCTTTGTTCACTGCCACCTTTCACTGCATTCCAAGGTGAGTTCTTCCCCCTCCTCTTCTTTCCCAGAGCTGGGCCCATGGCGTGGCTGTCTTTTCCCCACACCTTCCCATTCCAAACCAAAACAAACTTGCTCCAGGTTGGAACCACCTCTGGCTAAGGCTGAGCCAATCAGTACCTCCACTAATAAACCTGAGTGGGGAAAACAACTTCCAGTTGGTTTGGGTCTTGTTTGGGAGCTCCCTTTTGTTTGGAGGAGGAGATCATATTAAATTGGTGAGGAGAAAGAAGGAGGAAGTAAGAAGAAGGGAAAAGAGCACATATCTGCAGAGGTGGGATGAGGAGTAGAGGGAGCTGTGAGTGCAGCACTGAGATGCTTAGTTGCCAGCTGGGCCTAAATCATGAGATAAGGAATGATTTTTTTCTAAACTTAGTCACAGGTTTATCATTTTCTCCTTACCTGTAGCTTTCTCAGACACTATGCCTGCAGAGACATATAACAAGATCTACCTGGGTGGAAAGGAGCTGTATATTGCATTACCCATGCTGTATTATAGAGCAGAAAGGGCTGTCAAGGCATATGGCTTGTCACATAAACCGTAAGATTATGTTATCAGTTTTTTACGTGCTTGAGGACTACACATTTGTTTCCTGCTGTTAGTAGTGGTTTTATCACAGCAAACAATGGAATGGTTTTTTGAATTTATTGTCATTACCTATGGGTGTTAGTGCTACGTTTTCATTTCACAGATTTACATCTATGATTTGAGTGGCTAAAATACAAACATACCTTTTTAGAAAATGTGAAGCTATGTTAGAGTTTGATTTCTGTGCCTTTCATCCAGCACTTCCTACAGTCTTCTAAGGCACCTCGTTTGACAGTGGAAGTTGGTATGTATTTTTACTTAACAGATGTATTTCATGAGCTGCAAGTCCTAATTTTTCTGAAACAGGTATTTCAAAATCAAATTGAATTTCTCATTAAGATTTTTCAGATCAAATGCTAAGGAGAAAGTTAAAGTGGCTTTTCTGCTGGTTGCATTAAAGTTAAATAATAAAAAGAATTATTTTAAGTTACATTTATATTTTACATCTTTTTGCCTTTGGCATTGATTGCAGTGTAACAGAAGGTCACAGAGTTGTTTTTTTTATGCCATGGAACAGTAAACTGATTGCTTTTTTTTTGCCCTGTAACTATCCACAAAGGAACAAATGAAAATACAACGGTAGAAATCGGAAAATGCCCGCTTTTAGGGACAACTTTCTGAGAGGTATAACTTTTGAGAGACTTAATTTCCGATTGATGGGCTACGCTTGAGCTGCTTGAAAGTAAAATCTCTTAATTTGATCATGCATCCAATACTTATGCTGAAGTGTGGTATTACTAAACACCTTGGTGTACTGGAGTTGCACTGCTATGGATACTGATTCCAAGTCTGAACATGCGATGCTCAGCTAAACTGGGAACCTGGAACAAATCACCTATACCTAGCTGGTTTTTTAGCATCGTATGTATCTTAACTGCAAGTGGGTTTGTTTTCAAGCAATATCAAGCATTATACTCTTACATTAAACAGTCTCTGTCATTAATGCTGGCTGAAACAATTTTTTCTTATTGTAGCTCAAATTGTTTTTTACAGAATTTGTAGGGTTTGGGGAATGAGGGCAGAAAAAGCTCTTCCAATAAAGGTGCGAGTGGTGAAGCAGCGGGTACTAACAGCAGCTGAAGTTGGCAGTGGATATGATGACCTTATATGACATCAATCTTTGTTTCATTGATAGGGTTTCTGGAGCCCATTTATGATGGCACAGTTTTTCCTCCAGTCCAGAAATTACTTCCTGGAATTACGTCCTGGAATGCTAGAACTCAGCTTGTAACCTCTAGATTAATTTTTTGTAACTGATCGCTACCTTTCCCTGTTTGTTCTGCGGCCTCTTTTTGGCTGGGTGTTTTTTGGTAGATTTTGGTGAAAAAATAATCTCCTTTCTTCCTCTCAAAGGAAATCACACTTCCTTCTTTCAGCCCCTTTTCACCATTTTCAGTCATAATACTTTCTTTTCATTTTGAGGGATGTTGAAACAATTTTCCATTTACTCTGATTCAGGTCTTTAAATCTCGCTCTGTGTGTATTGAACATAAACTTGTAATGTATGCACATTTTATTTAGCTACTACTAGACTCCCCATTGATGAATTAATTTCCTTCCCTCCTCCTATTTTCTCAAATGTTTTCCTAAAATAAAATAAGTTTTAAACAACTGCACAGCTGCAGTACTACACAGTTAATTACACTTGGCTTTGTAGGGGGGATTTTTCCCCCACACAAGCATTTTCTTTTACTTTGTTTGGAGAAGTCTCGTTTTCATAACACTGATGTTTTTCTAGCTACACAAATAATTGATGATGTCTTCTTATTGGCTGGCACAATTAATTTGGGTGAACTCTCCACAAATCAATATATTCCTCTTTTGTATTGCAAACATGCACCTCGTTCTTCTCTGGCTATTGATATTCTCCTGGTTTCAAGGGTTTCAGTGTTCAGTATTTGCCAACTATTTGCCAATAATAAAGAAGTACAGTACTTGGCAGCACTTTAGCTGGTAGTAGGAACATACACAGACATATATGAAATGTAATAAGGAAAATCATGAAGAATGTGATTCACTGTTACCCTGTCCCACACTGTTAACTTTAGAGGTTTTATTTATCTACTTAATGCTAAATGGAGCCATTTGATAAAACAGATGAGGTAAGTAGAAATCATACAGTCTGGGGTTTGTCTACATTAAAGACGTGAAATTAACCTCTTTCATTTATCACCACACAATTGAGTTCTCTCTAGCACAAGCCAAGTAATTTAATTTCTTCACTGAGCTCACTGAGCAAGTATGATTAAAAAGAAATAATTTTTTTCTTAAATCATAGAAGAAACAATATAGATGAAGAATTATTTCAGGCTGCAGAAAGCAGGTAGGGGTGAGCCACTAAAAGCCATGGAAAATGAGGTGCTGTCTATATAAAGAAAATACATTCTGTTTGATTCCATGCCTCAAACAGTGAAACAATTATTCTTGGTGAAGCAGAATACTGGGAGTCTAAGCTCTGATACGAAGTATTCCAGAGTGGACTTCTGTTCAGTTTACTTTCTGACTTACTGAAAGATTTATTCGCAGAGGCATAGGACAGATTCTTCAAGATCATGTATAGGCCATCCTTCCAGACATAGGAAATGGTTGCCATCAGATGCTTCCCAAGGACCTGTGAGAGACCATGGGGGAAATTCTCCCTCGAATGCAGAATCACAGAATTATCAAGTTATAGAAGTGTGTTCTTGTGTCTGAGTTCTTGTAGGACATACCTAAGAGAGCAAATCCGGAAGATACCGTATTGATGGAATTGCAGGTTTGTAAGAAAGAAGAAAAGAATCTGCCATGTAATCTTGTAATATGTTAATTCTTTAACCTCATGCCTCTAAAAAACTGATCAAGGCCTTGCCCTTCTAAGGGGAAGAAGAGTGGATTATCACATTGACCATCTCCCCTCAAATCATCTGCCAGAAATTCTTGTATTGGTTATCTTAATGAACACAGCTACTTTTCCAGGTATCCTAATTATTATCATGCTTCCTCACCACGATCTCCTGTGCTTGATGTCATGATATAAGCCAAGACCTACAAAACTAAGTAAAAAATCCATTATCTAATTATTTTAATCTTGCTTTCTTTGTTGTAGTTGATCTCATCAATCTCTTTGTGGCTTTGCACTTTGATGATTCACTTTGTTGAAGCTTTGAGAACAGCTGCAGTAATCAAAAACTGAAGGGTTTTTTATTGCTTCCACTCTATGGAAATGGCAGATGACACTGTAATTTTGTCTGTTGACAGACACCTGAAATGTAGCTAGTAGGATTGAAACTCAAGCAGGTACAGCTTGTGAAGTTACTAAAGTGATTTTTGGAAATTACATGGCTGTAAAAACTGGAAGACAGTATTAAACTTCATCATTTCTGGGTAAAATGTTAGGTTGGTTACTGGTATTAGAGTTCTAAACCACCACATAACTCTTTACAAATGTGTAGCATATAAATGACTCATATTTTGGTAGATTTGAAAAAGTTTTCATGTATAAATAGTGTTAATCAGATACAAAATTTCTTTACACATTCTTTTCAATCTTATAAAGATGTTCAAAGAAGGACCTGAAAAAAACCCAAAAGTACACAAAAACTTTAAGGAACTCCAAATGCAAATTGTCTATTTCTAGTGTATAGCTAGTTTATTTATAAACACAGTCTCTTCTGTGATGCTTGATTATAGACTGACAAGTAGCACAGACTGCTTTTCCTTTTCCTTCTGAAGGACTGACTTTTTACCTTCACTTTGCACAAAAAGGTGTTAAGGTGAAGAAACTCTGTGGTTGGTCCAAGGTCATACTGGGAATCCAACCTTCTGAATCGTGACAACTATGCCAAAGTAATAATAACAGCTAGGGGGAAAAAAACCAAACCAAAACCAAAAAGGACATTCAATGTGAAAATGCCAAAGTCTGAGTTATTATTATGGAACATTTTGGCAGTGGAACAAGGTTTTGTGATCTGCGTGCTTTTCAGTAGTTCAGAAATACTGTGTACACAGAGGCTACAATTTAGTAGGTTCTTTGGAACAAATGCTCAGTGGCTTATTTCTCAGGAGAAGAAAAATTGATCCCACATTTCTTCAATCCGTAACAGCATCTGAAGGACTAGTTCAACTTCATACACAGTGGTTTCTCAGTTTTTTACTAGAAAGGATAGTGTACTTGAAATGCTCACTTTATCTGTACAGTGTCGCTGTGATTTATACGCAACTGGCAACTAAGCACCATGCACCTGTTTGCACTGAAGCTCCAATGGGACAGGGGAAGGAGAATGCGAGGTAGAGCAGGGTAGGTTGACATAAAGAGAGTTTACCTGAAACAATACAAAGAGGAAACAATAATAAAGCAGGTGACACTGGGTTACTGCCACCACTGCAACACGCCCAGCCACGCTGCACTGCACCCTGCAGACCTTCCAGCCCTAAGCTATATTGCAACTTGAGGAAGCCAAACTGCCATCATAGAAAGTTTAGCAAACAATACACATTCTGTTGGTCTCTAGCTTTATTATAAAATCTTTCAAATGATTGCACACTTTAAAATGATTGAAAATGTAGGTCCTGTAATTAAAGAAGCAGTTCAGAAAGGGCAAGGAACTTTCTGAGGGGAAGCCCACAAGCAGTCCAAAGAGCAGTGGGTAAGAAGCAGCCTCCAAAGGGATGTGTTATTCTATACTATGAGTATGCTAATATTCACCAGAAAGTTCAGTGTGTTCTATATACTTAGTGTGCACCACAGCAACAGGTTGGGCCCTGAGAGGTGGAACTTTTGCATATTATTTATATAAATGGTTTTATTGTAATATTTTTTTAAGCTTATCCTTTTTAGATAAAGGCTTTATTAATTCAAGATTTGTACAAGGAAGCTTACCAACTCTTCATGAAAGGTATGCTTTAAAGAATTACATAACGAATATATATGTTTATATAATTTATTTCTATATTTATGTTTCTTCTCATATATATTTAAAGAATATATTTATATATTTATATATATAAAGAGTAAATAATGTAGGCTTGATTCAAACAGTCATAGCTCTTAAACTCAGCCTCTTACCTTCTCATTTGCTGTCAGTTCATACATGTGTCCATGTGGCTGCACTGTGCTAATTTTCTGCGGCTGCTGATCTGGCCTAGAGTGCTCTCCTTTGGGCAGAAACAATACTGATTCTGGCACTATCTAGAATTCTTTATTATTCCATTTATGTAAATTGCTTTCAGTGAAACAGATAAACTTCTTATGAGGCAACAGAAGTGAACCTTCAACATGGGGAAAAATTGTGATTTGCTCCCCAGTTCCCCTTGCTGGGATGGCTCTGTGGTCTGTGAGCTGTGTTCTCATGGCATGTCTGTCTCTTGCTGCCTGTCTTCATTATGGCCACAGCAGCACACACCGTTCATGGTTGCACACTCAATTACTTGTACAGACAAAACTAAGTAAGGAAGAGGACTGCTGCCACGATGTAATCAATCCCCTGGAGTCCCATAGGCAACAAGGGACTGCACAAACAGCTGACTGATCTGCCACAGTACACATATATTTTGACATGCAACACACCGGGTTTTCTGCTGGTGTTTACATGCTTAGTTTTACTTTGTCATATTGCACAAGTGAACACTTAGCCTGGAGTAACCTGGAAACCACTATTGATTGTCAGCATATTTTTACAGTGGGTTGTCTCTTTCTAGCCTCTTGACATATCTCTTCCTTTTAAACCTTTCAGAAAAGTGCCCTCACCTCATGAACCTGAAGAGAGTAATTTTTATTAACTACCCTCTTCAGTTCAATTTTCATTATCCTTTGTATATTACCTTCAGCAAGCTATAAAAATGATATTCTCTATCAAGAATTGCAAAATTCCACATTAAAAACTTCGCAGTGAAGCAATTCAAGTATTAAAAGGTACAATGAAAAGAAGAACTTTCCATGTTCTTGGTATAGGTCTGACCTCCGGTATGTAATAACCATACACTGTGACAGATGACTTAAGCTGTAAACCTCTACACGTAATAATGATAGATCTGTTTAGATTTTCTCCGACAGCAGGCAAACTATGTAAGGCTAAACATGTTGTTAATACACCAGGCACATATTGTTGAGGATACGTGATTTTTTTTTCCCCTTTCATTTAGCACTAACAAAAATAAATGGATGTTCTGTGCCTATACTCATGATTCATAAATGGGTACTAGGCATTCAAAACAGGCTATTATTTTTCTCAATTAAAATGCAATCATGTTTGCTGAATTTGGTAGAACTTCATGTGGAAAGAAACAGATACACTTGAGGTCATAGGACAGCTTCAGAAATGCTTTATTCTTAATTGGTATAACAATATTGTAAGAATTTCAATTACAATAGGACTCCCAAGTCCACTGAAGTCAGCTAAGCAATGACAGATGTTTAAGGAGGAAGAAAAAAGACTGTGTCTTTTGAAAGACTAAATCAGCAGGAAGATATCTTGGGAGCAGAAGGGATGAAAGGAGAATTGTGAACTCCAAACTGAATAGCATAAAAGGAGCATCAAAACATAGTTAAGAATCCTGAGGATAAAGGTAGAATTGTTTTGGTTGGAGAAGACCTTCAAGATCACAGAGTCCAACCGGTAATCCAGCACAGCCAAATCCAAAACTAAGCCATGTCACTAAGCAACACCTCCGCTTGTCTTTTAAATACCTCCAGACAGGGACTCGATGACTTCACCTGGGTAGCGTATTGCAGTGCTTGTCAACACTTTTGATGAAGACATTCTTCCTAATATCTGAACTAACCTCCCCTGGTGCTAAAAGGAGATGCTGTTTAAAGCATCATTTTGACACAAGGACAGATGGGTATAAACTAGCTATGAATAAATCTGGGTTGAAAATTAGATTAATGTTGCTGACCAGTGGAGCACTTAGATTTTGGATCTGTTTTCTAAGAGTACTGGGATGAAAAAACATAGCTGTTTTTAAACTGGATCTCATAAAATGTGGTGTCTGTGACAGCAGGGCTTGGTGCCTGCTATCAACTAAAACTTACCAAGTTCCCTTTTTCTCAGTTCTTAGGAATGTAATTAATACATCTTTTATTCAACAAAGAATCAGCAAAAAAACAGAAAATTTTCCTTCTGGAGCCCTTTTTTTAGTTTTGGTGTTACTAATTATACTTTATTTTAAAATGTCACTAGCAATTAAGGTTCAGATCTGCAAGAAGTCTCAGGTATAGCAGAAGATTAAGTTACAAAACTGATGTTGTTATCTAAGTAATTATACTTTAATACAGAGACATCTCCCACACTGCACTGCTTAGAGCATCACAGTCCCACCGAAGAGACACCTGTGGCTGCTTCCTGGGTGCACCTTTTAAGGTATTGTCAGCTAACCTACCTGTTCCTTTTAAAATCAGATGCTAGACAGTGTATTCATGAAAGAAGGATGTCTTGTTTTCTCTCCTTAACTTACACACATAAAACTTTTGTGTTTCTTCTCTGTATGGTTGGAGATCATCTCCTCCAACACTCCACTCAAATCATGGTCAGCTTCCAGCCTGCAGGATGTTCCTGGCCTTGGTTCAGAGCTTTATCCATTTGAGCTCTGAATCATCTCTGAATATGGAAATTCAACAGTCTCTCCAGAGGTTCTGTGCAACAGGGAACGTACTGTGATAGTTAAGTACCTTTTGCTGAAGAATTCTTTCCTGTATCTAGTTGCCAGAATGTCTTGTGGGCCAAGAACTCCCTGCAGCTGGGGCACTAGGGCTTCCCCATAGGGTCCAACAGGTGGCCAGCAACAATCCTATCAACCCAGACATGACAGCCAGGAGGCACTGGGGGCAGATGCAACCCCAATCACCAGGTACCTCCCTGAGGATAAAGACAGAAGGAGACCAGGCCAGGCTACTGGCCCTGGGGTAGGGGTCAGGACCAGGTCTGGTGAGAGGACCCAGGGCCAGACACAGTTCCAGGGTGGCCAAGCAGGGCTGTGAGACTGGATGAGGCCATGCCTGGATGTCAGCCCACAGGAGGAGTCACAATCTGGATCAGGGTGGTACCTGGCAGAAGACAGCACTACCACAGTGCAAAACAGGTGCAAAACAGCTGAGGTGGAAGCTGAAGAGCAGGTGCCTCCTCTAAAAGCAGCTCTCAGGTGAAGGATGGGTCAGCTCTTAGTGAGGCTTTCAGCCAGATTTGCTTGTGGGGACCTTGCACTTGGACTTGCTCCAGCTTATTTACAACCACTCTTATCAGAGAGATGTCTCTGAACTACTCTAATTTCTGCATTCTGAAATACAAATCCATGCCTTCAAAACTCCCATCTACACCAGTTAAAAAACACTCTGCACCGAGTGAAAATGAAACAAACTCTGAGACAGTAACATTGCGTAAACTGCTTACCATGAATATTTGCAAGGTTCTTAGTTTTTATTAAAGCAGATACACCTGTGAAGTTGGTGGGTTTTTTAATTAAAAAGGCATAATTACACTTCCCCCAATGAAAGAGAAAAATCTATACTTGCCTAACTTTCATGATCAGTAATATTTGCCCAAGAAAATACATTAAAATAAATTGATTTTATTATTAGAGTGGTTTGGACCTTGTACAGGTTATTCTTTAAAAAAAGAGATGCATTTTTGTAGGTAAAATCTATTTACTTAATTAGAACAAAGTAGAATTTTAATTTGAATGTCTGAATTTTGATAGCTGACCTAACTGTTGGGTTATAAGGTGTTACTAATACATTGAAGAGGGTATGAGACCCCCAGAGTATGGCTTAAGAGCCTGATGATAGATATTTGTTTAGAAATGTGTTTAGAAATACTTCTCTTGCTGAGTTTCTTTGGTTGGTTATGTTCTGACAGCCTGGCACTTTGTTCTTGTCAGTTGTTTGTATGTCATTTAAAAGATTTTCTTAGTGCTTAAACAATTTTTTCTGCTGTGTATTTACCTTGTTTTCATTTTCACACTTCAGTACGTGAGCCATCAACAGCAGTTTGTGCCACCGCTAAACTGAGTCACTTGTGTAGTTATTTATGTTTGTTATAAACTGCTATTTACACAGCAAGCTCTAACTTACAGTGATCACGTTAATTGACTACGTTTCACTGTGCACCTCAGCTGCCAGTAATCTGGCCATAAATTTACAGGATTTATTCTTGTTCTACAGTGTGGCCAGCCTGTTGGCCCTTTGTGAAATTACGTTATCCATGGTGTTCCACTAATCGGCTGGCAACAATTCTGGAATGGTATAGCCATCTCTCTACTGCAAGGAAGAATGTCATTCCATCAATGCACAAACTTTTTATCAGGCACAGATACCAAAGTTTCCTCTGGTGGAGCTGTGACCCACACACCTTTCAAAGAAGCACATGAAGCTGCAGCCTTGTGCACCACTGGTCTCTGGCAAACACATTAAATAAAGACTCAACACACAAGCATTAAGTAAGTCTACTGAGTTGTGCATTATTCTGAAAGTTGCTGAACAGCAGAAGGTAAAGTAATCACTCACTAGAGTCAAGATGAATAAAATAAAAGGCTATCTCATGATACAATTGATTTCAATCTGCTGAAATATGCACCGCGCATTTTGATTAGCTGGGTAAGTGGTCTATGCTTCTACTACGAAGGAGAAACCCAACTGTATTGAGCTCCTTTTGGCTGCCTATCCATTCATCAAAGCTTTCCTAATTTACATTCTATTTCCTTTGATGCAATCAATGGGAACAATAGAGGGTGTTAGCTTGCATTTCTATACTTTGATCTGATTTGGCATTTGTGATCAGCGTAGAGCAGCAACACTGCAGGTTAGGAAACATTTTGGTGCTGCCATCAATTACATTGTTCAGTGACCTTCCCTCTCCCTGCTGTATTTTGAAAATACATGTATGTATTTCTATTTTGCCTACACTATTTGTTTTACAGAGCAACACTCTGTGTTAAAATGAGAGATGGTAAACAACATCCTTAATACTTTAAGAACAAGCAGCCAATGGCTACTTATCCACCATTAAATTGTGCACAGTTACTATTGGAAGAAGATAACTAATAATACCATTAATCCTCCATGATGTAGAGAACTACATACCTACTCTGCAGCACTCTGGTATGCATTAATGGTTCCTGGACTTGAGCTTTTTACTCCCCTAGATGTTGTTTGTGATGTGATTTCAATTCTTACAAATACAGGTGAAGTGTAGTAAACCTGCTACAGCATAATAAAATATGTGCTTTTTTTCCTTTATAGTTCTAGCAAGTGACAATTTACCCTTATAATAATAGTAATGATAATAAAATTATCATAAAATTATTATTTTTACTGTTAAGCACAAATACTTTATGCCTCAATGTGTTACTTTTCTGCTGTGTATCTTTCAATGCATCATTTCCTTGCTTCAAACTTGAGTTCTTCCTCTGGTAGAATGGGATAATAAAAATTAATTCTGTAATACATTCAGATTCCCTATTATAAGTTTTGTGTGTTTTAGGTCAGATCATAGGGCAAAACAAATGAAGATGATAATTAAAGTCATGGGTGACTTCTGATCCATAAAGAAGTGAGCGGTAAAAAATTAGTTCAATTAAGTCACAATTCTCTCTACAGCCATTAGGACAGTCTAAATCTATATATATGGTACAACTGTCTGTACTGTTAAATGGCCTGAAATACGTTTTAGAAATCAGGGATCAGAAGAGTGATGGTCCAGGCTCTCAGTCAAAATCCATCTGTAAAGGATTTTTTCAGATTGTGAGTTTGCATGTGTGCCCTTGCCTGCTGACATAAAAGAGCTCTGTGATACCAGTCTCACTACCTTCATATTCCTGTATGATTCTCTATCCAAGAAAAACCTACCTCTGAGAAATTGGGGAGATTGACGAGTCCTGAAAATCATCTTCTAAGCCTGGACCATCTGTTTCAGAAACAAGGAGTGGATTGCTGTCACAAAGAAAATCTTGTTCAACCCTAGGGTAGCAAGCACAACAGAAAGAAATGCAGGACTAGGAAAATAAGAGTAAATTTAAAAAGTAGGAACTGTAGAAAATGCCTATGGACAGTAAGTACCATGTCTGGAAGATGTCGTAATGCACGTTTCTAAATAGCTTGCACATTAGTTATCTGGAGAACACTCCCTAGAGATGCATTTATCTTATCTGTAAGAAATACCTAGGTGGTTCATGAGCACTTGAGCATACTAGCATGAATTATGATAGCCAAGCACCCTTACTTTTATGTTTAAAAAGGAATAAAGAGGCAAAATTTAATAAAGTGTCTGTTTTTATGTGTAGGCTAAAAAGACTCGGAAATCTGAAGGGAACAGCTATCAGCTGTGATGGAGAGCAGCAGGGAAAACATACATTTCTGCAGCGGTGGTTATTTATGCTACTGACTGTAGTGAGGCCTTGCTCATAGCTGCTTTCTGTAAGAACTCAAACCTCAAATGAGTGCTCTCGGCCACTCCACTTCTGCTCCAACCCTCATGTCTGGGGGATGAAGTTTTCCACTGCCTTTTCTTAAAGGAGGTGAATGTGCCATTCTCCTTTCCTTACTGGTTAACATTTTGGTCCAAATCTTGTCTACTCAGGCTTTCACAAGCTCGCCATTAAACAATCTTTTATCTTTCTTACATCCTTCTTTTTTCTCTTGTCCTCTTTGACTCTTCTTCCTGCTTTCAGCTGGTGTTTAATTAGATCCACCAAACATGCCCCTCCTCCCAAAACCCCTACACACTAACATTTCACTCAGTGTTATTATTCCTGGTTTTTACTGTTTTGGTTGTCTGCGCCCAGCTACTAGCAGCAGATCTGCAGGTGGTCTCTGCAAGGAGCTGCCATGGGTGCCCTGCGCTGGACACAACTGGTTCTGACCGGTAGAGCTGAGCTGGTGAGACCTCAGGGGAAGCATTAGTTTCTCACTGTCCCAGGCTGTTTCACTTGGTAGTACATGTCATCATCTTTCGCCAGGCTGAGTTTGTTTTGCCCATGGAATGCAATCTCCATTTCTTGTTTTATCCTGCCCCCCATCCTGCTGAGGTGGGGAAGAGTGGCTGGATGGGTGTCTGGCAGCCCTCAGAGGTGAACCCACCACACTCAGCTTGACTCTTCTAGCCTATCTTATATGTAGATTGCAAGTAAACGAAGTGGAAAATATTGACTACTTTGTCTTTGTACCACAGCTTGCATCATGACGGAACTTTTAAGTGATACTCATGACATGGATGTGGTACTTTGTGGGGTTAAGGGACTGCATGGTGTCATGATGTTTAGACAAAAATGAGTATTAAATAGTACTAAACCCAGTGTGAAGTTACATGAAAATACAACTTACTTGAACATTCAATTTATTCATATATGGATGAATTAATTAGAATCCTGATACTTTATGCAAAGGATAAACTTGAAAATGGACTAATATTAAGAGAGACCATGGGGTAATTATTGACAGCAGATTGTAGAAGAACTCGTTCAGCACTCATTCATCTTGGAGGAGAATGGCTCATGTCATTTTTTTTCCTGCTTTACAAAAGCATGAAGTCATGCAGAAATTAGGTGCTAGTCTCTACAGAGGTCTTACGAAGTTGTGTCAGGAATTCTGTGCTCAGTTCCAGGCATCTTAAAATACCTGAACCACATGGACAGCTCTGAGGGGTTTTCTAGGAAAATAGTTCAGAGGAAGAAGTACTAAAATGAGTGCAAACCAGGCAGGATCAATTTCTGAAAAGAAAACTCAAATCAAAAAGAGCTAAATACACTGCGAACATAAAGCAGCCAAGTAAGAGATGACTTAGTGTGATATTTAAAAGGTGTAAATTCTATTGAAGGAAACTAATTATCGAGGAAATTAAAAAGGACATAACTCCAAATATTTATATGACAATGATGCTTAAGATCCAGGAACAGAGAGGCGAAGGCCAAGGCAAATAACTGAAGTAAACAGCATGCTAGCAGTTGTGTGTAAGTGAGAAGGTTATGCATTTGCAAGTGCTAAAAATGAGCAGCAGGTGTATTGTGAAGAAGTATCTGAAAACTTCACACATACACTGGAAATCTGTCAGGACCAAAGTTGTTACTACTGTGATGCAGATTTCTCACTTTCAGTGGTGACATTCTGACATGGGTTCATTATGGCTATTGACCCCTGCAATGATAGATAGCTTGGGACTCGACCATATTTCTTCCCATGGACTAATTGTATTCCTTCCTATGGCCTTATAAACTCATGGCTTTGCTGGGCAACTTGCTATTTAGAATCATAGAATCATTAGGGATCGGAAGGGATTTGTTTCTTTTCTTGTCTGGATGTGTCTTTCTCTCCAGGCTGTCTGAGCTACATGTGTTCAGAAGACATAGTTGCTGTGCTCAAGAACTAGTGGAACCCTTGTCTCCATCTTCCTTTACCCTATAAATGTTCTCTATGTTTTATTTTTTTCTCTTTCTGCTTCTGTGCAGCTGCTGTTTGTGGTGCTGCTGGGACGGGTTGCTGCTTGTGTGTGTGGGACAGGTGGTTTCCTTTTTCTCCTCATTTTCATGGGCTGTTCCTGACACAGGGTCCAATGCCATGCAGTTAGGGGTTTATTTTATTTATTTCTCACTGATCTTGTTATTATTGTTAATAATTTGGTTTTTTGCATCTGAAGACCATGGGAAATCTAAATGAGGACACATTCTGAGTTTGATGTTGTGTTTATCTTGTAAACAGGAAAGTTTGTTTTACCTTGGCTTTTTAATTGTGCTTTTACTTAGGTAAAATATGATACATCTATCTGTAGTATAAAAAAGAGAAAAGCCAAACCTGTTGTCAGGAGAAATGCTGGGTGGGCAGTGTCCCCAGCTACAGAGGTGTGCATTATATCTTCTGGAATTTCAACTCTTAACAGTTATCGCTAATCTCTGTTTGAGGGCAGAATCGCTGTACCCAGTGGAGACTATCCAGAAATATGCAATTACATCTTGTAACTTTTTCTTACTGTATCATGTATAAAATCAGAGAACCACATAGTAGAAATTATTGCCTCAGATGACTTGTTTCCCTAATGAATAAGGATAAAAGTGGAAATGCAAAGAAAGCCTTCCTGATAGGAATGCTGTTTCATCTCTGCATTGGTTTATAGCTTAAATTGAACTTGTTTTGTAGTGTGATATTCATATACTCAATTAAAATAAGTAACAGAGAACTTGAGTTCAACAGCAGTACCAACTGTCAGTGCAGGAGAAAAAGATAAGCTTTACTGAGAAGGTGGAATAATCTTCCAGTTGTATTTTTTCTGTAGGAGTTCAGAAAGGTGTCTTTCATGAAGTAGGACTGCAAATGTCGAATGACAGGAATCTATGGCTTCATTACATTGAAAGTAGGCCACTTTCAGTATATTCATCAGTGTGCATGCTATTCCTCTCAATGGCAGGTGAAAAATAATAAATAATGCACAAAGGAAATTAATCTGTTTCCAGAGTATTTTAATAAATAAAATGTACAAAGCCATTCAGGCCTTGGGCTTCTTGCCAGAGCCTGATGTGAGAGAAATACTGAAAGTACACAAAACACCTTTGAAAGCTGTTAAGCTGCTTGTTCCAATTTCAAATTTATATTTTTTTTTCTTACACACTGTGATTGGATTTAATATAGTAATCGCACTAATAACTTTATAAGAAACAAGAAAAAGGAACATATCTACCAAGGACAATTATCGTTGCATCAATTTCTAATTATTCAGCCTATAGTTGTGTGTCTGACTGGCACTGTACAGAAAAATGCAGAAAAGCACTTGTGTCAGGTGCTCATATTGGAATGAACTGTGTGTAGAGGAAATTGAAGCCACGTGCATTAATAGCTGTAAAACCTTGTTCTGCCAGACAAGGAGAACATACTGAGAAGGGATGCAATGCGTTTCCCTTTGCTTGCATAAAGTTTCTTTGGGCTTTCACCAGGCCTGTGTATTTCCTAGTTAATCTGTCTCTTATATTGCTATGTGCATGTGGAGTCACCATTATTCCCTTTGCTCATTCAGGGAACACCAGGGAAGAACACATTTTTGTGCAAGGACATATGAAATACATTTATTTCGTCTTCGCTCCTCTGGTGAAGATTCATGCTGTAAACCTTAGTGGAGGAGGGAGAATATACCTCATCCTGCAGCTGAGATAAATATTCTTCACATAGGTACACACACATATAAAATTATATGTTGTATTGTTCAGGAGCTGATTAATTTAAAAACAAAACAAGCCAGCATGCTTTTCTGCTGTTAATTCCATTTTGTAGAATCAAAAAAAACAGTGTCACGGTCTGTAGGTCAGAAATCAAAGCAAACAAACACACACAACTTGCAACTACATATTTTTAAACTTCTTAACACATTGTACAGCATCAGCCTCATAACCACTATTGCTAACACATAGTTTATCCATTCACTTTTTTAAAAAACAATGACTATTAGAAGTATAGTGGTTGCATTTATTTAAATCCAGTGGTTTACTAGCCCCAAATTATATTGGTTTGTTAGTGAATACTATAATAATAGATACATATTTATGAGTAATTCAGAAAATGCAACCACGAAAAAACTTCATTCCAGTGATGAAAAAAATATAATTTTAAAAGTAAGTCAGTAGTTGGAAAGAGAACCCAAAACACAATCCTACGTATATTCCATGAGCAACACTCTAGAAATGGTTCCATTTCCCCAAGCTATGAAGTGGTAATGCTTAATTATAGCCTTAGAATCATGACTAAATACTAATGATGCTGTAAACATCGCTATGGGTAGGTGTCCTTTTCCATACATGGAAGAAATAATGATTAAGAATTCTGAAAGAGTATACAGCAAAGGAATTGTATGTATCACACATACCTTGTAGTTTTAACTGAAAGAGGCTGGGTGGGGCTCTTGATGAAGCTGTGCAATCTGGTGCTGCTGAATATGGATTCAAGAAATATCATGGTATGTTCAAATCAAAACATGGTTGGTTAAACATGTACAACAGTATTGCATTCTTTACAAAAAAGGAGTGGATGAAAATATTATCAAAACAGCACAAAAGGAAAACCATACTTGCATCATGACAGCAATGGTCTTAGTAATAGCAACTTTCTCAAATTTCTAAAGGAAATAAATTTCTCATCTACTCATTAACTCTCTCGAATATTGTTCAAACTGTTGGATCCATTGTGTGAAAAGTCCTGGAATCAGCAACAGAACCTTCTTCTCATAGATGATTCTATTAGCTCCCTGGCTTTTTAGTACAATGAAGAGAAAAACCTGTGAAAGGCTTTTGTTTCTTTATTATGTTAGTCCTCTTCACTATACTTGGTGAATCTTTTGTTCCTATTGGCATGTTTTAGAATTGCTCCAACAACAGCTATGGATTCTATGGAGACTGAAGAGAGCTACATATTATTTTGGGTTTGCAATTAAAGTCCCATTGGAGTAAGAAGTGGAGCTGCTAGCAGAAACAGGAGTGTCCATGACTGGGTCTTGAGTCCAAGCAGTGAGAAGCAGCCTGAATTCCAGTGTTTCCACAATTAGGCAATAGCTTCTTTAAAGCTGTCTTAAGCATTCTTAAAATGCTTATTAGTTAAAAAAAAAAGGCAAAGCTGGGTCATCTGTCCCAAAATGAGCCAATAATGTGGAATATGTGAAAAGAAGGCTGTTATTGAAAAATGCAGAGAACATCTGTAGCCCTCTGGAGCTATAGTTCCAATGAACCTTCTGTAATAATTCTCATTCAGATAATGCCACCACTGCTTTTTAATAAACATGTATACATCCTCTCCTTCCCTTCATCTGTTACCTCTCACTGTGTTTTGCCTATTTCTTTTCTTTTTTCTTTCTTTTTATGTTGTCTGCTCCTTTCCCACTAATCTCTCAAACAGACTTGCAAGTGATGCCAAGTTCTCCAGGAGCTTTATGAGTCCAGTTGAACTGATTGTTCCCACATCAGTTCTGTTTGAACTTCTGCAACCCTGGACATCAAAGTACATATTTTTCTTCCTAGTGAATTGTACAGGACCCTAGCTCAGCAATAACCCTACCCTATTAATTCTGACCACTCCTTGCCTTCTGAAAAAGGGGCCGGCATTTGTGATTATTGTTATCACAATTCCAGCTTATCCTATCTCCTTCAAACTTAGACACTCTACAGGTTTCCATGAAAAGTACCCCTCAGAAAATCCTTTAGCTAAGACTTTCCCTGGGTGCCTTTATAATCAGATTAACGACATTTTGGGGCACTTTCTGAGATTTTAAAATGTTAATATTGGCAAGAGTTGAGATCAGACCTGCATTATTTTCTGAGAGTTAGAAATAATTGCATATTTGTTTCAGTAGTTCAGTTAGCTCTAATGGCAATCAAGCCTTGCCTTTATTGCTTGGAGGATGAGTGACACGGAGAAAATCACTAGAAGTAGAAAAGTAAAAATTGGTACTGAAAGAAAATTTGTTTCCTGCCTTCTGCAGGGTATTGTAAGCAATGGAGAGGAAACAAAACAAGACAGGACACAGTACTTGTCTGCAATTTTAATGAGATCCACTTCTGCAAGGCATTTTTTAGTTCATTTGACTAGTGCAATACTTCAAAAAGGTATCTAATGAAGGGCAATTTTCCAGCCATCCTTGTCTTAGCAACCATGATACACTGGTGATGAGCGAGGAAATGGTTCTCTTTCTAGCCAGTGCATTGAAGGATTAGTTGCAAGCATAACAAATAAAATTCTTCCTGATTAAATACAGTTTACAAATAGGTTATAATTTACAGTCAATATATTAATAATTTTTCACTATATAATTTGGTAATTAATTTTCAGTTGTGGCCTACATGACAACTGTTTATCTTAGTGGTTAGTTACCTAGATGATATCTCTGCTTTCAATGATAAACAGTAAAAGTGCAGCAAGTTTGAGCTAATGAATAGAGTTCGATGTATATATTATATATATATACATAGATATACATAATATATATATATAATGTATATATATAATCTATACAGAGGGAAGCATTTTCACTAACATGTGTCGCTGTTCAGATAACAAAACCAAGTACGTGGGATGATTCTGTGGATAATCCAAATAAAATCTACTGTTTTCTTTCACAAACAACAAAATTGAAGGGCCTTCAATAATGAAAAGAAACACTCTAGTTCAAATACTAATCCAACTTACATTCTTCTAAAAATAGATGTGTAGATGTGTTGTGATCCACTGTTTCAAGGTTTGATGTCCTATTTTGACATTGCTGATACAAAACCATCTAGCTGTTTTTGTGAGTAGGTATGTTTCTGTGCCTGTGTGTATGTTATGTTGCCACTAAGGTACTGACTAGCTGTAGCTTTATTTCAGGATACAAGGTGGTGCTGTTTCTTTTTAAAACTGCAGAAAGCAATAGTAAGGGCACATATGTCATGCTGCTTCTCCAATTGTATTTAATTGCTATGCAGTTAAATAGCATGTACACACATAGGTACATTCATATGTGCTCATATGTATATATCCCACTAAGCAGTTTTAAAGCCATAGCAGACTTTAGACTGGTACATGATGTTGAATTTGAGTGTTTGCACGCAGGCTCAGTCTCTTATATTAAATTAACCTATGTTTTATTGTAAAAATAAAGTACTGACAATTTCTTGAAGACAGACTCTTTAATTTCTGTGGATAATGCCAAAATACATTGCTCATCTTGCCAACAGATTCCTCCTATACAATCAGACAAAAAAATAAGTCTTTTCAAGCACCTCCACAGCTTGCCCAGATTATTAAATCCTGAGTATAACAGACAGTATAATGTGGGACTAAAATACTTTGTATTGAGCAGACAGCTGAAATATACTACTGAGATCAATATTTTTTTCCATTTGTGCTTTCTGTTGACATGTAGCCTAGGTAAATGTTTTATTGGTCTGTCTTTACAGTTACATAACAATATTTTGTTCATAGCCATGAAGTCATCATACTAGATTGCAGCCTTACCTTGATTGTATAGTTTAAGCCTTACCATTGCCTCCAGTACCTACCTGTATATGTGTGTGCACAAAGATTTTATTTTTCATCTTTTTACAGAATTGCCTTAGTGGTACCATACTTCATCTAATAGGAAACTAAATTATTTCCACAACTATCAGTACATGCAAAGAAATGCATAGATTTCAAGATCAATAACTACAATCATAAGCTGATTGATGGTTTACTATTTAAATCATTAATCCTCATAACTATTGGGGGTTATAACTAAATAACAAGACTAGTGATTCACATCTTAGAGCATGATGAGGGACACATCTTCAAGACACCCATAGACTATGCTCTAATAAAACCTTGCAGTGTGATACACACTTCTTCCTTTGATGGCATGATACACTGAACGTTTACAGGAATAGCATAATCATTGGCCTTGTTGGAAAGTTTTGAATGTTGAGTTTGTTTGGGTTAAAAAAACCCTAACAGAATAGCAGCATACCTAGGTAATCCTCTGTAAATGTTTTCCCTACACAGACCTAGAATCTGTCTGGAACTGTAAGCAGGCAACCTTTAAGGCAGGAGTAGCTCTTTCTAGATTTTGACGTTACCTATTGTACATTAGTCTCTCAATTCAGCTGCAAAGGAGAAAACAGTGAACTTTTTGTAGCCAAGTACTAGAGAATGTATTGCAAACATGACAGAGTATGCTTTTCATGGCACACTTCTTTTTTCTAATCCTGTTTTTCAGACTAACATTTCTAATGCTTTTGATGCAAGTTATATAAATGTGAGTATCTATTTAAAGAGCAGTACAGTGTGTCCACAAAGTTTTGATAAAAGGTGTAATTGTACAGAAAGAAGATCAATAAATCCAAAATACAAAGCCAGATAACTAGGTAGATGACTAAAGTCAGGTCAATTTAACAGAGACTAGTAAATCTATACTCAATGAAAGATATAGAAATCTAAGGGAAGAAAGTAGTAATTATCAGTGGGAAATGGTTACTAAGATATTATATCTTACCTAACAAGGTAGTAGTAGGGATATCACTGGTTATGGGAAAATTTACCAGCATGGATAAAGTTGTCTCTCAATGATGGTGAAGTCTAGACAAAAACATGAATCAGACAGCTTCTGAGTCTGAAGGGAAGAGTTTGAGGTAGAAGAAATGGTTTGGTCTTTTTCGGGACAGAAGCACAATTGAAAACTCCACTGAGTATTGAACACATTTGGAGGGAAGAGGGAAAATAAAAGATTTACAAATTCCAGAAGTCATTATTTGGAGCATGGTAGGTTTCTATTTTAAGGCAAAATTCAGCTTTCAAAGAAGCATATCACCAAAACAATCTGACTGAGCATGCTGTTCAGGACTTCCCATTTGTAGATTTTTTTTCTACTTTAACTTTTATATTATGAAAGTTAGCTTTCCCCATATATTCATGAGATGCAGGTTTATTTTTGTTCTCTTACTGATTATTTATGATTATTCCTCATATCAAGAGGTCTTATCCATATATAAATGAAGAAAATGAAGTTCAATTGAGGATATTTTTCAAGTGGGCTTTGAATTAGATCTAAGTTTGCAGCTTTGATCAATTTTATGATGATTAGAACATTTTAGGCAGTAAAAGAAGCTTACATTAACCTAGGAGAGTGAAGCTAAGCGTTGTTATGGGTTTTTGTTAGGTGGGAAAGAGTTAAGTAGTTTTATTTCACTTCATGGCAATTTCCTGAATAGAAAAGAAACCTGTGTCAATGGGAGCCATTGGGATTTATGTTGGTTCCCCAGGAGAAAATGAATTGTGCAATGTCAGTAGATACAGGGAAACTTCAAGTGTGTATGAAACAGGAATTCAACACTGACGCTAATGACCACATGAAATAAGGATTGATAGCCAGCAATTTCTGGGTGAAGACCTTCAGGCACTGTTGAATGTTGTTGCTCACTGGGTTATGCAATTAAACATGAGATGGTGGTACCCTGAGGTTCTCTGGATGGCAGAAGATGTTCTTTAACCTGAAGAGTCTTTTTTTGCAGCTGAGATCCTTGTTTTGGCTTAAGTCTCTACATGACTTGTAGCAGCTGACATTTTAAGACTGTGATGATGCCAGGAGTCTAACAAAAGTGCCAAAAGTCTTTTTCTAATACTTTAACTTTTCTTGTGTATAGTTTCTTATGCAGATTCTTACAGGTAGCACTTAGGCATGCTGCAGTCATATCCATGATCATTTAAATACGGTGAAATTAGCAGATTACATATAGCCTAAGGCAGAACCCAGCCTGAATTTTCTTCTTTATTAAAATGTGCTACTTTCTCTCTTTATTAAAAGGAATCTCCATGTTCTTCTTGTAAAATTTACTATAACAAAATATTATTCTAGATAGTAGATACAAATTAGCTGAATCTTGTCATGCCTACAGTCTGGAAGCAGCAATATGTGAGGTTGAGAAGATGCTTCAAGAAACTAAACATTGTACTAATAGCTTTTCTTTGTAAACAAGTGACATAATTTATTGTTATACTTAATTATATCTGGCCTCTGTATTGCTCAGTTATGCAGGCACTCATTTCCCAGGCAAATACTCATTAAAACAAATGTCTGTGCAACAAATAGGAATTTGCCTTACTCCTGCTATTACAAAAAATACAAAGCTGGAAACTGTTCAGCATCAACTGTTCAGCAGCATCAAGAGCCATCATATATATGTAGCTTAAGAGCAATTTTAGAAAACAACTAATGTTTCCATGAGATGACTAATGTTTCAATGAGATGGTGACCAAATTAACATGCAAATGCATAAAAAATCTCAGGACTTATAGGTGAAGAACTGTGGACTTTGCAAAAGGGGAGGAACAATCCTAGTCTAGATAAAATAGAATCAGTCAAAGACTGACTATTGGTTGAACAGTAATAGTAAGCAGCAAATACATCCTCTATGTTGCCTAAATTTTGGGAGAGTACATTCATCTAATTCAGGACTTCAAAGCCATCATCTGCTTTTTATGCTAAAATCAGCTAGGTTTGCAAGAAAGCAGGCTGAGTTCCTTCTAAACTTTCAAATTCAAAGAGTTTACTTTGAAATGTAATAGAGTACTATTTGCTAAGGTAAACATTTTGGTCACAGCAGTGACAGGTGTGCCCATATAACTGTGTCCCAGCACTCTCAGAGACTAGATACTATAACATATCATGCTAGAATAAACACTTTAAAAGACACATATTTCAACAGTAGACATAGATATGCATTTTCACAAAGTTCTTAAGTCATGTTATTACATGCTATATGATGTTGAAGTGTGTATGATGTTACATGCTATATGATGTTGAAGTGTGTATGATGTTACATTTTTCCTTAGCTGAAAAAAGGAAATGAAAGAAATTATTACTTCTTTCCTGGGGCTTGATACCATGAAGAGTCAAAACCTTTACATTCATTCATCCAGCAAAGAGTTTAAACACATACCTCAGCTTAAATGGTAATTCACATTCGGCTGGCAGTGGGGACATGTTTGGAATCACACAGGTATAACTGTGGATGCTTGGTACGGTGGGGAACCCAACCGTTAGGTTCTACAAGTAGCAGATGTGAATGCATGGTTTAGCTGTTTGAATGCATAGCCTTTATGTAAGGAAGAAAAAAAGATGCACAGCCTGTTAGTGACTTTCCAAGTATATTGTAAATATCCACAGCTGCACTACTTTAAAAGCTTGGCTTATTTTTGCAGCTGAGTGAAAGGTACTGGCTTGCTTTACAATGCATAGCAAATCCAATTAAGGGAATGGAGCTGCTGAAATTCTTTTCACACTGAGATCAAAACCAGCTTTGCTAAACCATGTAATTTTTCCAGTAAGCACAGAACAGAGACACTTACATGCATTAAAAGGGGTTTCTTCATGCAATAGATGTTACAAATTAGTATTTTCTGTGATGTATTTGTCATTTGTATGGAAGGACTGAATAATTGGACAGTGAGTGAAGCTTGAGAAGAACATCAATCACAGGTTTTGAAGAAAACATAATATTGGAATGATGAATAATGTCATTTGTTTAATGTCGCTGAAGACAGCATTTGTATTGTCTGTGAATGTTTCTACAAACATTTCAATTGTTCCATACATAAGTTACTGGGAATGTGATCACTGTAATCGCAAAAGTTTCGATTAGGTTCTTTCACAGTGCATTTGATACTGGTATTTCCAGGGTCTTCAATGAAAATAAAAAAACCCGAGCTGTACCTTTGTGCATGGAAAAGGAAGCTTAGAAAATGGGACATGTTTCTTGTATGCCTGAGGATTTTGGTTTGTTGTTTGGATCAGGTGACAGATCCAAAAATAGGAAAGGTAGGCAGAATGAGAGATAACGTATCTAAACCTGCTTGCATAATGTGAAATGTGCCCTTCGTTCCAACTGTCTCTAAGCAACAACAGCAAAATCTCTTGAGTTAATGTACCAAGTAATAAACCAAAGCAGAACTTTTCCTTTTTTTTTTTTTTTTGTTTGAAAAATAACCTTTACAAGAGAAATGCAGAAGGCACGGAAAGAAAGATAAAGAAATCTCCTTCTGTTAGTTTAATACATTTGTGATTCTCTTAGATCTCACAGGGACAATCTTCATTTAGAAGGGCAGATAAGCAGCAGATGCTAAACAAGGTATGCTTTCCTCTGATGAACCAAGGTGTTTAGGTATGAAATCCAGCATAAACGGAAGATATTAGATTGAAAAGAAACTTAGGCTTTGCACTCCAGGAAGTCTTGGGAGAGTTAGCAATAATATCGAACTTTTCCTGCAGGAAGCTATAGCCATCGTGTTTACTTGAGAATATTGCTCCTAGCAGAGAAGAAATAGAGACTGCTATCTGTTTTTAATGAGTTTCAAATTATTTCTGAACTTATGAAAACTCTTTAAAGTGGAATGGAAGCTATAACAGTGAAAATAGTTTTGAAATGCCTATTTATTTCTATTATTTTTTCTCTAAGCTTTCTTATTTCCAAACAAAAACCAATTCCATCCTGTTGCATGGGAACACAGCATGTATTAGGTCCACACATACTGCTGCATTTGCTAAGCCATTCGTATACCAGAAAATATGTCGAAGTAGTTTAGGAAAAGATTTATATTGTTACCTTTCTTAAAAGCAGAGAGGACTACTATAAAAATATATAGTAGTTTTATTAGAATTTAAGTCAATAAATAACAATATCATGCAGTACTTGTAAGTGATACACATTGTAATACTCTGTACACACAAAGAAAGAACAAAAAGACCATGTCAGAAGCTACTGACTTGCTCTGGCTGCTTTGGAGAAATGTCTATTTTGTCTAGGCCCCTCCTGTCTCTCCAAGAAGAACCATCAGTTTGTTGTAACAGTAGGAGACCCATCACAGTGAGCCATTTGGAGTAGCTTTCTGCTTCACCTTTGAACTGCAGAGGGTGTGAGGAATACTTTATGTGATGCAGGAAAAGCGCATTTTTAGGATTGCACATAGCTTATTATAGGATGTTTAAATAAGAACCAGAGGCAGAAAAGGAGAGGTTTAGCTTACATGGGTAGGAGCACTTGTGGGAAATAGACGGATAAGGAAATAAATGGGTCCATAGTCCTATAAACACCTTCCTGTCCATACCCTGTGCCTGATCACCTCAGTTTGTCCTATCTCTTTAACTTCATTTTCAATTATAAGAGAGTTTTAGTCTGTGTCTATATGGGGGTGAGCAAGAATGTGTAAGGGTGTAATCACTGGCAAAGATCAAGCTGGATTAACCAGTGAGTGAAAGTGGCCTGGAGCCAGGAGGTGAGTGGGCATCTAAGGGTCATGTCTAGATGGGGATGTACCTCTGGGTCTCTAATTGCAAGAGCAAAAGGGGGTGGGGGGGGTGGTCTCTGACAAACACTGGAGTGTGGTTGAGGCCCTGGAGGCTTGTATGTCCAGATGTCACTGTTGTGATCCTCTTAGTCCGTGTTGGGAGAGAGATGAAAGATGCCAAGGGTGAAATTAAGACCCAGGTGAGGTCAAGTGCAGTTGACACATCCATGCTTTACTGTTTAACAGTGGATGATAGAAAGAAAGAGTGATGAAGAGAGAAAGAAAAACAAAACAGGGATAAAGTAGAGATGTGGAAGCGGTACCCCAGTTTCATCCAAAAGTACAGCAGTATTCTAAAGGAAAACCACTCAGAATATTCACCGAGTCCTCACAGAGGTAAAAGTGAACTTTGTTTATTGCCTTAATCAGTGCGCTTTTATAGGGTTTTACGGGGTTCACACAGCATAAGCAAAACTACTATTGGCTAAACTAACTTGACCATGAATGGTTATATGCAGATCTGCACGCGCCTCCACGTCGGTCTCTCCTTCCCATTCTGCAGTCAGTGTGTCTTGCTTATCATCTTCATTATTGTTTACAACATCACTGTTCCTCCTCATTCTTGTTATTCCAGGAGGCTTCAAGGACGCTGTCTCTGGGGCCGCAGGCTGGGTTGTGCAAACAGGCCTTGAGCAAAATATCATGCCCTTGATCCGCTAGCATATTGTCTACAGCGTCCTGCCATCTTTTATCTCGATGACCCTTTGGTAGGAAAAGCTTCCATAATTCTTGATAAAAAGCCATCCTTTGTTAGCCAGACCATGTACTCTGCCCACCACCCCACCTTCATTTCAGCAGGGGGCTACCCCCTCTGCTGGTCTCTTGGCCAGTCTCAGTAGTTCTCTGTTCTTTTTGCTGAAGCCATCTAGAAGACTCAAGATTAAAAATGCTGTCTTATCTTGTCCCAGGCTCAGTGAGGCCAAAGCTACGCTTTGTCATCTTGAGTCTCCTAAATCTTGTAGGAAGTTGCTGGTTCAGTGGCACAGCTGTGTGGGTTTCTAGATAGCCAGCCATCTGGTCTTGGTGTGGGGGTGGGTGGGGTGCTGTTCATTCCTCTGAATAAGGCCATGTTGAGACAAAAAAGTTCTTTTTTCAGAGTCTTACAGTCAGTAACTAGGGAGGCTGGGATCAAGGGACTGCTACTGAGCAGACTGTCTTAGCCCCGGTGCTGGATGGTCCCAGTTTGCACATATGCATATAGATAGTTTTGCACAATCCTGTCCAGTCAGAGAGGGGAGGAGAATAAAACCATTGGTGGTGTTGGTGTCCCGGTGTGTGCTCTGTATTTCTGCCACTGATCTGTGGCCAGACCTGTATATATCTGTGTGTGTGTATATATGCACACATATATACTCTAAATAGCACATACTACTTTCCTGGTACACACACTCATTACTGGAGACATTGGGTGACAGAATAGAGGGAAGCCAGGCCCTGGAGACAGCTGCAGGAGGTTCAGGCAATGCTAAAGGAGGATTGATTGTGTCATCTCAACATGACTCAAGATACAATATCACCTACAATTCAGAGAATTGTATTTAATATCTTTTATTTTCTGATCTTCTGTTACCCAGGGCACATTTATTTTAGTACCATTGGAAAAGTTAAATGTCAAAGTGGTTTGCCCTTTGTATAAAAGCTTGAAGTTATACAGAAATTATTCTGAATTTCCAAGAAATAAAAGTAGTAAAATTCTTTTTAGGGGGCTGAAAATGTTATGATTGCATTGGTTTGACATTTTTCACGAAACCAGACAAAATCAATAATGAAGTAGAAGAAGCAGAAATACATATTTTCTTGCTATTTCTAGCAACCCTTCTATTCAGGCTTTTTGCTTAAGGTGTATCTTCAAATCAAATCCTTTTTTCATGCTAGTTTGCTGAAGTAAGGTCATTGTGCCCAACATAAATGGCCAAGAAAATATAATTACATTCATTTTACAAACAGACTAAAGTAAACAAGGGAGTTCCAAAGACTGCAATGAGGCTTTCTGCTTCACAAAGAAGTTCTGTTATACTTTTAATGGTTTATGACCTTTGAAGTGGGGTATTGTGTGCTGATGCAAATGCAAATACACCTCCGAATTTGCAACTTCGTGCCAGGCAGCTCAAAGGTTAAGCATGAAGGACTCAACACGTCTCCATCCATTTCCAAATCCTTCTATTGTATATTTGAGGATGCTTTATCTGTATTTTTCTAGAGAGATATTTAAAAATGAACCTACCATATCTATCAAAGAGCATAAAGGCTTGTACTGTGTGAACAGCAGGCACCTCAGCAGGCACAGGCGAGGGAGTTATCATAGGAAAATTGAATTGTATAGTGCTAAATTGAAACTTGGCTAGCTTCTCACTTAAAGCATTATCAACGGTACCTATTCCATTCCTGACAGACGTTTACATTCTCAGTCAAGCCATCTAATGGCAGTGATAGCCCTGCCTGACATTCTTGCTTGGTGTGCTTGGGTCTCTCTCCAAAGAACCACTTTCTCCCAAGATTTCTTTGATCTTTCTTGGATCCTAGCAACGCATAGT
>VZRI01005203.1:237360-251223 GCA_013397515.1 Upupa epops | reverse complement strand
CTTGCCCATTTTGAGGCTACCTGGGCTTGGGACACAGTGTACAGCTTAATGTCCCTGCCTGGGCTGGAAACAGTGCCTGGTAATAGAGTTAATGAGTTTAGTCATTAAAACATGTTTTAGGGAAATTAGTACATGACTCCTTTTCTTGTTGGCCTCCTGGGCACAGCAGTGGTGCAGAAAGGCCGGTTCTCCCTCCCTCCCTGGGTACTGTAATTGTTGTGTGGTATTTTTGGTACAAACATCCATTAGCACAGTATCCGAACCCCTGTGAGGGGTTGCTGCACCATGATGTCGTCGGGCTCAGAGGCACAGAATCTGGTGGATATCGTGCTCTAACTCTTTATTTGCTGCCTCATGCTAATATATGGTTGTTGTTGTCAAAGGAGGCAGGCTGGTGTGTGATTCATGAAACATTAATGTTCAGTACCAGCGGTGCAGGAGTGGACAGGTGGAGATAAGATTTCCAAATGCTTTTTGCAGCAGCCTAGAGATGACCACAACTTTCTTTGAGGCTGACAGAGGTTAGGGATGGGATGTTTTGCTCAATATCTGAATACCAATATCTGAAGCAGCAGAGCCCAATGGAGTAGGTCTCACTGTTACCACCTTTCTCCCTATCCCAAACCTCTGGACTCCCTGTCCATCTCCCTGTAACTGCTCCTGCCCTATTCCCACCTGAGACTTTGGCTTTCTTGCCCAGTATTGCTGCTGGGTGTTGCCAAGCAAATGGAGAACCCCAGCCTGGTAGGCCTGGGAAAGACAGCAGGTTGATTCCTGCTGCATGCATGTCTGGGGAACACAAGCTTGAGTTGTGCTGAATGTTGTGCCTCAGTTCTGATTTTGGCTTACGTGACTTTTTAGTGTGGAGAGGAGAAAACTACAAGGGGATTTAATCATGGTCTATAAATACCAGGAGGGCTGAATGTCAAGAAGAAAGAGACAATTTCTTTTCATTTGTGCCCTGTGGTAGGACAAGGGGCAATGGATGTGAGCTGGAGCACAGGAAGTTCCACCTCAACAGGAGGAAAAACTTCCTTACTGTAAGGGTCATAGAGCACTGGAATGGGCTGCCCAGGGAAGGCTGTGGAGTCTCCTTCTCTGGAGACTTTGAAGACTCATTTGGATGTGTTCCTGTATGATCTGCCCTAGCCTGTATACTCCTGCTTGAGGAGGATGATGACCCCTGCAGATCCCTTTCAGCCCCTAATGATCTGTGTCTGTGACACTGGAGATCTGCCTGTGAAAAAGAGGGAGGCTTCCTGTAGCTCTCAGCACATTTCAGAGCTACCTGAAAATGACAAAGATTGTAGGCATGTAAGAATGAGAAATGAATGCAAGTGTTTAACTGTGTTACCTGTGTTTTCAAACAGGAGAAGCTTGTTTTTGCTGATGGTGAGATGTCCATACATGAGCAGCAAGAACCTCACCAGGCCAAATTTCTGGTTGAGTGTAGCTCAGCAGCGCAGCAGTGCTGCCTTGTGAGACATCCTGCCCCTCTGTTCTCTGGACTGTAAAACAGGGGTGATGGTATCTGGCCACATTGCCATCAGTCACCGGAGACACAGTGATGAACAGTAGCCAGAAGAACCATGTGTGAAGCCTCAACTCACCTTTTGTATTCATACTGTTTGTGTTTTTTCCAAACAGTGTTAAGCTGATTGCAGCTTTTGGTTGTGTTTGGCAAATTCCTGTAGAATCAGAAATCAAATATTTCACATGGGAATATTCAGGAAACCAGTGTGTGGTGGTCATCTTCTTGGCAGTTATCTGGTAAGAGTGCTGCTAGTGGAGGCAGTAGACCTAGATTTGAATCCCATCTCCGTGTTTAGATGCACAATTAGGGTTTGCATCTCTTCTGCTGTAGAAGGGCCTTGTTCTTTGTCTGGGAGTCATTTTGTGATGGTGTTTCCAGCTTTTCTAGCCTAGCTGCTTGTGGAAATAGGTGCAGTTGCCATGAGCCAGTCTGTCACTAGCCCCATTTCCAGCGTGCTGGAGCAGCTGTCACTTGGCAGTTCTGCCATTGCATAGTATTCTGCTGAGCTGTGTGTACCTTACTCATACGTACATGTTCCTTTTCCTCTAATTACCACTGTGCTGCTGCTGCTACTCCTGAGCACCTCGGAGCACTATTAACAGTAATAACTACTGCTACCTCTGGAAGAAATTAGGTTTCATGTGTAGCTCATGAAGAGAGCTCTGGAAGGAGCACAGAAAGGGTGTTTTGTCTTTCACGATGCTCCCATGGGTGCAACTGAACACAGGCTTGCAAATAGAAGAGTTGTACTGGGAAACAGGTGGGTTGCTTCCTTGGTGTTGGAACCATCAGGTCTGCAGTTGGGAGAGCAATACTTAGAAGTTGAACCTCTGGCTCTTTTTATTTTTCTGTTTGTATCAGTTTACTTTTTATCTAGATGCCTTTGAAACCAAATGGAAGCTCCAAGACTGGTCTGGCTGTGGGTGTGTGGAAATGAGTCCTGCTGGTCAAGATGGGCTGTATCACTTCAACCTATTTTAAGTACCATAACACATACCTCTTTCTAAGGCATCTAAGTAATCTTGTGAAGAGTAAAGTCCTTCTATTAGAAGGCCCATCTGTAGTTGTCTTATGGACCAGCAGTTCAGTCCAAGGCCAGACTCATCCAAACTTTGAAAATGGGAACTAAGTTCAAGCACTGAGATTTGCAGCTGCAGTAGATGCTGTGTCCCACAGGCACCAGAGGACCCAAGTGGTGAATTAATGAATTTACAGTGCTGCTTTTTCAGTCATGTTCTTGTAACTAAGACTGTGTTTAGTTGCTGATGGCTTTTTACCATGGTCTTCCTTAGCATTTTTTACTTTGTTTTATTCCTTAACCGTGATAAAGGCCCTAGATGCACAATCTCCCACAGCTGTAAAAGTGGCTGCCGGGAGCCTGGGTCTGCAACACCATGTCTCTAGTCTTGACCTTCCAGTGCTCCCTCTGTGGAAAGTGAATACGCATGTGTTGACCTACAAGAGTAGCACTGGTGATGCACAGTCAAACATAGCTTCTTATGGTACTTCTTCAGGAGTTCCTGACTGCACACCTGATCTTTCTCTTCCTTTTGCCCTCCTCTAAGAAGAAGTGGCTGTAGTACTGCTGACCATCCATGTGATGTTCTTGATGGAACTTGCTGTGGTCTGTGTCATTAAAAAATAGGAAGGACGTAACCCCTTATTGCTGCTGTGGCAAGAATACGGTTGTCTTAACATGGAACTATTGCAGTCTGTTTGTAAGACATGCTATAATTGAAAAGCCTGGCACATTTCCCACAGCAAACATTGTTAATCCCCGCTAGCTAGGATTAGTCACCATTTCTTACAAGCCTTGACACAAAGCTAGCAAGTTACTCAGTTAATCCCTACTTACAGGATAAATATTGCATCCTGTGGGAAATTAGGCAGCATTGTCTTCCTCTCCTGCTGTACAGAGAAGCATCTGATCTCTTACTCCTGAAGGTGAAGGGCAAAATGCAATAACCTGTGACTGATGTTCTCAGACTCTAGCTCTTGCAGTGCAGCTGGGTCAGCAGGGTGATTCTGTACAGAATAGGCAGGCAGCGCATATAAACAGCATCTTTGTGCTCTTCACGCACAGCAGTACATCCTTGATGCCTCACAGCTGCACAACCCTTCCGAGCATTCTCTCCTCCTCTTTACTTTTGCTTTTTCTCTTCTGTGATCTCAAGCTGTATCTGTACACAGTGTCACTGGAGCTGTTTGGTTTGTTACCAGTTAAACCAAGGTCACTGAGATGAAGGTGTTCAGAGCCCAAAATGCAGGTTTCCTTGTGGGCAAGCTCAAACCAGCAAGATCTGACTGAGTGGAGATCATATTTTTCTGGAGAAGATAGCTGAATGCCTCTGGGAACACCAGGTTTCTGTTGTGGGACACTTTACCTGGGCAAGCTGGCTTGAGGCAGAGCACCCAGGAAGCTTCAGCAGCCCTGCCTAGGAATTCCTTCCAAGCCTGCACACTGGAAATGCCTAGTAAAATCAAGACGGTCAGTGGGCATGAGCAAGGAAAGAAGGGGCCTTCAGGCAGGGAAGCTCTTAATTTGTGCAGAGTCCTGAAGATTTCTGATTTCAGTGTGGTTTGATCCAAACCCTTAAAAATACCTAAACCAGTATTTGAAATTACATTTTATCTGAGCTCGTTTGATAAATAATTACATGAATAATTTAATGTTTCTTTGCTTTGATGATTTGTCATCTCATTGGACTAAATTTCAGAGCTTTAGAGCCTGAATTTTACACTCAGTCAGTGGAGTTGTAAGATGCCTTTGAAAAAACAGGACTCATTCCAAGAGCTTTTTCCATTTCCTTCCAATAAAGTATCACTGAGTGAATTCCAGTGAATTATGTTCTGATCTTGCCCCATCCCAAATAATTCTTGTGACCATGAGAGTAACCAGCCCTGCCTCTTGTCTAAGGGAATACTAGCTACCAGGTGAGTTCTGGCATGGGTATCATAGTGTCTCTCTCTTGTCCTTTGTTTTGTGGTGTTTGTTATCTGTCTAGAAAATTTAGGGTTCATTTGTATCACATCTTAGTTCTCCAAGTGCTCTTGGAGCTACAGCAGGCTGAAAGCTAAAGTTATGCTAACACTGTGAGTCAGGAGGAAAACCTGTTACTTGTTTGTGCTGGTCCTTGATGTGGTAAGGAGAGCTGTCACACTCAAGAGTGTTTTTAGAAACAAACCTGCAATTTGCATTTTAAAGTACTGCTTTATTATGTTTCCATTGTACTTCTTAAATACAGGTCAGTAACTGCAGGAAGAAAGTGCTCAGCTCCTCCTGTCTTTGCTGACATTGAAACCAGCTTGTTCCTACCATCCTGCTTCAGCAGCACTCTGGCCCTGCATTCAGAAGTTGAGCAGAAAGGTCTCCATCCCTACTGGCATCTCTTCAGCCATCTCTGAAAGCTGTCATGTTCCTGTGCTCTGCCCAAGTGCATCCTCTGTGTCTCATAAACCACATTGCCAGTGCTCATAGTGAAAAGATAGCTGCCTTTGTAAGCTGAAACTCCCCTACAGCTCTTGGAGCCCAAAACTGGTGTTTCTTTGGTACCGGGTGACGGTTACAGGGTGCTTGAGATAAATCATAGAGTCAGTTGGAAATTGCTAGCAGTACTTTTCTTCCCATCTAGAATTTACACAAATAGGTCTTGTTCCTGTTGTTTCCTCTTCTACATTCCCTGTCAGACAAGGTCATTTTTGAAGTCAACAGAGTTAAGCTTTAATTCTGCAGTGGTGGAAAATTATTATCAGAGGGGACAAGCTTCAAAGTTGATGATTAACTGGCACATCCGATGGCCTGTTACACTTTAACAGGCTCTTTTTGCACAACTCCCTTCAGCTGTAGTGAACTTGAACTCATGAAAGTGAGTTTGTGTGACGCTCCCTTGGTGTGATGCTGCCTTGCAGTGTAGCCAAAGCATCCAGTCCTGGCAGGAGAAAGGACACATTCTCCTAGTGACGGACTACTAAGAGAGTTCCCTGGAAGTCCAGGTGTTGTTCCTGCTCCCAGTCCATTCTTACTGCTAGTGGGATTTTATTTTCTGTTGCCAGGAGTATGAGAAGCATTGTCTGGGTTGCCCTGGGATGGGCACAATCCCTCATAGTCCTTAATTAATTACAGCCAACCCTGCTCTTGTGTTGGTTCAGGGTTTGGAGAAGCAAAGAGCCAGGTGAGGTTTCTGTAAGATGTAATCATCAAGGAGGGAAACAGAAATACAGTGCTGCCAGGAGGAGTGAAATCTGGGCTGAGTTACAACAGTGTGGTCTAAACTGATCCTTTTTCTATTGTCTATTGGAACGGTGGTCTTCCTAAAAGCTGATGTGAGGTTGTGCAGAAACTTGGGGTGGTCATACATGCAATATTTATAGTTGCCTTACCTGAGCTAGCTGCAGCGTTTGAATGTTGTGTTTTTAATAAAGGAGTAAGAAGGCTGACAAGTTGCTCCCAGAGTGAAAGACCCTGTTGCAAGGAGAGTATTTTTAGTATATTCATTCATCGCTCCATGTAAATACTGCATCAGCCTTTCCCTTATGGCTTCTTTTCACTGTGGTTTGAGAAGTGCATTAAAGAACGTCAAATCATCTCCCTCCAATCTGAACTGAAGCAGATTCTGATGTGATTAAAGCCACTCAGACTGTTAGCTGCCAGCCACTGACAGAAGCACCAATATTTGAGGGGTTCTGCATGTCTCTGTCAGCGGAGGATCTGGCACAGGAGTTTACCCCTTTGTTGAAAACCTTACCTAAGACTACTTTTTCCACTCTGACCCTGTGCCTGAGTGCAGCTGGCCCGCTTATGGGTCTTTAGTCTGGCTCTGTACTTCTGGAACAGATGTGTCTAGCCTGGCTGTGGCTGTCCCCATTTGACTGCAGTCTGGCCCAGAGTCCTTCTGGTTACAAAAGAAATAAGCAAAATCTGCTTTGCAGGTGATGCTGCGGAGCAGTACGAGGCTCAGAGGCAGGTGTGTAGCAAGATCCCTGGCACCATTCCTCAGACTCAATTATCTTGTCTTCCCTGAGTGACCCCTTCTACCTCACATACAGCTGAGGGCAGGAGTTGGCATTTACTTTGGTTATTTGCGATAGCTTTGTTTTGCTTCTGTTTCCCCTATTAGCAACAAGGAATTAATTCTGTTCTTGGCTTAATCAGGGTAACCGTGAGCAGGCTCATGCCTGGGCACTCAAAGGCTGCTTTTAAGAGCTGACTGATAGCAGTGTTACAGTGTAAAGCTAATAAATCTTTAAAGAGAAGGTCACAGGGCTGCCTGCAGAGACCTGACATTAGCTTCTACCGTCAGCAAAACTGGTGGTGTACATCTCTGTGGTATTACAGAAGGATCTGTAAAATCCCTCTGCTTAAAAAGCTGATCTAAAGTCCATCTGAAGGGTTTGAGTGGGGCAGGGATTGATGTTTCTCCCACAAGCTATGTCTGCCATCCCCTTCCTCACAAATAGTTTAAAATCCAAGCTTTGACAGCGTAGTATGCACAACTCGTCCAGAAAGCTGAGCAGACTGGTCTCTTTCTGCTGGACAGCTGTTAGTTGAGAACTGCAGCCCTGAAAACCTCTGCTGACCAAAAATACGGTTATGGTTCCTGATCTCATTCTACAACTAGGTGAGATGCTAAGTGGATGAGAGAAGGCTGTGGATGAGGTCTACCTAGACTTCAGCAAAGCCTTTGACATGGTCTCCCACAGCATGCTCCTGGAAAAGCTGCTAGCCCATGGCTTGGATGGGTGCACCCTCTACTGGGTTAAAAACTGGCTGGATGACCAGGCACAGAGATTAATCATGAATGGTGTCACATCTAGTTGGTGTCTAGTGACCAGTGGTGACCCCCAGGATCAGTGCTGGGCCCAGTCCTATTCAACATCTTTACTGATGAAGGGATCGAGTCTACCCTCAGTAAATTCACAGATAACACCAAGTTGAGGGAGACTGTCAATCTGCTGGAGGGAAGGAAGATGCTGCAGAGAGAACTGGACAGGCTGGACCAATGGAAAAAGACCAATGGGATGAGGGTTTAACAAAGCCAAGGGTAGGGTCCTACATTTTGGCCTGGTTGAGAGGAACCTTGGAATACTTGTTGACAACCTGCTGACTAGGAGCCAACAGTGTGCCCAGGTGGCATGAAAGAACAATGGCATCCTGGCTTGGATCAGCAATAGTGTGGCCAGCAGGACTAGGGACATAATTCTCCCTGTGTACTGGGCACTGAGGAGGCCTCGCCTCAAGTCCTTGGGGCAGTTCTGGGCCCTTCAAGAAAGAACTTGAGAGGCTGGAGTGGGTCCAGAGGAGCAGTGAGGCTGGGGAAGGGACTAGAGGAAAAGTCTGATGAGGAGAGGCTGAGGGAGCTGGGGGTGTTTAGCCTGGAGGAGAGGAGGAATCTTATCACACCCTATCACGCAACTGAAGTTGTAGTCAGGTAGGGGTCAGGGTGTTCTCCCAGGCAACCAGTGCCAGGATGAGAGGGATGGGCCTGAAGCTGCCAGAAGAGGGTTAGGTTGGATGTTAGGAAGCCCTTCCTCACAGAAAGGATGATCAGATATTGGAATGGAGTGCCAAGGGCAGTGGTGGAGTCCCCATCCCTGGAGGTGTTGAAGGACAGCCTGACTGTGGCCCTTAGTGCCTTGGTCTGGCTGATGGGGTGATGTTAGGTCCTGGGCTGGGCTGGATGAGCTCAGAGGGCTTTTCCAGCCTCAATGATTCTGTGATAAGGGTTTTGTCCATTTTTCTTTCTAACCATATGAATGGGAACTGGGGTTCTCAGTTAGTGCCACGATCCTCAGGTCTAATAATGAAATCTCAAATGTTTGGACACAGGATCACAGGAGAGAGCACTGGTGAGCACCTTGTTCCTGTTGAACATGATGTCCTTATCCTGGTGGAAACAGGCTCAAATGTGAGATCTGTGTGGTCTCACTCAGACCAGAAGTTCATTATCCTCATTGGCTGTTGTTCCAGTGGTGTAACTGTTTGTTAGGAGTTCTTCCGGAGGATAAACTGGGAATTTTGTCCAGTCAAACTTATTAATGCAGTGCAAGACATTGGAAATGGTACAGCCACAGCAACACTGCTAGAACAGCAGCAGCAGCCACAGGCATTTGCAAACCTCTTCCTCTGTAGCCCTGCTGGGATACTTTAGTCCCTCATTTCCCTACCCTTAGCAGCCTTCTGCATTTTAAAATGCACAGTGTTCATAGCAAGTCATAAAAAAATAATAATCCAGAAGTGATTTTACATGGCAGATGTTACTATCAAGTTTAGGAAGCTGCCCAAAAGGCTGTCAGAACTGGAGAATAACTGAATGCAAAAATTTTGTAGTGCCAAGTGTTCTTGTTCTGTGACTTGGAGTGTTATTTTTACAGTAGCCTTTTCTGCTTCTGAACAGGAGAGAGGATTCAAGGTATGCACAGGGATGCCAGAGGAAGCAGTGGGTGGCCTGAAATCCTGGTCATCTGCCACTTGGGTAACTTGGAACTGTCCTTTTCCAGTGACTTATGCAGGTCCCCTGGTTTGTTTTTCCTGCTTGGATAGACAGCTCTGTAACTGCTTGCTGCTGGGAACATGCATCTATTGTCATTGTAGCAAAGGATTGCTCAATGGAGAACTAGTGTTGCTATATCCACATGATATGTAGTACCTTTGAGACCTCTCCATGCAGCTCAGTTCAGAGATTTCACCAGCTGACAATGCTAGCTGTGCCAAGCATGAAGCTCTTTCCCGTGGAATTAGATGGGGCCAAAATCTGTTGAGCCTCAGAGGCAGGAGTGTTGCTCCTCTTTTCCACAAAGCTGAGCCTGACTTGGTGCACACCGAGGAGCTGGATCAGAGCTGGACTTTTGAAGTGATGCCACAGCCTGAATGACTTTGTGCTTAGTTAAACAAGGAGGAGCTTAGCTCCCCTATTTTCTCCTAGTTTTACTGCAAAGCTGCTTTTTAGTACTAGCCCAGTAGTACTGGTTTATACTGCGCACTGTTTTGTGTGAGGAATGGCTGAGGGATTTGGGGCTGTTTACCCTGGAAAAGAGGAGATTGAGGGGAAACCTTATTGATCACTGCAGCTACTTGAAAGAGAGGCACGGGTCGCCCTTTCTCCCTAGTGGCCAGTGATAGTACGAGCAGAAGTGGCCTTAAGTAGCATCAGGGGAGATTCGGGTTGGATGTCAGGAGGAATTTCTTTCCTGAAAACATTGGAACAGCCTGCCCAGGGAGGGCATTGAGTCACCATCCCTGGAGGTGCTGAAGAGAAGGGTGGATGTTGTGTTGGGGGACAGGGTTTAGTGGTGCTGATAGGGCTAGGAAAATATTGAACTTGATGATCTTGACATTCTTTTCCAGCCAAAACTGTACTATGATTCCATGACTGTTGGTGGGAAGTACCTAGGCACTGCAGTTTTCACAATAATTATTTCAGTTAACACGTTTACATGTTTTATCATGTTGTTTTATTATGCTTGTGCAGTTTAAAAAGGGCCAGGGGTTCCCATATGAAATAACATAACGTAAATCTGTATTATTATGGACTCTGTATACAGTGTCAGCCTCAAGGAAATACCAATTGTGCTTCTGTGCTTTAGGGACAGCAGCAAAGACTCAGCCCTCTATAAAAACTTAGTAGAGCTTTTTCCAATTTTGATAATGAAAGCTCAAGAAAATACTTTATAAGAGTGATGGACATGCCCCAGGGCTTGTACCAGAAGCCCCAGATGCTGGGAAGGCTGAGGGGTAAAAGCTTGTATCCACTGGACTTGGCTGTTTGTTGGAGGTCTGTCCTTACCATGAGGAGGTGGTAGGGATGGAGAAGGCTGTGGGGCTGGGATCCTGGAGGCTGCGAGAGCAGATGCAAACATGGATAAAATGGGGAGAGTAAGAGCCAGTCCCAAGCAGTAGGAAGTGAAGGCAAGAGCAGCAAGACCTATCTAAGAAGCCTCACAGAGCCAGTTTGGTAGTGTTATGAGGGCACTGATTCCACCTTTAACAAAGCTCTGATCACAACCTTTTTCCAAGGCTTTTTCAAGACAGTGCAGCTTAGCGTTGCAGCAAAACTGGGCTTTGAAATGCTCCATGCAGCTTCTCTGTTGGCAGCCACCTCAGTCCATCAGCATTGTAGAATCACTTAGTAGTTTGGGCACAATCAGACCAGTTAAAATGAAGACCGAGAGTGTTGTGAGTTCAATAGCAATTGATCTGTACGCAGCCGGTATGAACTGAGCCTCCTCTGGTGTAAATGGCCTGTGCAGATTTGAATGAAGTCAGGACCTCATAGTGTAGTTTTTCTTGGAAACCCACCTCAGGAAATGCTGCCATTAGTATGGGACTGCTTCCCCATCTTGAACACAAGTGCAGAACAGACTGCTAGTAAATACACAGGACAATAAATCCCATGGCGTCACACAGTTATCGACTCCTATGTGGTCACTGTGCACTTCAGACTGATGACTCGAGGGACTCATGGCATAGCAGGTGCTACCCCTGGTGTGGGAAAAGCTCCCTCTTTCCCTGAAAGTGGGGTTTGGGAAACAGCAGCTCTTACTGTAGCCAGGCACTTGGGATGTGGGTTCATCTCATGCAGCATCTGCTGAAGATGTACAGTGTGCTCTGTCTGTTCAGTTGTTAATGATCCTGACCATATTTCTAGCATGGAGCAAGTGAGTCCTGGGTCTTGGGATCAAGCTCTAGGGCTCTACAGCATCAGAATCTCTGCACTGTTTCAGGATAATGGGAGATGAGGTGCTGGAAATCTTGGCTTTCTTATTGAGTTTCTAGCTCCATCTGGATTAGAGACCTCCATGGTGCCAGAATGTTGCTCTTACTCCATTAGCTAGTAGCTCACAGCACTTTGCTTTGTTGTGATCCAGAGTCCAGGTTCTTGTTCTTGCTATTTGAACCTTGTTTAGAAAACGTGAACTTCCTCCCAGCTCTTGAAGGGTGTTTTATGGTATGAGCGTTGCCTCACCTGCACCTAAAGGCAGTGGATTGAAACCTGATATTTAGTCTAGAAAAAAACAAAACAAAAACAACTAGGCAGTTGGTGATGGTTTAAAGAGGTGGCTTTGAAGAGAAGATTTGATCTTTTAAAAGGTATGTGGGGATGAGGAAGCAAATGACTATAAAGGACAGCTGTCAGAAGAAGCCTGTAGCATTTATATCTGCAGTCCTTCCATTTTTTTACTTCATTATCTATCTGGAAAGTGATGGAGACATACAGAAACCAAACAATTATTTGCTTTTAAAGTATTTTGATCTTTAGCGTGAAGGTTGGGAGAGCCCTTCATTGGCCTTAAGCCACATGTTTTGGTTGGGTTTTACTTGGGGCTGGCAGGGAAGGATAATTTTATTTCCTCACTGGGGTGAGATTGTTGTAAAAATTCCTCCAAGATGAAAATCCCTTGGGCTTGGCATGGTTGAACTGGGAATAAACACTGTTTGTGGTGTACAGGGCATTGGTTAAAATATACACCAGGCCCTTTGCAGTGAGAGCTCTGTTATGTCTGGCCTACCGCACTGGGATTTCACTTACTGAAGTTAGCAAACTGAGTCAGTGATGGAGTGATCCAACACAACTTACTCTATAAATCTTTAGTAAGACATGGGACCAAAAGAAGAACAATGCAATTATGAGTTGGAATGCTAAGTATAGAGAGTGTGTGGTTTGTCTACCGAACCAAGTTCCACAGTGGAAGTTGCTGTGCATCAGCACAACCAGCAGAAGTACAAAAACCCTCTATGGGTTGTCCAGCCACCTTTGTTATAAAAGCATTTTCTTTCAACCTTCTCATAACAAGCTGGGGTTGTTTAGTCTGGAGAGGAGGAGGCTGAAGGGAGACCTTGTGGCACTGTACAACTGAAGGGAGGTTAGAGTGAGGTTTCTTCTCTCCTATGGCCTGTGACAGGACTGGAGGAAGCAGCTGCAAACTGTGCCATGAGAGGTTTAGGTTGGGTATTAGGAAACATTTTTTCACTGAAAGGGTGATCAAACACTGTAACAGACTTCCCAGTGGTGGAGCCTGATATCTGGAGGTGTTTAAACGGTGTCTGGACTTGTTGCTTAGTGACATGGTTTGATGGTCATCTGGCTGTGTTGAGTTGAAGGTTGGATTAGATGGTCTTGAAGGTCTCTTCCAACCAAAGACATTCAGTGATGCTGTGTGTTAGCTGATTTTAAAAATGTATTTGCTAATGACGGCACTGTTTTGTGTCAGCTTGACCATTAACTCTCCAAATCTGCTTTGTAAAAAGAACAAAATGTAGCTTGGAGTTAAACAAACCAGCTTTAGTCTTCTAAACAGCTATTATGTGGGCAGCAGCGTCTTGTCCTGTGGTCCCCTGGAAGCCTGGTTTGGTGTCACTGTGGCCTCCAAGGCAGGGCTTGGGTGGTTCTACTGACAGTGAGGCTTGGTGCATGGTGAAGAAAAGCCCCCTTTTCAAGGTGGTACATCCATCATGGTTTTGAGGGCACCTCTATCTTTCCATTGCTTTGCTGGACAAGTGAAAATACTGGTGAGTTCATGTGCTTTGTCTGGGGAGACATGTATTATTTTTGGCTTTGTTTATGTCACGCTAGACAAATCAACTGGGTATCAGAACTCCTGTTATGCACAGAGAGTACTATCCAATGTTTGAATATCAACTTATCACCTAGTTAGAGATAAGACAACAGAGCAACTCTGCTAAGGGAAACGGGATGAGCTTTGTATTCAACTGAACGAAATATCTTCTGTAAAACCAGACAAGAAGTAAGTCCTGAACCTCCATGTTCAACCAGCTACAGCTCTGTCAAAGCAGACACCACAGAGCTACAAAGTGCCTTCTATTTTTCCTACATAGAACACTCCAAGTTGGAGATGAGAATGAACATGCTCCCCCATGAGTCATTTGCTGGTTTTCAGTTGAGATCAGGTTCAAGACCCATCTGAAGGACCTAAATGTGCACAAATCCATGGGGCCTGATGGAATCTACCAAAGGGTCCCGAGGGAACTGGCAAATGAAGTTGCCAAGCCACTAACCATCGTATTTGAAAGCTCAGTGCAGTCTGGTGAGGTTTCTACTGACTGGAAAAGAGGAAACATCACCCCCATCTTTAAAAAGAGAAAAAAGGAAGACCCTGGAAACTATAGACCAGTCAGCCTCACCTCTGTGCCTGGCAAGATGATGGAGCAGATCCTCCTAAAGGCCCTGCTGAGGCATCTGGGAAATGAAGAGGTGATTGGTAACCAAGAGGGCTTCAGCAGAGGCCAATCCTGCCTAACTAATTTGACAGCCTTTTATGATGGTGTTACAGCACCAGTGGACAAGGGAAGAGCAACCAACGTCATCTACCTG
>VZRI01005203.1:206301-236861 GCA_013397515.1 Upupa epops | reverse complement strand
AGACTCTGGGGAGATCTTAGAGCAGCCATCCAGTAGCTGAAGGGGGCTACAGGAAAGCTGGGGAGGGGCTGTTTCCACCTTGGAGTGGTAGGACCAGTTTCAAGTTGGAAAAGAGTAGGTTTAGACTGGAAGTCAGAAGGAAGTTCTTCATGATGAGGGTGCTGAGACACTGGAACAGGCTGCCCAAGGAGGTTGTGGCTGCCCCCTCCCTGGAAGTGTTCAAGGCCAGATTGGATGGGGTCTTAAGCAACCTGATCTACTGGGGGTTGTCCCTGCTCCTGTCAGGGGAGTTGGAACTAGATGATCTTTAAGGTCGTTTCCAACTTGAACCATTCTCTATGAATCGAATCTGGTGGCTTGTTACAGTAGCCAAAGGAAATGAGGCTAAAGTCCAGCTGTGCAACCAGATCCAGGAGGAGGCTGATTCAGAGCATATCCTCCATGAACACACTTCTCTTGTCCATCAGACAGGCAGCTCATCATTCCTAGAACCAGAAGATATATCCAACAGACTTCTCTTTGCATTTGTCTAAGTTGGCTCTGTCCTCTACAAGAGCAAGTGGCCTGTGGTTGTGCAGTCTTCACGCGTGTAAAAACAGACACTGCTAGCTAAGCTGCAGATACTGCTCCTTGTGTGAGCAAACCACACCCCAAGACCTTGTTTATAGCAAGATGGGAGGTACTACACTTGAAGACTGTTTCATGGCAACTGAAACCACAATTAGCACAGATATCTCCATATGTTGCAAGATAATTTCTCTTCTGGAGGGGGTGGATGTTCAAGTATATGTAAATAATAAATTAAAATTATGAGCTTGTTCCTGCCTTGCTGCAGTTTGGTACATAAACTTGAGCAGTGCTCGTTCTCAAGACATCCTTGCACATTAAAATCTAAAATGGCAAAGGAGGGGGGGTTGGAAAAGGATCTACTGCTGCTTTCTACTTCACACATCATCCTTTTTGAAGGGAAAAGAGACAATTGTGTGACTCAACATGAGGAGAAATGTCTTTACTGTGAGAGTGACATAGTACTGCCTCAGGCTGCCCAGAGAGGTTATGGAGTCTCCTTCTCTAGAGACTGTCAGCACCCACCTGGATGCAGCCCTGTGTGGCCTGTCCTAGGGGATCTTGCTCTGGCAGGAGGTTAGGACTAGATGATTTCTAGTTCCTTGCATCCCCTAACTTTCTATGATTCCCACAGCTGGGTGTGAAATGCAATGAAGACAATTGTATGGTCCTTCCGTTCTCAAACACATCTGAGAAAAAAACTGAGTGACAGCACAGCAACCTTGATGGCATTAGCCATAATTACAGGCTGCTGATCTTTGTCAGAACAGGAGGAAACACCAAATATTTGCTATTTGGTATAAATGGAGAGGCCAGAGCTTGTATGTATGTGTGTGTGTGTGTGTATGTGTCTGTGTCTGTACAGAGGACGGGCTTGCTCCTCTCTCTCAAACAGGCTGATCTGCAAGGTGGCAGCTCCTGCTCTTTGTCAGTAGAGGCAGGAGACACAGCCGTGATGTGGAAGGGTCCAGAGCTGAGAATTCACCGTGGCTGACTTTAAAGTTTTTATATTTTTAGCATTGCTAGTGGCAGAGACACAGACAGCAGAATGATCCCAACTCCCTTAGACTGAGAAGTGATTCATGCTCTGTAAAAATAAAGCTTGATGCAACAGCCCTGTATCCTCTGAAGTGAGGACTGCAGCTCTCAAACTCTCAAAAGGAACTTTTTTCCCCCCAGTTGGTGATGACTTGCTGGGGTTTGTGATTAGTGTGGGTTGCCTGTTTCTGGACAGCTCTTCCAAACAGCATTCCGTAGGAGCACTCTCTTTGCTCTGGCCTTGAACTGAAGCTGAGCGTGACTGCCGTCTAGTCTGGCATTCCCAAGACTGGCATGAATTGTTCTCTACTTCGGGCAGATATTGGTCCCTTCTGTAAAGAAACCTGTAATGATTAATGCTTGTCTCTAACTGTTCTTTTAATGTGTAATTGGAGCAGCAGTGTGAGCTGGTGATCTCCATTCTGGCCATCTGCTCTGGGTACTTTCTGAGGCAGAGGGACGATCTATTTCCAGACTAGTGGTGCTTGGTTTTAGTGAGAGAATCTGGATCTTTAGCAAACAGTTTGACATAGACTTGAACTAAAGAAGGGAGAGGGAGCATGACTGGGAAAACTTCTTTTACCAGTGCCTGTGGCTTAAAATATTTCAACAAATGGCATGTACGTTCCATACAAAGCATCTGGAGAAACAAGCTTCTGAGAGCTGAGACCTCTTTTAATCAATTAATTACTTGGACTGTGTGAAAGGATGTTCACATATACATCAGCAATGTGATCTTAGAATGAAACACCACTGGTACTGCGTCTCTACAGTTTTGTATGTTGTTAGTCCTATCTAAACCCTTTTCTCTGTAGCAACACTGCTTATACAAGCTTGTTCCTCTGGGGCTCTGTCTGCATAGAGGGGCTGGGGTGAAGGACTTGACTATTGCTCTGGGATCTACTGGTCTCATTTTTGATGACAAATGTAGTTCTCTCACACAGAGTTGTGCTTTGGTTGGGTTCTTCTCTCAGGCAACTAGAAACAGGATGACAGAGCAGAGCCGGAAGCTGTTAGGGGAGGGTTCGTTTGGATGTTAGGAAGCCCTTCCTCATGGAAAGGGTGGTCAGAGCCTGGACTGGACTGCCCAGGGCAATGGTGGAGTCACCATCCCTGGAGGTGTTGAAAGACAGCCTGGCTGTGGCCCTTAGTGCTCTGGTCTGGCTGATGTCATGATGTTATGTCACAGGCTGGGCTTTTTTAGCCTCAATCAGTCTGTGATCCTCCAGCGAGCAAATTGCCTTGAAATGAATGGAGCAGCACATTGCACTTCCACAAGCATGGAAATACTTCCTCCCATGATACTGGAGTTGCTTGTCCTGGGCCTGCTCTGCAGTGTGGAGCTGCTCTTTGTGTGTCCATGTGCAAGGCAGATGGAGTGACTCAGCTCAAGGAACTGAAATAGTGATTCAGCTAAAAGTTTAACCAGAGTTGCAGAATAGCAAAATCAGCCTCCTGTGGACTTTCCACTATTCCAACAATGATTTATGACCTTTCATACAGCCAGATAAGTGGCTTTATCAGACAAAAACCTCAAACAGGAGTCTAGCGTGTTAACAGAATCACTCAGATCGCAAGTGACATTTTTTTCCTTCCCTTTTTGAGCTTGGTTGTCACATTTTAAATGGCAGTATTTATTCTGAGAAGAGTTAACAGAGACTTCAGCCGCATCGTTGATTTATGCACCAGATACTGTCAAATCGTATTTGCATTAAGGAATGAGCCATAAGCAGCCAACTGGAAACTGTGGCTTAAAAGGTGCATATCCTCTAGATATCTGGGTTCCAATCTAAGATTACGGCTTAAAATTGGTATTAAAAGCTCCAGGTATCTATAGGGGGGCGTATTTCCTTGCTGTGTTCTTTTCTTTGTATAAATTCAGTACACCAATGCATAGTTGTCTGAGATAAGAATAGGAAGCAGTCTGGCTAAAATGTCAGGTCACAGTTGAGGTGCATCTGCAGAGCAGAGTAAGAGTTTTGGTTTATTCATTGATTTATTAGATTTATTTGTTAATCTGTGACTTGGAGCAACCTGGTCTAGTGGAAGTTGTCCCTGCCCATTGGACTAGATGACCTTTGAAAGTTCTTTCCAACCCAGGCTATTCTATGATTCCTTTGTGCAGCAGGAACAGCTCCAAAAGGAGGACAATGCTAGTGTATGGAGAACCTTTAGATTCTTCACAACTGATCCCATCCTTTCCAGAAATCCCAAACTTTGTCATCTGATCTTTGGAATGGGCTGTATCTCCTCTCTTCTATCTCATTTAGCGAATGAAAAACTTAAAATACGCCACAAGAGGAAAAAGGGAAGCAGGGAAAAGGGCAACCCATTACATCTGTGCCGCTCAGGCAAACCCCACAGCACTCCCAAATCACCTTCCAGATCATGCAAATGTGTTTCATAGTGATTTTCTTGTTTGGGTGGCATGGGAGAGGGAGTTAAGATGTAAAACCCATGGGTTTTCTTAGTTGTAGTCTTAGAATTAGCTTAAAAATCCAACCTGAGATAGTTGCCTGCTTTGGAAAATTGCACCACAAGATGTTCAAACTTAGCCAAGCTCGTGTGCAATAGAGAACAGAGCTGCATGCTGAAAGTTCCTGGGCAGGCTGTACCAGGAGCGCAGCAGTGTAATCTGTCACATGAAGTATATATTAGATAACCATGATGTTTACTGTAAGGTAAAGTATAGCTGAGAGTGTGTGACAGGCAGAGAGAGAATATTAAGCTGCTGGATTCAGGAGTGTTTACTCTGGAACAGTAACTGGATGTTAGAACTTGCTTCATGTCTGCTGTTTAGATTAGGCAGGTAAGTATTGCTGAGGGTCTTGGCACTTCACTATTTCCTGCAGAGATTTAGTCCATGTTCTTCTGGGAACCTACAGGATGCAGAAGACCAGATGCCATCTTTACCTAAGAATATAGCTCATCTGGATCCTAGGAAAATCAGAATAAGCTGAATGTGTTATCTAGGCCATCTCTGCTCCACAAAATGCTTTTCAAACCTCATTTACTTGGGTAAAATAATTCCTTCAGTATTTTCAGCATTTTCAGGAACAGAAACCCGTGGTCTCTGTGAGGTATTTATTTCACCAAAAACTAGCATCTTGGCAACATTTTGATTTCTCCCATCTCATCTGCCTGTAGACTCAGCAGTGCTCCTGAACACATGAATCAAGGATAAGGCTGCAGGAGCTTCAGGGTTGTGATCCTCTAAACAAGGCTTTCCTGAGATGTCTATGTGGAAAGGAAAGCTGGGAATGGGAGAAGAAAGCTGGATGGGTAGTGGGGTAATTGGTTTTCTGCAGAACCACGTGGAGCCAAGGCTGGGAAGCAGCAATCACTGGTCTGGCTCAAGTGAGAGACAAAAACAGTGCTGCAGGATGGGACTGCTACAAAGCAGTTGAAATATGTGAAAGCTAGCTCCTGCTTGACTCCAGTTCTGTGATCAGCTGGGAAAGCTGGCATGTCAGTCATGGTAGTAAAGCATGAACATTTCTTTGAGCAGAGCCCTGTAACCAGCGTGGAGAAAGGAATTAATTATCTTCTAAGCATAGTGTAGTCCTTAAACCTTCCCATAAACATGAAACCACTGAAGGGGGGCATTTCAAAAGCCCTGCACTCATGTGGTGTCATCAGCAATGCTCAGGATTGCAGAGTAAACACCAGACAAAACATTGATGTTTCTTAGCAGTGGCTCAGCTGCCAACCATCCCTTTGTCTTTCACTTCCGTTCTCTGCAAGCAGTAGGGGTAGATGGTCCAGGCCCCATGCATGGCCTGAGTCATCAGCTGATGTTCTTGGAGTCTAAAATATCACAAAATGCAGAATAAAAGCTGGCACATGAAGTTAGAGCTCATTACACGTGTAGTGCAGCCTGCTAGGTGGGTCCTCCCTGCCCCCCCGCTGGGCAGAGCTGTGGTTGCTTCTCTGCAGGATGTGCTCTACAGAGGGAGTACCCTAGATGCAGGAGACTGGAATCAAAGAACCACCCAAGCTTGAACACTGCTTCTCCTCTGATGCTGACTAGGTAGCTAGCAGGAAATAAAGGCACTTATCGGGTATGATTGCAGCTAGTCGTAGCTCCATGGTGCTCACAGAACGAGGCAAAAATAATTAGCCTTGTGACTTCACAGCTCAGAACATAACTACATGAGCTGTTTTTGATAAAGTGTTGATGATGTGGTGATGTCTTTTTGGGGAAGTTTCTGGCTGGCTGCTGCTCAACTTTGTGATCAGTCTTGTTAAGCTTTTGCTTTTCATTTCTTTCAAGACAGGGTTGCTAGTATTGAGGAGACACTGGCATTTCAGATCTTTTCTTCATCTGGACTTCTTTATTTTGCTTTCCCTCACCTGTGGCACCTGGTCTATTCTAACACTGTCCTGGCTAGATTTCGTTTAAGGCTGATGTTCAAATATACTCCACTATCGTATGAGGCCAGCTAGTGACTGTTTGCCAAACAGAAGCTGGGCAAGCCACAACAAGCTGAATCTGAATGAGCAACGTAAAAATGGAAATTACAGGAATGTAATTTTAAGAGTCTCAGTGAGTCACAGTCTGTTTGTTAGCAACAGAATGCCTTTGGAGATGGTTTGAACGCTTGGGGAGAAGAGTATGGGACACGTCACCTTCACTCACACTGAGTACACCGTTGTCCTGCTGTGGCACTTCAGAAGATGTGTTGCTCAGCAAGAGCTATGCTGGAACTGTTGAGTTCAGAAACAGGGAAAGAATTGAGCATGTATCCTGTAACTTTAGTCACAACTGGAATACAGTTATGCTCTATTCTCTTTTCTAGATACTTCTGTGATGTACAAAGAGAGAGAAGGATATGGTTCTCTCTGATCTGTGAAGTTTTGCTTTAATGTTAATCTGAAAGTAGCTATGAAGAAGAGCACTGTCCAAATGGAGGCGGCTTTGTGGTTCACCCTTTAATATCATCTTATCCTAACCAGAAGTCATAGCATATGTGTGGTGATTAATCTTGACTCTCTTTGGTTACTGAATGTTATTCATTATACAGATGGCCTAAAGTAAACACAATGTCCTGCCTTGGACAGGTTCTGCTTGGGAACCGTTTCTTTTGGAGACCCTCTTTCTCTGGCACTCTTCAGTGATGATTGTATGGGAAATACCATGTTTAAAGGGTTGGCTGGCAGACTCGATCTCTGTTATCTCTGCCTCTGTATCAGCTTTCTCTACAGTGATTGGAGGAAATGTGACCAGGATACAGCCTGCCTCTGGGCTACTCACTGCCGTGTTTGCTCTGAGTATGGTCTTCAGAAGAACAACTCCACAGCCAGCAAGGGCCATGGTTTTCTTCTTTGTATGGTTCACCCACCCAAAGTGTTTGCTCAGAGCAGTTGTGTAAGTAGTGAGATTTCTGGGAATGCAGAGAGGTTGCAGTGACCTAAAGAGGAAGAAAGACACTAATGCCCTATGTCTGATCCTGTCATTTTTGCTCATGCTCAAAGAATCTGTTGACTTGGAGAAACCAGGAGTGCAAACATGGCTGGGCTGTGCTGGTAATGATACTCCTCTTAGGTGTCGCATTCCTGTTTGCAGAGCAAGACTAAAACTTTTGGCGAATTCTTCGCAAGCTGGTTCATCATCTCAGATAAGCGACACAACTGTTGGTCATTGAGTTTGTTGTGGCAGTTCCTGAGGACCAAATCAGAGTAGAGCTATATTACTGTAGGCATCAGAGTCCCTGTCCCATGATTAGGTTGTAGAGAAGGGCAGGCAAGACAGGGAAAAGGCTGGTTGCAGAAGCTCATGGTGACAGATTTAGCCCTCTTCTCATTGAATGGTGTGTGCTTGAGCGCTGTGTGAACAGCACCTGATATTTGTGCTCACTCTTGGTTGATGTGAGGGCTGCAGAGAGGAGCCCTATGAAGTGTATGAGAGCATGGCATGAACGGAGGGCACAAGATTCCTCTGTTCTGTATCTCCCTCGTCTTTTTTCTTTTCTCTTTTTTGACTCCTTTTTCCAATGTAGCTTCTTTCAGTATCCTCTTTGCAGATCAGTTGGGCTACCTTGGTTAAAATGTTATTTTCACAATGTGATGATTAAAGAACCAAGCTCAGTCCTGGTGAATGGAGAGGCCAGACTTATGCATGAGACAGGGTGATGGCTCCTGGGCTCACAGCATCCCGGAAGGCTGGGTGAGCCAGTATGGCTGAGGCTGTCATGAGGATGTAGTACTGTTTGTGGCTGAGTTGATTTAATTTCTGTAGAGTGAGCACTAAGCACCTGTGGACCTTGTGCCTGGTAAGTGAGAGAAGCCCCGGTTTGGAGAAAGCCACCCTGCTTCTTGCACACAAGTGCAAATTTTCGACATGATCGTACAAGACTGTGCTTGATAGCTGCTGTGAGTCCAGGAGAGCAGTAAGAAGGAAACCTCTACCAGCTTTACAGGGTCTTTTTCACTCTGCTTAATCCCATTCAAATGGAGTATGGTTGGTGCCCACCAGGACCACACTACTCAGAGTTTCCATGGGAACCTGCAGGGTTGTATCAGTCTCTAAGGGAATTAATGTTCCTGTTGCAGAACACAATGAGTAGCATGGTTTGGAACTGTATGCCTTGAGCACTTTGGAGATGACTCTTTTTTTATACCTCAGGATGATCCTAACAACTGATGCACGGTCACTGGTACCTCTTGCTGCTGCTCTGGCTGTCCCCTGCACAGGGGCTGGGTTGTCAGTTTGGTATCTTCCCAACTGAGACCACTTATTCCCTCTACTTTAGAGGCATCTGAGTTCAGCTCCCTGGGGCAGAGCTCATAGACTCAAAGGTGCAAAGGTCCAACTGCTCTGAACTCTGCCCTGACTTTGTTCCTCCTCTTAAGTGTGTAAAAGCTGTTGACATATAACCTAGATATGTGCTAGTTCATGTTACTTGTACCCAGGTCTGTAGGTTACAGCTCTTTAGGGATCTATCCTCCACCTTTGTGTTTACAGAGACCCACAGGCTTCACCTCTTTCTCAACCCCACTAGCTGGGATTTACTGTTTCTGCCTTAAGCCAACCATCTAGACCACAGATGCACTGTGCCACAGCACATGCCTCTGGGGGGGGTGTGTGTGTATTTTCTGTTTCCCTTCTCTGCCTTTTGCAGAAATGCAGAAAGGACCACCCTGGGGTGTTCTGAGTTCTGCAGAGTGCACTGTGTACTCAGCTGCTGGGATAGGGGTCTTGGGATCCCCTCAGCGGGACAGGTTTTGTCAAGCAGAATAGAGCATCCAGTGCTCTTGTGCAGATGATGGAGTTGGGGAGGGAGTGTCAACTACAGCTCTACTAATGTTTGGGAAGTTTGGTAACTCAGTACACAGAAGGGGCTAGTTTACTTTTTTAACAAAGTAATGGCCTTTTCTTCTTTCAGCCTGCTGCTAGCAGACCTATAAACTAAAGAGAAAGGAATAAATAAGGAATGGCTTCAGTGGAGCTGATGCAAAGCTGGAGTCAACAAAGTTGACTGTTGAGTCCAGTATTGGACTTCGAGCTCATCTTCTTCTGGGAGGGGAGGTAGCTTTGGCTCTATTGTTGCTGAACTGCTACAGAGCAGATACTAATTTTCACTCCATCACAATAGTGATCAAAATTGGAACTGCTCCAAGGAAAGATAATTTCTTGGCACATGAACTTGTTAAAATGCTTTTTAGGGAAGTTTTCCCTATGGCCAGAAATCCTTTTAGGTTTGGTTGGTTTTTTTAAGGAGCATAGTAAGGTACTGTGTGACCCCTCTGCAGCTGTGCCAGTGACAGCCTGTCTGTCTGGAGGCAGAAACCAGAGGGGCCAGCCAGCAGGTCCCCTGAAACACAGTGCCACCATGTTGTCTACTTGCAGTCAACTGCTGTGGAAGGTGGCGGGGTGACACAATGGTATGTGACGTGTTTTCCAAGCTGGTCTCTTTACACTGTAGTAACTGCTGGCAAAGACTGAAAATGCAGCCTGTAGCACAATAAACGAGTAATTGTAACTGGGGAGCAGGGGTGAGCACATGTGCAGCTGTCAGCATGCCTTTCAAAACCATTTTTTCTTGTATCTGTGTTTTAGATCTCTCGTCTCTTGAACCTTTGGGAAGGAACCAGTGATTTAGGACCTGAATGACACCTAATTTAGTGCTACCAAAAATTGGTAGCTGCCTGTTGGTGGCGAGGTTCTGAAGATGCGGCACACATGTTAGGAGAAATGGAACATAATGCCATGCTACATGCTTCAGCTGTCCGGGTAAGTGGCTCACTTCACTCCACAGCACAAGTCTTTATGCTTCAGGGTAATAAAACAAGACATCTGCTTAGGTGGTGGTGCTTCGTCAAGAAATTCTAATCAAGGACTGTGTGCACAGAAAATATTTCACAGAATCACAGAATGTTAGGGGTTGGAAGGGACTTCGAAAGATCATCCACTCCAGCCTCCCTGCCAGAGCAATTGCAGTGAGGCATTTGCAGTGAAAATAAAGGAATAAAGACCTCTGAACCCAACCAGTAAGTCCACCATGAAGCAGGGAGCATAGGTCAGGCGCATGACAAGATGCACCTTGGAGAACAGCAAGTTTCACGTCAGCTCTTTAACAGCAATGCAGCAAAACCTTGCTTCTGAAGGTCAGGCTAACAAGAGCTGACTTTCTCTAACAGACCAAAGTCTTTTTCATGAAGTAAGCCAAACTTTTCCATGAGACCTCTTTTGTTTGGTTGGTTTTGAAATGCTGTTTGATTGATCCTGCCTTGATCACCTCTCAGTACCCCTAAGAATTAGCTGCACAAAGCCTCTGTCCTACCATGCCCAATGCTTCTCTGAGTGAGGAGCTCCACTAAGTCACTTGTATTACACAAAAAAACCCCTTTTGATGTTAAGACTCTCCCCTGCTGACCGTTTGCGTGTGGGTAACTCTTGTTACAAAGGATCTCCTTGCTTACAATTCCCTATCAAAGTGGAAGGAATCAGAGCTCTCTCAAGTGCAATTGTAAGGGACCACGTCAGCAGTACCTCCATGCCAAGTGTTATTCTGAGCAAGTGAGAGTTCTAACTGGCATTCATGTAGATGGGGTTTTGGTCCCCTTTTTTCATCTTATTTGGGCTTTTTGTTGGGGTGGGTTTTTGGCATTTAGATTATTTCACATGGTCATTCTGTTTAAGATTGTCAGCACTGTTGAAAGCCTTAGCTCTGTGTTGTTTCAAGTAGATGGCTTACAAACCATATGTCACCATAGTTGCAATACTTCTATTCCTGGTGTGATTGCTGGGTATTTGAACCCTGGCCATATATCTGGTGTTTGGTAATGTCACTTCTCTGTCAGTCACTAAGAGAATAGCATTAGTGTCTTCAAAGTCCTGTAAAGGTCTTAAAGTGGGAAGTGCTGGATGTGACCTCAGTGGTGATGCCACCAAGTTCTGGGGTATTTCACAGTTGCCAATGATACACACTGACTACAGAACCAAAGTTCCCTTTTCAGGTCTCAGTGTTGCTGTAGAATATACAGAGCGTTCTCTTTCACTTTTAGAAGAAAATGAACCTAAATAAATCAGTGGTTGTGCTGTGGCCTCCGGGCCTATGGCTGGCATCATTATCCTTTAAGGTCACATGAAGAGCAACCTTCAGAGTTGTTGATTTGTCTCTTTCCTATGAGATACAAAAATTGGGACAAGGCATCAATCCTTTGTGTGTTGCTCAATGATGCTGGACCAATCAGTGTCAATGAGAACCGCCATGACATCAAGTAGGGCCATCACTCATCAGACCAGATTGCCCAGAGTCCCATCCAGCCTGACCTTCAATGGCTTCAGGGATGTGGCCTCTACCACTTCTCTAGGCAGCCTGTTCCAGGGATCCCCCACCCTCAGATTCAAGAACTTTTTCCTCATGTCCAAACTAAATCTGCTCTTATCCAGCTTAAACTCATGACACCTCGTCTTATCATTCCCTGCCTTATTGAAAAGTCTTCCTCAGCCTTCTGACAGCCGCTTCCAGGTATCAGAAGGTCATTATAGGATCCCCTGCAGAGTCTTCTCTTGAGGCTGAACAGCTTCAACTCTTTCAGCCTGCTCTTGTAGCAGAGGTGCTCAAGCCCTCTGTTCATTTTCATGGCCTCCTCTGGACCTGCTCCAACAGGTTCCTGCACTTGTGTTGGGGGCTCCAGAGCCAGATGCAGGACTCCAGGTGAAGTCTGACCAGAGCAGAGCAGAAAGGTAGAAACCTCTCTCTCAATCTGCTGACCATACTTCTGATGCAGCCCAGGATGTGGTTGGCCATCTGGGCAGCAATTGCACAGTGGTTAACTGCACGCTGGTTAATAGATCCCATCCTCCAGTGCATGTTTTAGGGGCAGGCACAGCCTTCATAATAGGCTGAACTCACAGACTTGTATTTGCACCGCAATCATCTCTGGAAAGAAATGTCTCACTGAGGAACATTTGCCTGGAAGCATTTGCTATGAATAGGCCTCAGAGCTTTGTCTTCAGTGCACCAAGACATTTGGTTGTATCTTCATCTGGTGCAAACTGGCGTTGCTTTGTTGCCTTTCCAAGTCAATTTACAATGAGCGAAGATTGGTCTTTCTGTTCTCCTTCACATGAAGGTCATGTAACTTCTGTGGCTTTGTGCAATATGTTCTTTCTAAAGAGAAATGAATGTGCAGTTGTCTTTTATTTTGCAATGATCTTCTAAAGTACCCAGTTCAAAGATTGGGCGTGCTTGACATGCTTTCCACCCATTTCTTTCAAGTTAATAATCCTCTGATGCTTCTCACATGATCTGCTGGTCCTGTGAGGGTTTGAGCTTTGATGGAGGAGGAGTCATGAACAGCAAGGGAGGACTGGAAAATCTGGGAAACTTCTGTTTGAGAGGCTTTGATACTGTGCTGATAGTCCATCCTACTGTTAGGCTGTTTCACTATTTCCAGTCTCAGAAGGTCATTTCATAATAGATGTGGGAAGGATTCTCACTTGGTTTGTCTGCAGTTCTCTTAGTTACTTGCAGAGGACTGTAATAACTTACCCATGAACACTAACAGTAGCTTGTTTTCGTTAGGCTCTGAGAGCAGTACGCTTTAAAGGAACAACGTAGAGAGTTGGAGGAGAACCAGTCCCCACTGAGGAAAGTAAAACCTAAAGCTTCAGTAAGAGAGCTGGGAGGCAGACTTTTTTCGTCCCACTCCTTTCTTCTCTGTGATGATTAAGAGCATGAGCTGGTATTCACCGTGAACAAAGGTTTAAGAATTTCTCTCGTAGACAGCAGAGATGTGAGTTGTTCTGCAGACCTACTCAAATCAGGATTTGGCTTCCTGCACAGTCAGGCTTTGACTCAAATCCCCCAGTGTGTCAGGGAAGTGGGTTGTTGGTTGGGTATCCTCCAGACCTTCTTCTAATGGGATCCTGAAGATGAGAGCTTAGAGCACTCTGGGAAGCTGGAGGAGTCTTGAAGCATTTACAGGAACAAACAGACTTGGGAGATGTTCAGGTGCTGCAGGCAATGTGGAGGAAAAGTCCCCTTTAAAACCCAGTAGAGTTTGGGCCCTAAAAGCCAGTAGAGAGAAGAAAGGCAGAGAGTTTGGACTAGAAATCCAAAGCCACTCCCAAATTGCGGATTAAGACAGGGTACCTTTTCCAAGCTCAGCAAGTCTGGCAAGAGTGATCAGGAGCAGGAAACAACCTTCTGCTCTGTTTGAACACTCAGTTTTCTCAGAATTCATAGGAACACGGTATGTTGGTGGCTTCTTGTTCCTATCCCAGTTGAGATGGAATGATTCCAAGAGTGCATGATGTGACTGCACCTATGAGCTGTGTCCCTTATGTATTGGAAGGAAAATGGCTGCACATCACTTCTGTGGTGGAAGTTGCTGCTTTTACAGGTCTGATCTCCTGGAAGAATCACCTCTGAAGACAAAAAGATGACTTCCCTGTGACACTAAGTACATCTGTCAGTGCTGGTTCACTTTGAATTAGTCAGTAAGTTGTCTCAAAGGTCCTGTTTGCACTTGATGCTGCCTCATAGACCCTGAGTCACTCTGTTTCCCCTATGGCTGTGTTCTGGTTGGGATAGTCCTCAAGTGCAGACAAAGCTGAAACTGCCTCTTTCCTAAAAATGTAGTCATACTACTTTTACATTGAGAAAGCATGTTGAACATCACATTCCTTAGTAAAACCCATGTTTGTGTCAGTCCCAATGTTTCTCGGGTGCTGAGACACAGATTAACTTTGCTGGGTGCTTGTGATCAGGATTTCCAGGAAGGACAACCCAGATTTATACCTCTGGGGTGTTAAGTACGAATTATATGTTTGTCAAACAGAAACATCTCACACTGTCCTCTCGATACCTGTGCTGAGGTTATAAATCTATCAGTGTGGAAAGACAAAAGGAACAGTTTTATTTCCTTCTTTGAAATTTGAAGGGTGTCTGAGGTTCAGCTCACTGCTGACTATGAATCCGTACATCTGTGCCACTGTCTTTGCTGAAGGTTCAGACTGTGCACACAGCTAGTTGCTGGGATCATCTCAAGTGCATTCATGTTTATTCTGCAGTAGCTTGGTGATGCTTTTAAGCTCTGATGGGCACCAAGCAGTTGTGCTGCTGAGTAGGAATCTTGGGGCCCACCTCTTGCCATTGAACCCCTTTGTAAGTTATCTCCCAGCTCAGTCATCACTGGCAGTCCTGAAAGCTTCACATCAGACAATCTCTGGAATATTCATTAAGCTCTAAGTACTTAACTAGTGAAATCTCAACAAAAGCACTTCTGAAAGCTGAGGAAGAAAAATCTAACTGCTTGTAATGAAACTCTCCTGCTGGTAGCCATAAATCAGTAGGTTTTTAGTAGCTTTTGATGAGTGCCTTAATGGGGTCTATCAATCTGGCTGCACTTAAACTTTCAGCCCTTTTTATATTACCCAAGCCATCACAAGTCTTCTGATGACAGAGATAACTTAAGAAAGATTTAACAGAAGATGAGTTTAGCTGGCAACCACCTGAAGTCACTAGTGTGCATCTTCCCAGGACAGTCAGAGACTACTCTGATGCAGACTTGTCTTTGGTGGCAGCATAACTACTGGTCTTCCTGTGCTTCCTATCTTCCCTTTCTACCTATAGGCAGTAGCATTCACTCCTTTCCATACCTGCCATAAGACACATGGGGTGAAAATCCAGGTAAAGGAGAGAAAATAAAGAGCAGCATGTGAGCCAGTGTCATCAGGAGTTTGTGTTGGGAGAAAATCTAGGCAGCCACTGCCACATTCCAATCATTAAATGAACTATCATAGAATCATAAAGTGACCCAGGTTGGAAGGCACCTCCCAAAGGTCATGTAGTCCAGCCCTCCTGCTATCTGAGCAATGGATACAACATACCTACTTGAGAGTCTGATGCTCCTTATTTTCACAGAATCACTGAGGCTGGAAAAACCCTCTAAGCTCATGCAGCCCAGCCCAGGACCTAACATCACCACATCAGCCAGACCAGAGCACTAAGGGCCACAGGCACTCTGTCATTCAACACCTCTAGCGATGGGGACTCCACCACTGCTGTGGCCAGTCCAGTACAGAATCTAATCCCCCTTTCTGTGAGGAAGGGCTTCCTAACATCCAACCTAACTCTCCCCTGGCAGCTGCAGGCCCTACCCTCTCATCTTGGTGCTGGTTGCTTGGGAGAAGAAGGAGTTGTAAAGAGGGAGAAGGTCCCCCCCTGAGTCTCCTCTCCTCCAGGCTAAACACCCCAATTCCCTTAGCCCCTCCTCATCAGACTTTCCATCCAGTCCCTTCCCCAGCCTGGACCTGCTCCAGCATCTCAAGATCTTTCTTGTTTTTGCTCCTGTCTCAAAGTTAACAGTAACACAATATCCAGGAACATCCTGTGGGTTAGGAATTTCAGGAGGCATAAATTGAGAGATTGAGATTTAGGTGCTTTTCTTCAACAAGATAAGGCCATTTGAGCTGTAAAGGCCATTTGAGCTGTAAAGTCCATCCACTATTTTGGTTACTGAAGCCAGTGCCACTGCGAGAGAAAGATCAGGCAAGCTGGATTATCAAAGTCAAAGCCAGAGACAGCTCTTGTGGGAAGTGGTTGAGAAAGTCTGGTGTCTTTATTCCTCATTGTGTAGGAAATGAAGACTGTGCATGGGGTGGGGGGAATGCCCTGTTTCTCATTATCTGAATGGTCTTGAAAGAGTTGATGGAGCCCCTCTGTGAAGTAGCAATCTTACTAACGCAGTTTGCTTCCTTGTGTTTGCCTCCCAGTGTTCTCTTCTGGGAGCTTGAGTTCAGGGGCTTTGCACATGGATGCTTTTATGTGTCATAAGGGTGGGTCTTGGCTTTCAGTATCAAGAAAGAGCCAGGCATGGGGAAATGAAACAAAAAGACTCCAAAAAGCAGAGTGGAAGTGATTGACTCATAAGAAAGTGGTGACTGGCTTTCAAGGTGCAAAGTCAGGCCCAGGCTTCTGCCTGCTGTGCTCTGTTGCTGGCTGTGCTGCTCGCTTTGAGACCCATCAGCACACAGAACTGTCACCAGAGCTGACAGACTGGCTGTGCCATGGGAAATGGATGTGACTGATGCCATCTGTTTATGCTGGTGGGTGAGGATCCCCTTCTGGGAGCAAGTGACCCTGGCAGCTTAGCACAGGGTGCAGCGGGCTCAGCAGCTGCAGCTTTGGTAGAGCAGGAGGAGAAACACCTGGAAGCATCTTTGGGGCACCTGTGTGAGCATAGGACAGTGATTTGCACTGTTCCATGAGGTGCACTGTGATGTGGTTCAGTCAGCAGCCCTGTCTCTTGGCTCAGTTCAGAATGTGAGTTACTTTTCCCACTGGAAGGTGGAGGTTTTTGATGTGCGTCCCTAAAGCAGCTTTTCTGTCAGGGCATTTCAGGGCTTTTTTTTGGAGCAAGGCTGTGTGAGAGGGGGAACCCAAGCAAAATCCACTGGTTTTGTTAAGCTTCTTGGCAGAAGCTGTGTATGTGTCCATTTCTTTGAAGCACAAGTGCATCCCAACAGGAAAGAAGTCAGGGAAGGGAGCTACAAGACCTGTGTGGTTCAATGGGGAGCTGCTGCACAAACTGAAGAGGAAGAAGTAAGTCTATAGGTCATGGAAGGAGAGGGTGACCACTTGGGGTGATTATAAGGCTCTGGTGAGAGAATGTAGGGATGCAACTGGGAAAGCCAGGGCCTCCTTGGAATTCAACCTTGCAAGAGAGGTCAAGGGTAACAGAAGGGGATTCTTCAAATCCACTGCAGGTAAAACTAAACTGAGAGGCAATGTGGGACCCCTGCTGAATGAGCTGGGTGCCCTGAAGACAGGATACAGAGAAAGCAGACATGCTGAACACCTTCTTTGCCTCCATCTATACTTCTGGGAGCTGTCCTGGTATCAAAGCCCAGACTGCTGAGGCTCCAGAGGAAGTGGAGGCAAAAGAGGAGCCTGCCTTGGTTGATGGGGACTGGGTTAGGGATGGGTTGAGCAACCTGAATGTCCATAAATCCATGGGCGCAGTTAACGCCTTCCCTCCCCCCAGCATGACTTTATCACAGGCTGCTTTGTCTCTCATCAGATTTGATTAAAGTCTCTCAAACCCCATTAAAAGTGGGAAGAATGTTGCTACTAATTTTTCTGGCTGCTGATTGCAGTTGCATTAGGTAGTTCCACAGTTAGGTCAAGCTGTGGTGTTGGGGGAATGAAAGAGTGAGACATGCTGTACAGAGAGCAATGAGCTGGGCTCTGCTCCATAGTGGATCCCCACTCCAGTTGGGGTGTTGCAGGAGCAGTTTGTCATGTGTGTCCCATGGGTGGGACATCACATAATGGTGAGGGGCTTTCCTAATTGCTTCTGGAGTTTGCTGTCTTGATGAAGAGGCTGAAGACTGAATGTACCACGGGGAATGAGCTCTGGGTTCATTCTGGTGGAAACCCTTTTAGTTAAGGGTCAAGGCAAATGCACTGGCAGCAGGGAAACTTGTGGACAAACAGCTGACAGCAAGCTGCAGGGCTGCTTATTATAGTGTCTTTCACTGTCATTTAAAATCTAGGTATATTTTTATTGCTAAAAATATAAAGATGAAAGAAAACAGCAGGAAGAAGGTCTGAAATAAAAGGTTGCAAGAAATCAAATGAGAAGTTCCCAAGAGTTGTGTGCCTGGGTATTGCTGTGGGAGGAAGCTGGTTTGTTTACCTAGATTAGCTCTCAGCTTATGACCAGTAGTGAAGCCGTGAACACTGGAACATCTGTACTAGCTCTGGCCAGAGGCTGACCTTAACAAAGTACCTTGTCTCTGACTGTGGCCAGTAACACATGTCTTAGAGGAAGTGTAAAAGAGAAACTGGCATAACCTCTGGCCCATCACACCGTGGTATCGGCATCTTGCTCGATTCTGGTGGAGCCGGCAATTGCATTTGGGTTTTGGTTTGGTTTGGTATTTTTATTGTGAGAAGTACTGAGCACTTGTACTTTAATCACCTTTCTGCTCCTTGTGTCCCTAGAGGCTTGGGTCATCTCCCTCTGGCATCTCTTTTCTTCCACACGGAGACAGGAGCAGTGTAGTATGCAGAATCACTGGTCAGTCTCTTGTCCTCTAGCCTTTCCAAGAGAGGGTGAGGCAACCCATGTCCTCAGGAAACACACCTTGGGGGCATTGGAGTAACTTTTTATGGTGGCTTTAAAAAAGGAAGGCTTTATCTTCCTCTTCTCTAGCCTCTAAGGAATTCTTTCTGAGATCCTCTGTATGACTTTATGACCATTCCTGAGCCTTGATCTGGCTGAGTGCTGCATAAAACACTATCTGCAGCAGCCCCAAACGAAATGTTGGATGGCTGTAAAAGTGGAAGGAAGCACAGTATACTCGAGAGATGAGAACTACATGTGCAGGTAGAAAAATTGTATTTTATAGTTAGCATTTTATACTTCTCTGGTGTATTCTTCTGCTCTCAAAGCACAGCCAGTGCCCCTTTGGTGTACATCTGCTTGGTCTGATGTGGAAGTGACCTGTTTGCAGTGAGCAAAACAAGAAGAGCAGAGCATTTCTGAATTCTTAGTCATATCTGAGAACGCTCTGTCTTGCAGGCTCTCATGCTGAAAAGAAAGAGGAAACATCAATTTGTGTTGTAGATTGCAAGTGTTTCAGAATGACCTTGCAACCTCCTGCAAGCAGAGTCAGCCCAATTCAGACACTGGTGATGTTAAGTAATGGCAATGTAATCTGTCCCCGGGGTTATTCCATGGACATCCCCTGCTTATGTGTGGTTATGAATTTCCCTGGAACAGGTTTGTCCTAAACTTAAGCAGTGAATACGAAATCTCTCTCCATTGCATTTTGATCCCTTTTTGTACGAGTTACTGTCTCATTGAGAAAATTAATTAGATAATGAGATGTTACGTTCCCATTTCTCTACTCCTACCCTTTGTGCCTGGAGACCTCCTTCCTGTCTTGTAGATGTTTGGCTATAAAGCCCTTGTTGTGCCCTCCACCGAGCAGCACTGACTTTCTACCTGTTACTCGGCACAGCAAGGGTGACTAGTTTTCCAGCTCTTGCTTTCATTTATGAAAGCTACTTTCATTTACTTAAGTACAAGTCCTCTTCCCACTCCTGGAAATTTCCACTGGCTCCACTCATATAGAGCTTCAGCTTTTTACTTCATCTGCTCACACCAACCTTGCTGGTCAGGTTTATCCTGTCCAGTTTTATTCAATAACAGAGTTAAGCTGGTACTGCTGAACTCTCCTTACCTGGAGGTAGACTTTGAACACTGATTGAACACTGGAACAGATTGCCCAGGGAGGTAGTTGAGGCTCCATCCCTGGAGCTCTTCAACAGGAGGCTGGACATGGCTCAGGGCAACCTTTTGTAGTTGAGGATGTCCCTCTTCCCTGCGGGGGGGTTGGACTGGATGACCTTTGGAGGTCCCTTCCAACCTGGGCCAGGCTGTGATTCTGTGTGTGGCAAGTAACACACTGTGTGGCTGACAGGTTAGGTCCATCACTCGGGTTTGTATCTCGCTTCTCTAGGGAGGTGAGCTAGACTTATCAGTGAATAAAAAGGGACAGAAGGATAAAAAGAAGTGCTTTCATTTAGGTATTTAGGCAACATCTACAGAATTAAAGCGAAGGCAAGGGGAATTAGGGAGACGGCGGCAGGACCCACTGCTGACCTTTACACAAGAGGTGCTTTTGCATTTAGGAGATGAGGGGAAGAAGTGCTGAGGTAATTAGGTGACTGCTCAGTTCTGCTTCATCGTGGGGAGGGATGTTATAAAGAGGGAGGTGGAAGGCAGGAGGCAAAATGGCTTTTATGTTTGAGCATGGGCTGGGAGGAATAACATGCTGTAAATATTTGAGTTGACACAGTAGTGGCCCATTTGGCAAAGAATATAGGGCAATAAATGCAGTCAGGTGATTCAAGGGTGTTGTGCATAACTCTGCCAGGTAGTTAGGTGAGAGACGATCAGGAAATAATTATGGCTGATAAGGGGAGCTTGTAAGGAAGCCATCGCCTTCTGTGACCATGAAAGGTTTTAATGATTAACTCTTATGGGAAAACTAGAAGCACATTCACCTCTTTCTTTCAAGTCACAGCCAGCTGCTCTCCTGCATCATTAACTTGAGGCTGCCCTGTGCCAGGGCCTCACTGTTAAGCATGAAATGGCTTCAGTTCAGAGCAGCCTCTGGTATGTGAATGGGCAAGCTGGGGGCTTCAGAGAAGGGCACATGTGGCAAAGAGCTGTCTGCCCAGGTGCCTGGGTTTCCTTAAGTTAACTCCTGGAGTTTTCACACTGCTCCTGGGAAGCTATGGGAGATTGCTGTCCCCTATAGAGCAAAATGGACCCCCACCCGGGCACTGGGCTCATGTGTGGGTGGGTGACAGAAAGCTGTGTGGCTTGAAAACAGATTCTGGGAAAAGATGCTAGATAGAGAGGGGGCAGCTCCTGCACTTTGCCTAAGTGCAGCAGCATACAGCTCAGCTGCTCCAGGACAGGAACACCAACACACACAGAGTGCAGCTTATCAGGACCTAGGCTGGGTACTGGTTTTAATCATCTCCTTTCTGTTTCCTGATGTGGTGATAAAAAGAACAGATGCCAGCAAAACCAACTCTTGCCCACACGATGGTGAATTGACAGTCTGCAAGTATTCTTCTGCTGCAGCACTTACAGTACAGTATGGCCCAAATGGTTGGCCTTGCCCATGCTGCATACTCTGGCTCCCTAGACTCACACAGGGGAACTGAGATACCATCAAACCTTCTATTCTCCACAACTGGAAGTAATGATTTGGACTGGTTGGATCCCATCTTCTACACCATTGTAGCTCCATTTACAAGGTACAGTAAACACACAGTAGTGCCTTGTGGCAATGACATGGGGAGGTCAAGAGGCCACAGACTCTGTTATGATGGTGCTTGAGATAAGGGAGATTTGTACATTCTAGCTGTGTTTATCCCTACAGTTGGCTGGGAGCGGGTGCAAGGATGGAGACCACACCTCAAGCTGGCTGTGCCTGGTGTTCATAGATTCATAGAATGGTTCAGATTGGAAGGGACTTTATAAAACATCTAGTTCCAACCCCCCTGCTCAAGGCTCCATCCAATCTGGTATGGAACACTTCCAGGGAGGGAGCATCCACAAGCTCCCTGGGCAACTTGTTCCAGTGTCTCAATACCCTTGTTGTGAAGAACTTCCTTCTGACTTCCAGTCTAAACCTCCCCTCTTCCAGCTTGTTGGATCAGCCTTCTGCACCATAGCACAGAGAAAAGGACTGTCTCTTGTGCAGATAACCTTTTTTATTCCCAAAGCTCTGCCTGTCACAGTGACAGCAGAACCATGCCCAGTGCTTGCAGGCGCTGGACTAGCAGTCTCTGGATTCCTTCCATGGAGTGAACTGCCTCTGAATATTATGACAGTGGTGCCATTAAATATAGACTGTGGCAGTGGTGCTGGAGGAGTAGTCTGGATCTTACATAGTCTTTCCTTTGCAACTGCACCGTACAGCTGTTACTAGTGTTTGCTAATTGATTTTACTTGATTAATGCTAATTATTTTTTATTAATTAAGTCTCATTTAGACACATGCATGGCTAGATACAGCTATAAACTCTGCATGGTCTCTCTGCAATCAGAATTGCCCATGGCAGGACAAGGTGTTGCAAACCCCATGGATCTGCTGCTCTGGGCCCACCGGGAATGTTAAGGAGCATCATAGACTGCGGGTAATGCCTGCGACAGTCTGCACTGCTGTACGTGTTGGATCACCTTGGCCAAGATGCAGACAACATCGTCATTTCTTAGCAAATCACGTCATTAATCTATCATCTGTAATCAATAGGCCATGGCCCCAATTCAGCAAGACACTTAAGTACAAGACTAATACCCATCATGCGCTCTAGTGCCTTGATGGGTGGCTTTTGCTTTAGGAGCCTGATTTTGCATTTAAAATTGGATTTGTGCTAAACCGAGGCTTTGGCACCTACACAAAGGATCAGCTGTGGCCTGAGCATGAGGCTCCCGGTGCTCACAGAATAAATAAGATCTCAAAACAAGGAGATGCCATCATGTGGAGAAAGGTAATGAGACTCAAGAAAAGGGACAGACTGTTACCAAGTGCTGCATTGGGTCTTCTGTGGCCCTTCTTACGTCAGTGAGTTGATGGAGAGATCCCAGGTTATGGAGTGGGAGGTGTGAATGTGGTTAAACTGCATTTGGCTGTCCTTAGTGCTGGACAAACACACCGTGCCCCAGAGAGGAGATAAGGGGAGAAGAGAGGACTTGCTCACAAACAGGCAGAGCAGCAGCTGTGATTTCTTACAGTGCATACTGGAAGAAAACAGGGCTGATTTTCCCTGTACAACTTAAGTAAATCCTTATAAAGCCCTATTGAAACTTTATTCTTAACATTTCTATTTAGAAAAAGGTAAATCTCGAATGTCATTTAAGAGTGTTTCTTTGCTTGTTTGAAGGATGAGTTGGGGACAGTCACTTTGGTGCCTCCCTGGGGCCAGGGTTCAGGATGTAGAGAGAAAAATCCCTACCCTTGTTAAACCCTCAGATTCCTCCTCATTCATGATTTCTCAACTAGGCAGTGATGAGGTAGCAATGAGAAATCCAAGGGAAGTGAAGAGAGACTTCAGGACCTTGGGAAGGCTGGTTAAGGGATCAGAAGCACAAGTAGTGTTCTCCTCTATTCTTCCAGTTGTAGGGGTTGGTGAGGAAATAACCAGGAGCAGATCAATCTCTGGCATTGAGCAGCAGGACTTAGGGCTCTCTGCCAGAGCCCAACCAGAACTCAGTCTAGCAACCTAAAACTCCTTTATTGCAAGGGTTCATCAGGCTGCCATCTCTGGATGTGTTTAAAAGCACTGAATATCTGGAGCTGAGGGACAGGGTTTTGCATTGAGTTGGGGCAGTTGGGTTAATGGTTGTACTCAATGAGCTTGAAGGTTTTCTCCAACCTAGTTGGTTCTCTGATTCTATGGTTTTCATATCTTTTTATCTGTCTTCAGCTTGCATAGCTTGTGGTCAGTTTAATACTGAACCTCTCATTTCACTGTCAGCTTTTTGAAGTATATATCTTACAAACACTCATCTTCCTTCATCCAGATCTCCTACAATGACCCCTAGAAAGCTGAGGAAGAGAAAGCAGAAAGTTTCAACTCACCTGGAGAAGTTTCCAGTGACTACCTTGTGTGGTAGGAGCCTAAGCTGTAGCGAGCAGCTGGAGGACTAGGATCCTCCAACCACTTAGACACTTGATAAATTCCCTCTAAACTGTGTTTAAGTGTGCAGGAGAGCCTAGTGAAGTGAGTAAATAAGCAGAAGCTTTCTTTGAAGCACACAGCCAGGCTTGCCCCTACTTGATAAACCCTATGCTGGGAGTTCAGTTAGTACCCTCAGGCTTAAGGAAAGGCTGGAGGTGTTTGCCTGCCTGGGTGCTTTGTCATAGGTGTGTAGCAAGACAGGAGAGTCTGAGCTTCAGGTGTTGAGCTGGTATCACTTGGAATTGTTCTGCTGACTTGGAAGGAAGCAGTATGATTTATGTGTCTGTCAGATGTCCTCAGCAATGTTTGGGTTTTGCTTATTACCGCAGATTCAAGAACTGTTGGAACTGATAATCACTCTCCCACACGCTGGCAGCGGTGGAGGCTCTGTCCCCATTACACTGCAGGGAGACAGAAGCTTTCTCACATCACTGGGATTTGGGCAGAGCAGCACTAAGGTTTGGTGGTTGAAGGGTGATGAACTCTACGCTGAGGTGTGCAGAGAGCAGAGGTTGAACCCCAACACAGGGGTAGGTGTACAACTGTGGTTTTGGGGTCCCAGTCATAAAGTCAGAGCTTGGTCACACATCACAGACCACCTCTGTCCTCCCTTCAAATTACTTTCTTGCTGTGACCTGCTTTGGTCAAAGCCTGCTCCTGACCTTAGAGGGGTCACTGGAGAAGTCAGGACCACCTCTACCACATACCTTAAAGCTTTGGCCTCTCTGCTGAGCATCTGCAAGGAGCTGCAGTACTGGCAGCATTGCTGGTGGCTACCAAATACACACTTTTCCATCCACACCACCATCGTCCTCGCTTGGTAGTCCAGTTTCCCTGGTTAGGTGACTGCAGTACTAGGACTGCTCTGGTGCAGTTTTGCCTTATGTTGATTGATCATGGCTTAGTGCTCAGTGTTTAACATGACAACAGACTGTTTGCAAAGTCACCGCAATTCAAGGCTCTAATTGTCCTATTTTTCAGAGGAACTGACTCTCTGGCATGTAAGTGGGTCAATGAAGTATTCTTTTGAGAGCTATCCTTTTTCTAAAGGCAAAACAGACTTTTTGTGGCTACATGGGTGAGATCTTTGAGATGCTAAGCGGGGATGATGCAGGCAAACCCTCAATAAACAGGGTTGGACCGATGTTTATGTTAGATTGGTGGCCACATTGCATTCCTCCAGCATGGCACACCTAGTGAAAAGCTCTGAAAGGGCAGAGATAGCAACTGATATTTAGGAACAGGTTATAGGACAATAGCACTAAGGGCCACAGCCAGGCTGTCCTTCAACATCTCCAGGGATGGAGACTCCACCACTGTCCTGGGCAGTCCAGTCCAGGCTCTGAGCACCCTTTCCATGAGGAAGGGCTTCCTAGCATCCAGCCTAACCCTCCCCTAGCAGCTTCAGCCCCTGCCCTCTTGTCCTGCCACTAGTTGCTTGGGAGAAGAGCCTAACCCCCACCTGACTACAACCTCCCTTCAGGGAGTTGTAGAGAGGGAGAAGGTCCCTCCTGAGTCTCCTCCAGACTGAACACACCCAGCTCCCTTAGTCTCTCCTCATTGAACTTTTCTGTTGAACAGATGTTCCTTTTCTCCTACAACACAGCAGCAACAGGCAAGCCACCTTCTGCCTGTGTTGCTGAAAAGACATCTGTGGTTTTGATGGGTCATTCCACCCTGGTGTGGCTTGTCTTCAGTGCCATGCAGAGCTGATATTTGGAGCAGCTTCCTTCTGCTGCCAGCCATGACCATTCAATTGCCTGTCAGGACTAGAGAAAATTTAACAGTGGGAGCTGCATACAGAGCAGTTGTGGAACAGCCATGCCAGAGCTTGGCTTTCACTGAACCCCTTTATAGTCCCATTCTGATATGATCTTGGATGGCGCCCATATGGAAACTACTCCCGCCCAGCTTTAGACTGCTGTGGCACAAGGATGAGAGGGGCACTGACTGCTGTGAGGGTTAGCATTCCTGAAAGCCTCAAGCAGAGCTCACAGCCCCTTGAGTTTTATGGAGTTTGCCATCCTGCTCCAGGGCCAGCTGTTCTCGCAGCATCCCACTGCTTCCCACTACACCACCCAGCAGAGCCAGGGCACTCTCAGTTCCTCCCTTGTGGGAAGGCTTTAAGGTGGTTTTGCAGCCACCAAATATTTCCCTGGGGGAACTACATGAAGGGATTTATGGTCCTTGTGCTCTTAGCTGGAGCTGATGCCTGAGCTGAAAAGAAGTGATTCACTGTTTAGAGGATGATTTAGAATCAGGCTCTGCATAAAATTTCAGCTAAATCCAAGGGCATTGTTCTGGCTTGAGACTCAGGTTAGCAGGTTTATCTCCTGAAGCAGACAGACATGAGGTGATGTATCCAGGAATATATGGTATGGGTTAAATGAAGATGACTTTGCTAGGGTACTAGTACCCTGGGGCTTGTGCCTGCCATCTTCCTGTGCTTTCAATGGCCTTGGGGTCAAGCACCTAATGATGATGGGCAAGAGGTCTGTCTACTCCTTAACACAAGTCTAGAAATACACCTTAGTTGATGGTTGGGTTTAGAATCTAAAATCAATCCCTGCTGGTTTCTGTTTAGCCAGGCATCCCTGCTGAAGCACCAGAGTGACCCTGCATGGGCTATGGTTGCTTAGGTGACCAGAATGGAGTGTAGACAGTCCTGGAAGGAATAAACCAAAGAACTCAGAGCCTTGGGTCACAGCTGTTGTTGACTTGTGTTGACCTTGCTGAGACCTGTTTGGTGCCGTGTGCTGGGGGACAGGTCTGTGTCATAGCTGGCGGCAGCTGTGAACTCACAACTAGCAGAACACCACAGAGCTAGGAGGACTCTGAGCATCCCCTTTTGCAGTGCAGCAGTGCAAGCCAGGACTAGCCAGAAAGGGCTAATCTTGTAGTACATGGGAAACCCTTTATCTTTGAGCCTTCAAAGCTTTCTCAGTGCTGGAATTTTCCCATAAAAAATAAGTTTTCTCTGCAATAATGTTTTCTCAAACTTGGTTCAACATGCCTCCAGTTCAGAATAGATCTTGCTAGTTTTACTTGGTTGAGAATGTAGGCATGGCTGGACATGAAGTCATGCATTCAAGGTGTTTATGGATTCTCTTGTGAATGTATGGAAAACATGCATCATTATTTTGACTTCCAGTGCTGGAAATAGTGCAAATAAATGACTGTGAGTCAGAAGAAGGTGAATCAGCATAAGTTAGATCTGCCAGTCGTTTAAGAGTGCAAACATGACTTGGATAATTATTTGGCTAATTAGAGCAGACCTTCGAGCATTGAAATCCAGGGTTTTCCAAGGAGCTTGGCAGAATTAGGTGCCTAAGTCTTTCTGCTATCAATGGGAGGTTGGTAGTACTTTCTTTAAATGCTCGGGTTAGCAGAATACCCAAGGCGTTTTATTCAGGTGTTAAAGGAGCAGCATTTCTTTCCCCAAAAGTGTGGGCAGTGTGTTTCCAGCAAGAAGGACAGAACACTGCTAGGTAGAGACCAACAGTGCCCACTTCAGTCCTCTTCGCATGCTGGATCCTAGCAGAAGGACTTAAGGTGCTCACTGGAGTTGTGAGTTGAAATTGCTCTCTGGCCCCAAGAGCACAAGATCTGTAGTGTGGTCTAAGGGTGGCAGCTCTTTCCCACAGTTCTTGCCAACACTGCTTGGAGAGGACACATAAATGTGTGAGCACTTGGCATCATCCAGCATAAAATGAGAGCAGACAGGCAGTTAGTCCTGTGTGAGAGGTCAGACAGAATTAGCATGGTTGCTGTTTGCCCCCCTGCTGTGCACAGTGACACTTGTTTATCCAGTAGTACAGCTGCTCCTTTCTCAGAGGGGTGCTGTGCATTCCAAGTGTTCACCCAGACACTGATGTTTTCCATAGGACACGCTGCTGTGTCCCCATCTGTGGTAGTCACTGTACACCATAGAAGGTACTGGGTTGGAAGGAACCTCCACAGACCATGGAGTCTGACTCCCCTACAACAAGCAAGGCCATCACTCACCAGACCAGATTGCCCATCCAGCCTGACCTTCAATGGCTTCAGAGGTGGGGCCTTCACCATCTCTCTAGGAAGCCTGTTCCAGGGATCCTCCACACTTAGATTCAGTAACTTTTTCCTCCTGTCAAGTCTCAGTCTGCTTTTTTCCAGTTTCAAACCATGGCCTCTCATCCTACTGTTCCTTGCCCTTGTGAAGTCTTCCCCAGCCTTCTGAGGGACCCCTTTCAGGTATTAGAAGGTCACTATAAGCATGGGCTGATGCAGCCAGGTAAGAGTTCACATCAGTCCTGGTGCAGTTTGCTTACCTTGGACAGCATGGTGGGAGACATGCACCTCTGCTCTTGTGAAAGATCCTGGCAGCACAGCCTGCTCCAATTAGAATACAAGGGCTGAAACAGGGTCTGGAGTCAGTCTGTCCTCCACTGTGGCAGTGGCACCGTCACTGCTTTTGTGGTAAAGTAGGGCAATTTCAGTGCCAATCACAAAGACATGCAAAGTCATTGATCTTCCTTTTAGCCTCAGCATGTTTTCCTTCTGTGAGATTGTACAGCTGGCAGGACAGCTCTGCCTGCAAAGGGTTTCCTTCCACTTGGGCTCCATCCAGGCCAGACAGGAATCCTAATGTTTTCTGCTTTATGGCTCGTTCAGAGTAGCACAGCTTGGTTAGTTCTCCTCCAGATCACCCTCTCTGCACAGATATGACTCATGGGAACAGTTTGGGGTTTGTTTTTATTGAGAGAGTTTGCCCAGAGCAGGAAATGGAGGAATGGGATCATCTTCATCAAATAGGTGTGACGGTTATGTCTCAGAGGCCTGGCAAAGGCTGTGGTAGGGAGACAGTGTGCACCAGAGCTGGGAGCGTTACCTGGGGTGCTGTGCTCTCTGCCACCAAAATGCCTTTCTACGTTGGGCAACAATTTAAGGTGAGGAGCCTGTACTGACCAAGTGAGCAGCAGGCTTGGAACTCAGTCAGAGAATCATAGAATCGCAGAATGGTTTAGGCTAGATGGGACCTTGAAGATCATTTAGTTTCAACCCCCTGCCATGGGCAGCAACACCTCCCAGCAGACAAGATTGCCCAGAGCCCCATCCAGCCTGGCCTTGAACACTTCCAGGGATAGAGCAGTCACAACCTTCCTGGGCAGCCTATTCCAGGGCCTCAGCATCCTCATGGTGAAGAACTTCTTCCTAATATCCAATCTAAATCTACCATATTTTAGTTTCAGGCCATTGCGCCTGGTCCTACCATGCCCTGTCATTGCCAAAAAGCCCTTCCCCATCTTTGCTGTAGCCCGTTCAGGTACTGAAGTTAGTTCTCCCCAGGGCCTTCTCATATCTTCTCTTAGCTGAACAACCCCAGCTCCCTTAACCTGTCTTCACAACAGAGATGCTCCAGCCTTCTGATCATCTCATGGCCTCTGCTGGACCTGCTCCAGCAGATCTGTGTCCCTTTTATATTGGAGAATCCAGAACTGGATGCAATACTTCAGGTAGGGCTTCACCAGAGCAGAGTAAAGGGAGAGAATCACCTCCCTTGACCTCAGGTGTTGATGCTTTCCAATGTAAGGCTCTCCAACGTTGCGGGGTCTTCCCGTGCCACTTCCATTCTTGGGAACTTCCTAGGCCAGCAGTAAGAGCCTTTGATGAAACCCTTTCTGACAGGCTTGTTAGGATCATGCCTCGGAGTCATGTATGCGTTTATCATACTTGGGCAAGAAATTAGGTGCTACATTAGGTCTGCTGTAGGAGAACCAACTCCAGAAGCAGCAGAGAGGGTATGAGGAGCTGCTTGTAGAGACAAATCTCAGCCTGACCTGAAATCCCTGCCCTGGTGAGTGGACAGCACCACTGTGGAGGTCCTGTGCTGTGTTACACAGGAGGTCATTCAACACATCTTCCAACTCAAGAGTTGTAGCAGCTACCAGGGAATGAAGCACAGGTCACTCATCCCCCTGGCACTGCCTTCCCATGAAAGACCTATACCCAGTTATGTAACCAAATTCCTGCATGGTTCATGGGTCCTAGCTTGGGAATTAGGCAGCTGGAATGGACCAAGCAGCTTATTGGAAATCCCTACCCACCACTCTGTAATTAAGACCAAGAGAGATATATGCTATTAATCAGCTCTTTCATTGACCCATTTTCGACCCTCCAAAAGCAGTTGCAGTATACTAGGCCTCTGACAAGGCGTGTCATCCTCTCTGGGGAGGTATTCATCTTCATTACTGTATCTGCATTAGCCTGGCACTCTTTGTTAGTTCTTCATTAGCATTCTGGCAGGTCGGAGCTGCTAGCTGAGGAAGGACCATTCACGCAGCACGTTGTTAACATAGTGCCTTTGTGTAGTGCAGAACTGGCCCAGGGCATTGTCTCCCAGGCATTGTGGCAAAGCCCTGGCAATTGCAGATGGCCTGGTGGCAAGAAATGATGGTCGTTGACAGCGTGGCAGGTGTAGCATGTCGTGTTAAACGCTATTGGGTTTTTTCCTGTGCTCACATCTCTTTGATTGTCTCTTCTGTCTTGGGGTTGCAAGTGTTGGTGGCCATCAGGATTAGGGAACACATGGTAGAATAGAGCATCGTAGACTAGAATAAACTATTTCAGTTGGAAGGGACCTACGACAGTCATCTAATCCAACTGCCTGGCCTCTTCAGTGCTGACCAGGTTCAAGTGTGTTGTTATATGCATTGTCCAAATCCCTCTTAAGCACTAAGAGATGAAGCATTGACTACCTCTTCAGAAATCCTTTCCCAGTGTTTGCCACCCAGTCTGAACCTCCCCTGATGCAGCTTTGAACTATTCTCGTGTGTCCTGTCACTGGATGCTATTCAGTATATCCATCAATGACTTGGATGAGGGATTGGAGTGCACTGTCAGCAAGTTTGCTGCTGGCACAAAGCTGGAAGGAGTGGCTGACACCCCAGAGGGCTGGGCTGCCATTCAGTGGGAGCTAGACAGGCTGCAGAGTTGGGCAGGGAGGAATTGAATGAAATTCAACAAGGCCAGTGTAGAGTCTGGCATCTAGGCAACAACAGCCCCAGGGACCAGGATAGGGTGGGGAGTGACCTGCTGAAGAACAGTGTTGGAGAAATGGACCTGGGGGTCCCGGTGGCCAGCCGGATGACGAGGAGCCAGCAACGGGCCCTGGTGGCCAAGAATGCAAATGGCGTCCTGAAGTGGATTAGAAAGGGGGTTGTTAATAGATTGAGAGAGGTTCTCCTCCCCATCT
>VZRI01005203.1:137576-206068 GCA_013397515.1 Upupa epops | reverse complement strand
CTGCTGTGGAAGGGGGATTGGACTGGATGGTCTTTTGAGGTCCCTTCCAATCCCAGACATTACGTGATTCTGTGATACAAGGGAGAAGAGCTCAGCAATTCCATCTTTACTTCCCTTCCTCAGGAAGCTGCAGAGAGCAAGAAGGTTGCACTCAGCCTCCTTTTCTCCAAACTAGATGAGCCCAAAGTCCTTAGCCACTCCTCACAGAACATGCCTTCTGGGCCTTTCACCAGGTTTGTTGCCCTCCTCTGTATGCACTCAAAGACCTTCACATCATTAAGTTCTGGGGCCCAGAACTGCACGCAGTAGTAGATCTGATTCACTTGATGGCTTTGAGAGAGACATTGTGTCCTCTCTTTAGACTGGACCAGAAAGGAGTGCTTTGTACAGAAGGGTCAGGCAGAGCTTTAAGACAGAGCCATGAACCTGTGCTGGTGGGAGATGTCATGGGGCCCATCTGCACAACCCAGGACTGTGGCCTGGGTACAGGCAAGTGCTTGGGACTGGGACCTTTTATTCTGGGCAGGAAAGAGAAAGGTCAGCCCCCAGGGTTAAATACTCCAACATGAGGCCATTTTCACTCTGGCACCAAGTAAAGTTAATTTGTAGGCTGCCCATGGATCTTATTTATGTGCTTGGCAAGATTAAAGTCCTTAAAACATAGGCAGTCTTTTCCCAAAAGCTCTTACAGCTTGAAGAGTGTAACAATTCATCACTGGGGAAATGTGGCAAAGGTGGGAAGGCATGAGAAGTGATGCTTCATATCTGTCTGTGTCACTGGGGATAACTTCTCTCTGGTAGAAAAAAACCTGGAAAGCTGGGAAGAAGCAGGTTGCAAGAGACTTTGTTAGCTCGTCTGAGGAAGCTTAAAAATAAGAGAGGTGCCTGTGTACAAATAAGGATGTATTTATTGCCTGTGGCAGAACCTGGATGGAACCAAATCCAGTTTCAAGCTAATTCCTCCTTTCTTCATCTACTTGCAGTACCCCGGGGCTGTACAGTTGCTTTGTAATACAGATTGTTGCTGGTGCAGGAATTTGGGGCTTGTCAGAGTGTTGCTTGAATTCAAAATTTGGGTGTTTGGACAAATCGGCTTTGTGGTATGTTCCTAATATCTGGGTGGATGAAGGTAGTTTTGGTGGTCAGGCTGGAGAGGTAACTACTCACTGCTACATATACCATTGTTTGAACAAAGAGCTCAAAAATGTGATTTATTGCCTCAGCAAACATTCCTGCCAGGGAACATATTTGCTAGATTGTTGGCTAAATGCTGAGTGCATGTGAACTCACTCCAAGGTAATTCTGTTTCCACGTTTCAAACACACAGACACTAGTAATTTTTCTCTCAGTGCCCCAGTGGAAGCTGTGTGTGAACTGGGGGAAAGGAGTTTCATAGAATCATTAGGGATCGGAAGGGACCTGGAAAGATCCTGAGAGAAACTTCCAGAACTCAACCTCTGTCTTAGCATGAGCTGAAGGACTGGGCTCATTCAAATCAGGATTGGGAAGACAGGGCCTGTTATCTGTGGAAGATGGAGCTTTTCCAGTGGCAGTAGGTGCTGTCCGGGACTCTTAAAGGGAGTTTGAAATAGTGCTGCTGTGCTCAGTGGGTTTGGAGGAACCTTCTGCAGTTCCCCTGGTGCTGCAGTAGTTCTATTGATTTACTCCTTGCCCAGGGATGGAGGCTGTGTCTGCCAGGTCTCCAGCGGTGCTGTGCCATGAGGGATGTCGCCTGGTGAGAGACAATGGAAAGTAAGGCAGGCAAGTCACGATTTCCAGGAAATATCCTGGCCATCTTTCCTGATGCAAATAGTTTTTGGAGGGAAAAACTGTAATTTTTTCATAAAACAATGTAGTGAAAAATATCCCAGCCTCGCCTTTCCTGTTCCAGCCTACTGTGATGGAAAGCACGCCATCGCAGCTACCTGTCAGTAGCATCGTATTGATTTCTGTAGCATCCTAAGCGGTTGATGAACAACCATGGCCACTTTGGGTCACTGCAGGTATTTTCCCTTTGAAGGAGAAGCTTCACTCTCATCAGGTAACAGCTGCAATATAAAGGACAAATGAAAATCCTTCAGTGAGATGGAACACACAGCTGGAAGAGGATAGAAATAGCCTTAGCAGAGGAGATGCTGGGATAAGGATGTGGTGGGTGGTGGTGAGATCCTATATGTAGCTGTGAAAAGAGGAGAGCTGGTGCATCTCATGGCTGCAGAGACTGAAGATAAGGTGGAAGCAGCCTATGTCAGGGATGTCTAGACAAGGTGGAAAAAGTATTACAAATACTGGGGGAGAGAGGGTGGGGTAAGCAAGGGAGAAGAAAGAAGAAAAGCAGAGCCAGCAGATTTCATGATTATAGACTGCCTGAGGAAGAGGGCTTGTGATTATATAATTCTGTGGGGAAATTCTTCATGAAACAGTTCTGTGTTCAATTAGGTGTGCTACGTGAGGGTTTTGTAATTTAAAAAAAAATGGGGCTGAATGCTCAAGAAGTCTGGAGGAGGGTAGTGAAGTACTGAGCTGATACCCTTTATTTCAGGCTTTATATGTGCTGTGTAGTGAGGGAGAAAGACAGCAGAGAAAAGGATGCATTTGAAATGTGTCAGAGATACCAACAGCTCCAGCAATGATTGTAAGGAAATTAAATGGAAATTAAGAGGAAGCATTTTAGAGCAGAAGTCACAAAAGCACTTAAAAAGATAGAACATCAGAAAACCTCAGTGTCTGTCAGCAGTGGGGGATCAGCTTCTCTCATGACCAGCTACCAGAACTGATCTGATGCCTATCAGAAGCTGTGCCAGGGTGCAGGAAAACCTCTAGGGCAAAACAGCCCCTTCCAGCAGGCAAGTCTCAGCATCATCTAGGGATGTGGGAAAGAATTGTGACTCTTGAGTACTGATCTATCAGCTTTATGCCTTCTCTAATTCTTCAGCTTAGCTGGTCAGAGTCAGAGTAGTTAGAATCATAGAGTACAATCGTTGAATCATCAAGGTTGAAAGAGACCTTCAAGATCATCAAATCCACTCGTCTGCCCTACCCCAAACCACTAACCCATCTCCTCAAACACCATGTCTGCCCGGTTGTTGAACCCCTCCAGGGATGGTGCCTTCACCCCATCCCTGGGCAGCTTGTTCTAAGGCCTGCCTACTCTTTCTGGGCAGAAGTTTTTCCTAAGATCCAATCTGAACCTCCTCTGGCACAACCTGACCCTGTTTCCTCTGGTCCTATTGCTAGTCCTTAGGGAAAAGAGGCCAACACCCACCTCACTCAATTTCCTAAGACAGTAATGATTTAATGGGGTTTGCCGCTACATTGCCCCTTCGCTTTTGCTCTCTTGCTCCAGGGGAGTGAGGAGTGAAGCCAGTGCCTGGTTGTGCTCTTCACCCTCACCTCCAGGTGACTTGAAGGGGAACAGACCTTTTGCTGCTCTTCTCAGTCTCTTACCCGTGGTGTGCAGCATGCCATCTGGGCAGCAGGGCACCACAAGGAAGTGTGTTATGAAGCAACTGAACTGAGACATTGCAATGACAGCTTGACTTCCTTATTTCTGATTCTCATGGTCTTGCAAGTCCATGATAACAGTGTTGGGTGTGCCCACTGGTTCTCCACCAAAAATCAGCAGCAACCAGCACTTGGCTCCTATCACTCAGCCATAACACTGTGGCCTCTCTTTCTTCAGTGCTTTTCTTTCTCTCATTTCAGTCTCTGCCCAGCTTATGGGTATTTTCATGCTTCTCAGCTCTACCACACCAGCATGTGATGTGGCACCACTCTACTTCTTTTGGACTCCTGCTACATGTGTGATGCACAAGATGGGGCAGCCCATGTGGCCTGACATTGAGGAGCCACTGCAACACACCCCAGTGTTGCAGCAGAACAGAGTGTTGTTTAAGGAAGTGAGAGAATAAAAGCCACCAGCATGCTTTCAGTTCCTCAGGAGCACATCCCAGAAAAGCCCTACAAGAGAGTGAGTCATCCGCAGAGGACATCGGCCTCTCTAGAGCTGCAGCTGCTAGTTCGTAATCCTATAATTTTAGTTTATCAGAAATAAAAGAAGGAAGGGATGACTGGATAGGGTGTGTATCATTGTCTCTCTGTAGGATACAGCCTGGATGCTTGAGGCTGGCTGTTGGATCTCGGGTGTTTGAGCAATGAGTTCGTCATGGGACAGGGAAGTCTGTGCAGACAAATGTGCAGACTCCAGATACAATTCTGTATTTATCATGAAGCTTCCACTGAGCTTGTGTGGGTTACCCAAGTCAGACCATCAGTCTGTCAGTGCCATCATCCCTCTTCCATTTCTGCTGATGTTCTGCCTTCAGCACTCTGAGAAGCAGAAAGTCAAGTGCTGTAGTGGAGAGCAAACCAAGGAAAGTTTATGATGTCTAAGTCTAGCAACTGTTTTTTTCTAAATTAATAACATGAGGAGGAGCGAGGCTGCAGCAAGACCTTTTTCATGTGTCAGGTCAGAAGTTCTTCAGCTATCAGCTGTCTCCTGCTGTCAGGCTTGGCTGGAGTGAGCATGGAAGGTGATTTTTCAGGGTATGAGCTGGGTGCACACACAACCAGGAACATTGGCAAAAGGGTACCCTCACTTCAAATCCTGGCTTTAGTATCTCACTGAAGAAGGAAGCAGTGTGGAAAGAAAAGGAAGGCTGGTCTTGTGAATATTCAATTTGATGATAACTTGTATTGTTGATCTACTAGAAGTCCTGCTTGATTCTCCAATAGCTGATGCAGCGTGGAGGCTGGGATCACTGTCAGTTGGTGATAGTGGGACTGAGTTTTAATTCCTGGCACCTTTTTCAGGATGCTAAGGGAACTAGCTCCAAGGTAAGACTGTAGCCCAGGGGTCTCTGGAAGGAAAGGGCAAGTCTTAAGATCAGGTTATAATCTGGTGGAACTGCTTTAAGGTACTGGCAAGTCAGGGGGTCTGCAAAACTGAGAGCTCAAGGGGCCTAACCTGGCCTAGTTGGAGCTAAACCAGTATCTTAGCTAATGGACAAGAATGGAAACCACCAGCTCCTGCCTTAGAAGATTTTGTGCATCCTAGCTTAGGGCAGCCTGGAATGACCTGGAAGTAACTAAGAGCAAAGTTCCTTGCGTGTGTATTCTAGGCTTTTCCACTGTGATACTTTCTTCAGGGCCACCTCTTTCTTCTCTTTATTGAGATACCCAAGGTAGTGATACAGGAGGAACAGAGGCAAGAGGGTAGGGTTGGCAGTTGTCCTAAAATTGCCTGAGAAAAACATAAACATTATCAGTAAAATACCTTTCTTTCTTTTTTTAAGTCAAGGGAAACCATGAAACTACAAGGTAGTAGAAAAATAGCCCTGTAAGCACTCTTCATCTTCCTCTGCTGAACTTTGGATCAGAGAATATAGCTTTCCAAATGCAATTTGTAGTTGGAATGCAGTGTCCCTATTCTCTTGCTCCCTCCAACCTATTTATTGGAGATAAAATACCAACTAATTTACCCAGAGAGACAAGGGCTGCCTTGTGGTTAAGACCAATTCAGCCAACAGTCTCTTTTTTAGTCCCAGCTTTGCCAGCAGCAGCCAATGCCACTGGCAGATACCTAGTTTCCCCTATTATGGGAACACACGCCTGTACAGATTTTCCTAGGCTAAACTCTTGGGTCGTTAAAACCCATGCTCTGCATGTGATACTGAATCAGGTTCTGCTTGTTCTTCTTTGAATTGATTGTGCACAGTGAATCAGAATGGCAGCCCCTTTTCCTGTCATGCTTTTTTTCATTTCTGGATTTAGACTTTGAATTTCCATATGAAGATCCTAGATATTTCTAGGGGCTGTGGCACTAGGAAATGCTGATGGTGATCAGGCTGTGCAGAAAGGCCAGTATGATGCTGCTGTCAGACCTATTGCTGTCATACCTGGTAGCACTAACAGTGCTGCCAGAGAAACCAGAGTGAGGGGAAAAGATACTGTTCAGTCTAGAAGGAAAATGGCAATGGTCAGGAATGATGCAAAAGGAGTGACTGAAGTTCCTCCTGCAAACCATCTTCTAGCCTACTCTGCTGTCTCATTTGCAGCCTTGGTGGGACACCAGGCGGGACCTGGACATTCAGGAACACAAGCAAGCTTGAACACAGCAACTGTTAATTGCAGGCAACGTGGGAGTGATCATGCCAAGACTGTCACTGTAATGCCAAAAGGATCCAACTGGAGCACTTAAAATTCAGTCACATAGGATTGTATTTAGAGCCTCTCACAGTGGCTCTACGCAAATCGTGTTGGATTATAAGCACTCTTCACAACCAGGCAGTTTTCAAGTTCCTAAATGCAGGTAGAATTTTAGAATGTTCTCCTGTCTAAACACCAGTTGTCTCTGGCTGATCCTTTTATGTGCTGGTTATTTGTAACTGGCTGATTGCATGGGCATTGTGGAAGGGGGTGAAGGAGGAGGTGGAAGTTGGTAGGCTTGTTCTGTGCTCATCTCTGCAAGTCTGTTGGCTCCTAAACAATCACACAGTACTTCAAGGGCCTGGCTTGCCCATGAGCTGGGACACTGCTGCTCTAACTTTGGTCTGTGGCACAGAGCTGTGATTGGGGAAGAACTGCTTCCTCAGTTACACTTGGCTCCTGAAAGCAGTGTGCAAGTAAAATTGGTCAGGGAAATCCCTGAGCTTCCCTGGTTCATCTGCCTCATACTAAGGACAAGAGCACAGGTCACTGGGAAGCAGAGGGTTTGCCATCAAGTGGGTTTTTGAATCTGTAGTGTTTCAAGTGCCCTATCATAAGTGTTTGTGCTGAAGGCATGGGGAGGTCTCTGAGATTCCATTCAAATGAAGTTAACTGAAGGTAACCCTGGCTTTTGAGTGCAGGTGCTCTGAACTGAGTGTCCTCTTAGGACAGCTCAGGAGCTGCAGGGGCTGATGCAGAGTGTGGAAAGCAAGCCTTTAACTTGTGTTTCTGCTCTAGCAGTGTGTGACAGGTTTTATTCCTTAGTGGTCTGTGGCTGCTCAGCAGAATGGAGAGCTGCTGGGGTGCTTTGTTCCTGTATCCCACACCCAGGGTGGGTGTCCCCCAGCAGTGGAGCTGGCCTGGGGCTGGGAGCTTCTGAAGAGCTCTCTCCTGGCACTGGATGGGCACCAGCAATTGGTTTTCTATGGGTGTCTCCTAAAGGTGTGGGAAAAGGGGAGTGGGAGGATGGACTAGCAGGTGATTTGAGCCAACACATGAACATTTCCAGCAGTTGTTTCTTGGCTTTCTAGGCTGTGTTTGCTGGGCTGCCACATGCTGCAGGGTCACTGGCATCTTGAAACTCAAGTAGAGTGCTGCTGAGCTGAGTTAGATGAGTGTGTCTACACATGCAAAGTCAAACCCCAGTGCACAAGGCTAGAGGAGCTGAGCTGCAGAATTCATTGTGTAATTTGTATTTCTTCACGTAAACAGAAGTTTCTGTGTTTGGAGTAAGGAAAACAAAATGCCAGAATGAACTCGAGAGAATCTGTTAGGGCTGATCTGAAAAGACTATGTGGAATATGAAATGAAGTGTCTCTAGAGCTGTGTTTTCAGGTAAAAAGGAGACAATACGGTACCTCTCATGAAGGAAAATAAAGATGCTTAAATAATGGAATCTCTAAGTGTATAGACAGACTGAAAATATTGAGACTGTGGAACAGTGCTGAGGTGCTAGCTGAAGAGGATGGTGATTTTGAGCTGCCTCTCTTCTCCCAAGTGAATCCTTCTGAAACACTGGAGACCTTTATAACTGTAAATGCTCTGCCCTGGTGGTTGGCCTTGCATGTCACTAGAGGGAAAATACTACAGCTTTTCAGTGGCTTGATCAGCTTCATGCTGGTTTCTCATGGAAAACGAAGAAATTGTTTCTAAACCTCTAAATGTCAGTCTTCATGACTGGCCAAGAAGCTGAGCTAACTGTTAAATGGGGAGGATACCCTTCTTGTAGTTTTTGTAATAACATTGTAGATTTGGAAGGGACCTCCAAAGGCCATCTAGTCCAATGCCCTGACAACAAGCAGGGCCATCACTCACCAGACCAGATTGCCCAGAGTGGAGTCAGGGCCTCTACCACCTCTCTAGGCAGCCTGTTCCAGGGATCCCCCACCCTCAGAATCAAGAGCTTTTTCCTCCTGTCCGGCCTAAATCTCCCCTTTTCCAGCTTCAAACCATGACCCCTCATCCTATCATTCCCTACCCTTCTGAACAGTCTTCCCCAAGCCACCTTATGAGCCCCTTTCAGGTACTGGGAAGCTCTAATTTACCTCATAGTCTAATGATGTCAATAGTTTTGTGGGGTTTTGCCTTTGCTTGGGTTTATTTAAGGACCAAACTGCTCTCATCTGAATTTTGGAGCAGGATTAGGCAAAAAATAGGAAAAACCAGCCAGAAGAAACTGGGTTCCTAGGTCTTGGCTTTGAAGCAACTATTTTGCTTTTAGATGATGCTGCTAGTCTTCTGAAATTTGTGGTTTAATCAAAACCTCTGACAGCTTCCAGTTGGGACTGGGGATGGTATCTTATAGCTGCAGAAGCAGCGAATATCACGGGGCCCCAGAAGGTACTAGAAGAGTTAGAGAGAAAATGCAACCTCCTACACTCCTATGTTTATCTGTGCAGTCTGTTTTGCACCCCAAGTATTCTCCCAGTTCCTTCAGCACAAGTAAAGGCTGGGCTGCTGGTCTCTGTAGCTGGGTTTTACAGCTTGTCTGCTGTCTGCTCATGGCATGGGAATAAGTTCCTGAAACCTTAGCAGGGTGGGGGGAAGGGGAGTGGGAAGTGAGATGTAGTGTGTTAAGCTGCCTTTTCTTTCCTCCCTGCAAGCCTATTGAGTGTCACACTGTCAAGTAAAGGCATTCTGAGGAGGAGAGGCAATTAAAACATTTCATATCTACAAGTCCAACACGCTTGGGGTTTAATGACCAGATTTGTAGGATTTAGTATGCTTTCAGGCTATATTGGAGTGGAACAGAGGAACAGATACTGTTTTCACTCACCACCCTCCTCTGTGTTACCACCAGGGACTTGTTGCAGAGCTGTCCTCTTCTGGGTCCCACAGAGATGTGCCAGGGCCAGACTGTAGTCCCGATGGTGCACCTACTGCTTTATGGAGTTGATGCTGCAAATCAAAGTTCTCTGCAGTGAAAATATCATGCTCAATTGCTCCATGCTTGCACTCTGCCCTATGTAATCCTGACTGTCCTGTTTTGGAGAGGGAGCAGCATGATGCCAGGACTGTATGGGCTGGGGCATAAGGACAGTGTAGCTCAGAATTTGTTCTCACCTGTCTGGAATTCACCTCCCATTTCTCCTGAAATGCACTGAGAAAAGCCCTTGATCCCTGTGAGCCTCATGTCTTCCAGCCAAGAGTTTGAAGATCACTCTTCTACCTCTCCAGCAGCATGTGTACCATTAGCCTGTTCTCACTTGAAGCCACTTCGTCCCTCACCAAAGCTGCCAGTGCCTGAGCAGATTAACATCTTCTCTTGAACTTCTGTGCTCCTGGGTGATGTTTATTGGAAGGATTTGAGTTTATTGCCTGAAACAAGTGCATGAAGGAGTCAAACAAGCTGCTCTAACTCATCAGGTGTATCCTGCCCCATCTGCAAAGGATGCTGAGGGCTGGCTCACCAGCTCCCAGCTACAGCCTCTACTTCCTTTGCAAGGGAAGAGAGTCCATGTGAGAGGAAAGCAATAGACATATCTATTCCTGCACAGCAGACCACAATTAGTGTGTGGGTCAGAATGTCACAGTCCTGTTAGGGCACATGTAACAGTCCCCTAGAGTAGGCATAACATGGGGCATGGCAGTGGGTAACTTGGAGGAGTCCAACAGGAGCTCAGCACAGAGCAGAGTAGTCAATACCAGGGTGTTTCTGTGTATTCCTGTCTCTCCTGAACCATCTCCAAAGCAGATGCCTAGCTGTGGTGCTCACTCAGCTAACGGTGCAGGGGTAGGAGGGAAGGCTTTGTCTTTAAAAAGATGGTCTGACAGTCTGTTGGGATCATTTCCTGAGTGTGTTTGTTTTTCCTGAGAGATGCTGAGGCTGGAGACTCACAGTTACATGAAGCAAACCTCTGAGGGCTTTCTCAGACTCAGAAAACCAAGCAGGGACAAATCAAACTGCCTAATGATTCTGATTTAGAGAGAGTTTTGAACTCAGTTGAAATGTAAATGGCAAGTCTAATTCTCTAGCTGGTGGCATCTCCTGGAGACTCCTGAAAGGAAGACTAGACGTAAGAAAACAGTAACTAAAGTTACTGCTTCGGCATGGAAAACATTTATTCCACTTGTAGAAAAGCTGGTGCTTTCCAGCAAGCTGCTCATCCTATTTTGAAGTTGTGGGGGTGGCCTGTATTCTGCTCTGAGTCAAGCATCAAATGTCCCTAACAAGCACAGAAGCTGCCTTTTTCCATGGTGAGCTGGTGTGACCAGTGTTTGCACGGTGCAGGAGGGGGGTACAGGTGATGGCATCTGTCATGGGGCAAAAGCAGTCTGGAAGGCACAAAGAACATGCTCAGCTTGGATGAACCACCTTTTTTTTAGCTTCAGATATCTGATCAGAAAATAGAATCACAGAATCATTAGGGATTGGAAGGGACCTCAAAAAATCATCTAGTGCAATTCACCCACCACAGCAGCATCACTAGACCAAGTTGCACAGGAACAGATCCAGGTGGGTCTTGAATGTCTCCAGAGAAGGAGACTCCACAACACCCCTGGGCAGCCTGTTCCAGTGCTTCGGTACCCTCACTGGGAAGAAGTTTCTTCTGATATTGATATGGAACCTCCTCTGTTCCAGCTGGCACCCATTGTCCTATCACTAGATGACCTTGAGAAGAGCCTGGCTCCAAATGATAGAAGCTTCCCAAGGGTTTGTGGTGTCAGTAAAGCTGGCTCCCTTTAACTGCAGTCTAGGACAACTGTTGTCCTAAGAGCTCTGATATTGAAGAGAAAGGGCTTTGCAAGGGAGTTTTCACTGTGCAGAGTAATCCATAGCTGGAGAGTCCTTGCAGAATGTCTGGGATGATGAGCTCAGTCCATCTGAGTGACTCAGTTACCCTGTCTCAGCAATTTTTTGAGAGGGAAGGCTACTGGCTCCTGTCCTTGGTGACTCTGATGCAGAGGGTCTGCAAATCAAGGGAAAAAGAGATGTCTGGCTCCAAATAGCTGTCAAAGGTGCAGTCCTCTATCTTCTTGCACATCTTGTGGGCTCTGTTCACTGCCTGCACGTGCACAGGAACTGATTGACCCTGGAGCCATAGGCCCTTTCAGGCTGAGTCCATGGGGTGACCATTTGCTGGGTGACTGCAGGGGGTGTACAGCAGGGATTTCTCCACCCAGATGTCTGTCTTGCTGTGTTCTGCTGCAGTCTTCGTCTCCCACCTTAGATTTAAACACCTGGTGCTGGAAGCTGTGAGGAAATGGGACTCCTAGCCAGCCAGTCAGCTTCACCGTGTTTGCCTTAAATATCTTCTGTTAAGAATTCAAGCCCTAGGTAACACCTACAAACTGAAATTTATGCAGAAGTAATGACTTGGTGCAGATATTTTGGTTATCAACAACTACTGAAGTGAAAGCCTTAGCAGTATCATAGCTCAGTTCCCCAGGGTCTCAATGCCTGTGCTCTAACTCTGTCCTCAGGAGCGCTCCACTCCGCTGAGGGGGGTGGGGTGGGGGGCTTGACTCAGCTCAGTGTTCTGCTGGCTCTCCAAGAATGAGAGCCGAGTGCTCAGCTGCCACACTCTGATTCAGGAGCTGGTTTTTGGCAGAGGCACAATCTGTTTCTAAACTCGTCTTCAAGATAGTTTTGCCTGCGTTTGTATCTCCCAGACAGATGAGCCGGGTGGTATTTTATGTAGTGTCATTGCTTGTTTAGCTAACAAAGGAGGAGAAATAAAAAGTGGGGATCCTTGGCTCTATGAAGCGACTGTCAACAAACAGCCCTGACAGAGCAGAGGAGCGGGGACCTGGCAGCCAGGACACTGAACTGCAACTTCAGGGGATGGTTGTGATTCCTGACCTAAGGCAGTCATAGATGAAATGCAGGAAAGGATGCCTCAGCCCCAAAAGAAGCTGCTGGGAGCTGCATGCTTTTACTGGCCCTCTCCCAGGGATCAACTGTGGCAGTGGCACACTGTGGAGGACAGCTTTTGTTCTACCACTGCCTGCCTGGAGTGAATGTGACCTACTTCTGCAAATGCTTCCAGAGCCTCCCTTCTGAAAGTATTTGCCCTCAGAAGGTTGTTTTCCCTCCCTTGTGGCTTGTGCCCTAGCATATAATGTGAAGCAGTTCCTTTAGTTGTTTTTATCTGGTGCTAAGGAGGCTAGTAAGAAGCTTCTGCCTGAAGTAGCTCTGCTGGAGAGCAGAAAACACGAGGAAAACAATGCGTCCCCCCTTTCGTTGCCATTTTGCCTTCAGATGCAGGCTGCCATTGTTTCCACATGGAGCAGCCACATGAAAAGCACCACTAACTGGTTCTCGGAGTTTCTCAACAAGAAACACAGCAGCTAAATATATTTACTCTGTGGGTATTGTTCATCTTGGCTTTAATTTCCTGTTCTTAAAAGGTTTAGGAATTTAAACCCATGAATCATAACTGAGGCTGTTAATACTTGGAGCCTTTTCCAGAAAGGGAGATAAAGAAGCTGGTATTAATACCAGCTTAGCAGGGATTCAGCCAGGAGAACTCTGCGAGAAGTTCACTGCCATCCCAGAGATATCACTTGATTTCTAACTGTAATGGATGCTGCCCAGAAACGGGTAGGTGGATGAGACCTGTCTCTTCCAGATAAATAGGATGCTTCCATTTAAAAAAGTAGTCTCTGGAGAGTTACAGGCTGCATCATCTCCATCTGGAGACCTCGAGCTCTGTGCATCAGGTTCTAAAGCTGCAACATCTATTCTAGCAGTGTAGTCATGAGATACCTCTGGGGAAGTGTCATGTACTTGCTCTTACTGAATAAAAGATTGGAGGCAAACTTTGCTCAGTTCCATCTAGCCTAGCTTTTGGGCTCCTGATTTTAACTTTGCAAGATGTGAGCATTCCCCTGAAGTCCATAACGGGATCCCAGATACCTCAGAAGCAAGGTCTGGCCATGAGATGCTTCAGTGGAGGATATGGCTCCCATTTATCTGGAGATGGGAAAGGATTTGGGGCAAATCAGATGATTAATCTTATTTCTAGAGCCTGATTTGGCTGCAAGACCATGCTAGGCTTTACCTCACTTCCTCTAGGAGTGAACCCCAAAGGGCAAACCAGAAAGCCCAGGAGAACTTAAAAAAAGGTCCTAAGCAATGATCATAGTCAGAAGTTAAGTGAAAACGATGCGAGGACTGGCTTTTATTTCCATATTTTAGTGTTAGAATGCCATAGAAGCTCAGAATTATTCAAGTGGGAAAGTGACTTCTGGTGGTCTTTTATTCAGGTCCCTTATTCATTGCAGTCAGCTGCTTGCTTGACTGTGTGGCTAGATGTTGCTCTGCAGAAGCAGCTGCCTCCTTATTTCTTGTTTGGTTTGTGGAGAAAACTACAAGGCAGCTACAGAAGTGCATTTGGAAGGAGAAAGCTTGGTCCTCTTTATCAGGGTGAGCTTTAAGGATGGCTTTTTCCAGGAGGGAAGAGAAATATTCCCATAAGGAATCCTATAGAAAAGACAAAGGAGTGTTGGTTAACAAGTTGTTCCTGGGGAGATTCTGACTGGACTCCAGAGGAAAACTGGGATGATCTTCCCATGGAAGTGGTGGGTTCCTCAACTTCAAACAGTTTTGAGGCTCAGCTTGATAGGGTGCTGGGCCAGCTCATTTAAACTGGATTTTTTTAGCTTAGAGCATTGGTCTAGATGATCCTTGAGGTTCCTTCCAACCTGTGATACTATGATTCTCTCAGAAAAGGGAAGGTCCTGGTGGAGAGGTTGACTAGTTTCTTCTTGCTCTCTGCACTGGGAATGTGCTGGAGAGTTGCTGCTGATTGAGATGGGGGCTGGTCTCTGCACTTAGACTGTGATGGAGAGTTCTCTTTGTCAAACAAATAGGTGGTGGAAGGAAGGGCAGACAGTCCAGACATGAAGCCCTGCAGTGTACTATGGCTGTGCAGGAACATGCTGGCTTGCAGAGGTGCTGGATGTTCAGCAGTACTGCCCCAGGTCACTCTGTTTTTCTTAGTGCTGACAGAGCTGCAGTGGTTTTGTGCTGAGGGAAAGCGAAGCCCTGTCTGGAAAGAACTGTCCTCTTTGCTTATAATGCACCTGAAAATGCAGCTGAACTCTAGTAAGAAATGGACGTGTTCTGACAAATACAGCTGTAATTCATATTTGTCCTCTAAACGCACTGAAGTGTGTTAAGAGTCCTACACAGCAAACCACCATGAACAACCTGCAGCTTCTAGTACCATAAGTGCTGCCTGTCTCTGAATAGCTGATGGTATTTGGTGTAATCACTGCTGCTCTCCTTTCACTTAAGGGCCCATGAGCATGTTCTGGACAGTTTGGGTTCTCTGAACTTATACAGCAGAACCTTGTGGCATGTTTGTCTCCCATGAGCTGCTTGTAAGGAAAAGGCCCCTGCCCCCTTCTTGCCTCTGTTCTCCATCAGCAATTAGCTTGAGTCTACGAAGCTGCAACCCATGACCGTGTCTTTCCCTTTCACAGAACACTCTGGAGTCACTCCTGCTCTTGGAACAAGAACTCTCAGAGCCAGAAAACACCAGGCTCCATGTGAGCCTGCGGGGCTGTCTCTCCATCTGTTTGTTTAATGATGCGCAGCAGCCTCATTTCTGACTTTGCACCCTCAGGACAGTAATCTACTCTGATGTTCTGGCCAGCCAGCTATTCTTCTGAGTCAGTACTCAGGCTGGTACACTGCAGACAGTTGAAAATTCTTCTGAATTGCTTTATAGTTTCGAACATTGCTCTGAGATCTGCAGAGCACACACAACAATTGCATGAGTTTGTTAGCTTGTTTTCTGGGCAGACATCAAAATCCAGATAGTGTTGTCTGACCTGGTAGAGAGGACACTACCCCGAAGGTTGGGAGCTGAGGGTCTTTGTTTGGCTCTCATGTGCAGCCTTGGCCAAGCACTGTTGCTTTCCTTAATCTTTCTCGCTGTGTGCATGCTCTGACCTGCTTGGATACTTCATCAAAGCACAGACATGGACATTTGAAGGGTTAATGCTGTTCTGCAAAGCTGAAATAGATTCACAGTGACGGTGGTGGCAGTAGCACTGTTTTTTAGAGTCTTACACATGGGTTTGTGAAGCAGTGAGGGGTAACTGACTTGCTGTATTTGCTAAATGATCCAAAACCACCCGGATCAGGAGACACCTATGGGGAAATGGACCTTCTGGGTGAGTGTTGGAGCTGCCCTGTATCCTGTAAATACTTTGTGGTTAATAGAGGAAGGAGAAAAAAACCCAGCTGAAAGGGAAGGCTAAGAGACCATTTTGTAGTGGGTGCTTAGAGGAAACCTGTGCTCAGGGTAGAATGGGAAGCAGGTAGGAATGAGCCCAGGATTCAGGCAATGCCCTGGGAACGGCAGCAGCAGCTAATATACCATTGCCAGTAAGAAACCCACATCAGCCAAATACCCACATCTGAACATCTGCAGCTGCTGGGAAAAGCAATGCCAGGCCAGATGAAACACCAGCCCTGAATGACAGAGACAGATGGAGCAGGGTAAGAGGGAGGAAAGCAGCAGTTGATGATAACACAGGGGCATCCTTCTCCAGGGTGAAGGAGCAGAAGCAATTTCCTTTTCAGAGCCAGCCTGTTACCCAGGGTGGTGCTGAGTGCAGTGGACACTGTTCATGCAGAGTCCCGAACAGCATGTTAACAAAAGTCCTAACAAAGGACAGGGCAGGCTTATCCTTCACTGAGGAGCCGCAAAGCAGCTCTGTCAAAAGAGCCATGTAAGAGAAACACAGATGGGATCATGTGTCTGCATGCCCCCACCTGTGTAGCTGAGGATGTGTGCCCAGAGCAGGCTGGCCCACTTGGCTCTAGTGTCCTGAGAGGCTTTGTTTGGTACAAAAGGTTCTCTTGGTTTGCTTGAGCCTGTGTTCAGTCAAGGAGCTGGAGTCAGTGAAACCAGGAGTGATTTTGAATGCAAGTCAATCCCATTGAGTGGGATCTGGCTTATGAATTAATTTTGTAAAATAAAAGTGGATACTCAACCTAAACTTGAATATTTTCAGGTGCTTCCAGCACATATCCCTAACTAATGGAGGGCAGAGCACTCACATGCCTTTGGAGTGGGAAGGATGATGGGAATGCAGGAACCCTTCCATAGCACAGTATTTGGTGGAGTTCATACGTCACAAATCGCGCAACCAGCCTTTCAAATTCCCGTGTTTGCATCCCAGGAATAGTGGAACAGGGCAGTTTTCTCTATTATAAAAATCTCCCTCTGCTCTGCCTTTTTTGGGAGTGTTCAGGAAATTGGTCTCTCTCCTCTCCTCTCTTCTGCTCTCCCCCACCAAGGTGCTTTTCTTGCTCCAAAAGCAGCAGATTGCATCTTTCTCTGGCCCCGGCAGATGGATTTGGATGATTGGATGTGCTGAGGATTATTGCTGCTACCTGCTATTTTAGCAGGAAAAGCCCCCACGTGTGGAAGAGAACAAAGACTGAGGATTCCTGAGGTCTCCATTGATGCAGATGGCACTGAGCAGAGCGTAAAAGAGATGACAGAAGAGCAGCGAGATCCTCCTTCATCCCTCCCCCTTCCTCAGCCTCTGATTCAAGGAACAGGGGCTGGCTTGTGAATGAGGAGCCCGAACCCGTTCAGACAGAACAAATAATAGCGGCTGCTTGTGAGCCGGAGCTGGCAACGAAAAGGTAGCGGCTCTCAAGAGGGGGCTTATTTCCCGATGAGTCATTGGAGCGTGACAGATGGAAGGAACTAATAAAATATTATGGATTTGCAGGGCTTTGATCTCCATGCCCTTTCCCCCTGCCCCCCTTCTTTCCCCAAGGGCTGTGTGCTGTGTTGTTGAAATGAATTGGGTGGAAACCTCATTAGGGAAAGGCTACTCTGGCAGCCGTGGCTTGTGGAGAGCAGGTCAGAAGCGCCGATCCAGCACCAAGCTTTAGCGTGTATTTGGATTTAGCTTGCTATGGGTCTTGGTAGCCTTCGAAGCATGTGTTCCTCTTCCTGTGCTGTTGATGCTGTTATATAGTTGAGTCTGCTTGCAGGTCTGCTGGAGAAGGACTGGGAGAGAAGAGCCATTTTGCAGCTTTGCACTTACTTTTCAGGTTGTGGTTATTGTGCAAGAAAGAGGAAAATGCACTTATGGGTCAAATGCTTTGTTTTCTCAATATCTGCTACAACTGCTACAGCTCCCGGGAACCCAGCAACCCTGATCTGAGGCCCTCTGAGTTTTGTCTGAGGCCCTCTGAGTTTTGTCTTTCTGTGACTAATCTGGAGGGTGAATAGGTTTAAGATTTGTCTCTAGGGCTGCGATGCAGAATTTGTTTTCTTATTGAGAAGTCACTGCAGTAAGAGCCCTGGCCCTGGGGCTTGAAGGCAACAAACATTGGCTTTGTCTGCACGAGATGTGCCTCTCTGGACAGAGAGTGCCCTCCTGGATTTCAGGTTGAGTGTTTGCTGCTGTTTGTCAGTCTAGCTGTCCCAGTACTAATGGAGGGTTGGCCTTATTGCTGCACAGGATTGAGCTGTGGTGATTAGGGTTTTTCCCCTTAACAAGTGGGGTTTGTGAGTACCACTATTGAAAATACATCAGTGTTAAATCAACCTGTCTAGCTCTCTTCAGAATTCCTGCTTTCCTGAGCTCCTACTTTGGTCCTGCCATCCCCATTTGCCTCTCCTATGCAGCAGTCTTCTGCTCCAGCTCACAGTGATTGTCTTGTCATGGCCATCACTTGATGCTGCCTAGGCACCTGGTCCGCAGCTTGGACACTGATGGGTCTCCAAGGCTTAGCATCACCAGCTTCTGCCTCAGCATCCTTGCCAGATGAGGTGGAAAACTGGCTCCAAGGTGTACCTGTGGCTCCCTGGTGTTACCTCCCTGTCATGCTAGTTATAACCTGCAAAAGGGGGTGCTCTGTCCCTGGAATGATGGAGTTGGGACACATCATGAGCACACTTGGGTTGGGGTGTGTGGAGTTCGGCTCTGCAGATCAGTCCTCTCCCCATGCTGCTTCCTCATGCTGCTCTTGCTACATTTAATAAGGCAGTGCCCCTACTCCTGTAGCCTGGCCAGCTTCCTATTCCACCTTGTTTGCCTGCATTATTGTACTAATGCTGAGGGAGTCTTGCACCGCCAGACTGTGCAGTCTCTTCTCTGAGAAGAGTTTGAATGGGTGACTGAGGGCATTGCCACCCCTTGCACAGGTAGGTCTCGGTGCAGCTCCATGTTTCAATTCCTAGAGTGGAGGAGGGGAGGGTAGAGTTCTGTTTTCTAGGGGCAAAACTCACAACCTGGTGTGTTCAGCTTTAATTGTGTTTTCTATAGTGCAGAGGACAGTCACATCCCTTTGTTAAACAAATACATAATGCTTCCAGTTAGGGATTTGTTTCCCCAATGAAAATATGTGGCTTCTCCCCAAGAAGTGTTGATTCAGAACTATCTACAGGAGTAACCCAAGTCAGTTAGGGAGACCAGACAAGGGGTAAAGGCACGGGATTTGTTTAATGTCAGGGTATAACATTGCAGCTCTGGGCCGCTGTGGGGCCTTTCTGTTCCAGATTCTGTATTTCAGTTTTCTCATCTGTCAGTTTATTACATTCCTTGGCTGCTCCCATGGGCACTTAATCAAAAGAGCTGGGGGGCAGATTAGGGTGCAGCAGAGAGCTGCATATGTGCAGCTATGGTTTAACTGTCATCTGTATCATAAATCTTGACTGCCTGGCTTCGTTTTAGCAGAAAGCCCATGGTTCCTGCTTGATTTTCATGTGGGTGGTTTTCTAACTAGCTGAGTTTTTTCCTTTTGCTGAGCAGAGCGACAGGAGGGGTGGGAAGGACAGACTCTATCCTGAGGAAGAAGCAGAATTGATGTCCCTCATTAGGGAAGGCAGACCCCAATGGACAGGTACTGGGCAAGGAGGTAAGGAGGTACCTGCAGGAGCCAGGACTGGTTTTGTCATCTTGGTTTGTATTAGTGGACACCGAGAAAACAATCAAAAATTAAGATCAAGCTGGGAAGGGAAGCCTGCACAGATCAAGTGCTTAAAATAATATCTGGAGGCTTTTTTTAACTTGGTTTGCCAAAACCTCTTAGTAAGAGCTTTTGCACTAGTGTTGGACAGGAAAGCATTGCAAAACACCACATTCTCCTTGGATGATAACACTGTTTCCTGCCCTGCTCTAATACCAGCCCTGCTGTCCTTTTGCCTCAATTCCTGGGATTGCTTGGACTCAAATGTTTGCTTTCTCTGCTGGGCTGGACTCTGACACTTCCTACTGCTTTGGGGGAATTGGCTGAAACCATTCCAAGGCTGGAGGAAGCAAAGCCCAGATGCTTGCTTGCTCTTCTGGAGCTAAATCTGTGCTCCCAGCTGATACTGCTGACCAGAACCAGCCCTTCCCCCTCAGAGAGCCACCTGGGTTTACAATGGCCTCAAGGAGGTGATGAGATAAGCGTCAAAAGTTCATCTCTCAGTTATCCCCGGAGAGCTTTGGAGTTCAGTTCATCCCAGATACTGTGGGTCTTTCTGCAGACAGATTAGCCTTGGGTTTCATAAAATGGCTTTGATTTCCATGTACTGTTCAGAATCCCCTGCCCTGCCAGTGTGTTTGGAGCAGGACTGCCTGCCTGGAGACCTGCATTAGCTGCTTGCCCTGTCCCTCAAACAGAAACCTGGTTTTTTGCTTTCATTTCCACCTCAAAGTTTCGGTTAGACCTGCAAGACCCCAGATCCACTGGCAAGATGCAGTATGCTCTGTGGGGAGGTGGTTAGCTTAGTTTTGGTGGTTTGTTTATTGTGCTTTCTTCCACAGAAACAAATCCCATGGCAGCCAGAAGGGATGTGAACCTCCCTGGGCATGTCATGGTGACAGTGCCATCCCTGGTGACCAGCTGGCCACCTTCACAAGGCTGGCTTTCCCAGTCCTGTTACCTCTGACAACGTCTTGCTGATGACCTCAGGCTAAAGAATCTGCAAAGCTGAAGGATAAGCGTAGCTGTGGGCTTTACTCCATATCAATACACTGATGGCATCCTCACAGCAGTAGAGGGGTGGCTTGTCCCTCTCCTTTCCCAGCTTGTGGCATGCAGGCTGTGGGCAGCATCCCCTCCCAGTGTAACAGGCAGCAGCAGGGATCCAGACCTGCCCACCTTCCCTTCCTACATGTCCTTGCAAGCGAGGACTGGGGGAGCTTTCTCCTCACAGGTTTGTGCCACAGAATCACAGAATTACTGAAGCTAGGAAAGACCTCTAAGATCATCCAGCGCAGTCCTAACCCATCACCTTACATCACCATAGCCTAGCCTATAGCACCAAGTGCCACATCCAGTCTTTTCTTAAACACCTCCAGGGATGGGGACTCCCCCACTTCGCTGGGCAGTCCATTCCAATGTTTGATCACCCTTTACGTGAGGAAGTGTTTCCTAACCTGGTGTTGTGTGAGACACATCAGACTGGAATGCTTTGTACTGCCTCTGCTGCTCCAAAATCACTGCATGGAACGGGGGGAAAGCTTTGGGCCAGTGCATGCAAGGTTGAATTTTCCAGACTCTGTTCTCTCTGGGATTTCATTGCTTACAACTTTAAGCCTAGTTTGGATTGTTTTGTCCTCCTGAATTCCAGGCCTCTGCAGCCTTTGTTAGCTGTCTGTGGGCAGAAGCTCACTTGACACGTAATGGGTTTGGTGGGCAAAGGTGTGCAATGGAGGTACTAAGCAGAGATCCGCAGGGGTGTAGTGGTTTTGGTCTATGGCGGATTGAGAGGGTTGGTGTCTCCATTCTCTCTTTCTCTTTTTTCCTGAACCTGCTTGCAAACTCCCAATTTCCCACCCAAACCAAACAAGGACTTGCTGATCCCAGCCCCCATCCTCCCTTGGCATGCAAACCTTAACTCTACTTACACCCATGATTTCAAGGAATATTTTTGTAAATACCCTGAAGTATTCCTGGTGACTCACTACTTAAACAGAAGTCAAAACAGGCATTTCAAAACCTTATTTTTTCCATTCAGTGCCTGACAAAGTATTTCAGCATAGTGTTTGAGTGACAGTTTTGTTTAAATGGGAGATTTCTTGGTATAACTGGCTAGGATAGTGCATCCACAGCCAGTTCTGAGGACACTGCAGTGTCCCAGCAGCCTGTGTGACCTGGCTGGTTGGCAGGCCAGACCTGGGCAAAAGGCAGATCGGGTTCCTGTGTTCACTCTGCGATGCAGCGTTGCAGCTCAATGGGCACAGCAGGGCCCAAGGCGAAGGTAGTGTGACTGTACAGGGTTACATGTGCAGCTGCTTGCGTTACCCTGCAAGACCTTCCAAGAAGAGATGTGAAGGGTGGGTATCAGGAGGAAGGAGCTAGGCTCTGCTCAGTGGCACCCAATGATAGGACAAGGGGCACTGGGTGTCAGCTGGAACAGAGGAGGTTCAACAAAAAATGAGAAGAAACTTCTTCCTGGTGAGGGTGACAGAGCCCTGGAAGGGGCTGCCCAGGGAGGTTGTGGAGTCTCCTTCTCTGGAGACATTTAAAACCCACCTGGACTGCTCCTGTGTGACTGGATCTAGGGGATCCTGCTGTGGCAGGGGGATTGGACTGGATGATCTTTTGAGATCCTTTCTAATCCCTAACAGTCTGGGATTCTTTGAAGGGGGCTGAAAGGTTTGTCCAATGGCCTAGACCTTGGTCTAAGCTTTGAGGAGTAACAGCTGCCCTGGCCTATTTGCATTTCTGGCTGGAACATCTGAGCCCATGCAGGGGTTGTCACTTTCTCCTGCTGGAGTGGATGGCACTCTGCAGGGTTCTTGCTGCTCCTTTACTGCCACCAAAGGCCCTTCTTGGAGTAAAAAGAACAGAGACTAAGCAGGTTCTTAACCTGCTAACAGCACCAGTGTCCTGCCGGCTGGACCATCGAGCTGCTTTCTACCTAGTCTTGCTTGCTGCATAACCTTGCCTTTATCTTGATCTCAAGTGACCAGTGCAGAAAGGGTTGGAGACATTTATACCAACCTCATCCAAAGCAAATCACCAGAGTAATTCCAGTGTGCTTCAACTGCCAGCGACCACAACAACTTAGAGAGCTGCGTATAGAAAGCAATTTTCTACAATCAAATTGTATATTTTTGGCTGAGTTCAGCAGCATCTGAGGTTGATTTGGTCTTTCTTTTAATCACAGCCATGCAGTGCAACAGCAATATTATGCTTGTTGCAGAATAATTGACTGTGATTATACAGCTGCTTCCTCTTGGTGAAAGGTAACTGTCTGGATCTGGATGAGAGGCACCAGGTACCCAGCCCCTCTTGGAGTGTGGAGGTGAGTTCAGTGCTCACGCTACAACATGTTCTGCCCTCAGAGGGGGTCACTCATAGCATCAACAGTTTTTAGAGCCACTCTCGGGAGATGATGCTGCAGGAAATGTGGCCAGGTTGTGCCAGGGGAGTTGGGTTGGATCTTAAGAGAAACTTCTTCCCAGAAAGAGTGGGGAGGCCTTGGAACAAGCTGCCCAGAGAGGGGGTGGAGGCACTGTCCCTGAAGAGGTTCAACAAATGGGCAGCCAGGGTGTTTCGGGAGCTGGATTAGTGTTCAGGGATAGTAGGACGGATAGCTGGACTTGATGATCTCGATGGTCTTTTCCAACCTTGATGATTCTCTCTATAAAAAAACCCTCTCCTCCACACACAAATAATGGTCTTTGCCACACGGAGCTGCTTTGAGTGTGGATTAGTTAATATTTCAGCAATGTTTTGGAATGATTTGTGGCATCAAATTCATCTTTATAGCACTCAGTAAATACCTGTTAACCCTTTATGGCAGGATGCGTGTATGGGCTGCTATGGTGAAGCAGCCAGAAGGGCTTTTGATACTTCATCCCTGTTAGAAACTAGGTGTTCGTGTTACCTGGATGTTCATGACAGTTTCTGCAGCTGAATTGTTGGCATCAGGAGGGGAGATAAGACTGATGATATGAAATGTAGTTTCACCCCACATTTCTCAGAGGAATTTGGTAAGAAGGAGCAAAATGAGGTGTCAAGGGGAGTAGGAGTGCAGTACCATCCAGCTAGGACATGCACAGGTTCCAGCTCTGTTCACTGACTTCGTCAGTAACATCGTAGTAGCCACAGTTACGAGCGTGAATTTCAGGTGCTTCATCCAAGCTGATTTCTTCCTCACTGTCCTGGTTTAGATTGGTTTTTGCTGGTTTGGATGTCTAAGGGAAGCACACAGGAAAATCCAAGAACAAGTGTTATAATAAAGAAAGAAAAGGCATTTTATTAACAAAATAAAGGGGATAAAGGCAGACTGCTGCTGAGGGCCTCTGCCTGCTTCTCTCCCCCTCTATTTTTCCTGTCCTGACGTGGATATGTCGTGCTGACCAACACCACTGCCAAGATACTGATCTTCTCAGAGAGGAGCAGAGATTGTCTTTCACTGGGTCAGGCCACTCTCACATCAGAGCTGAAAAAAGCCAAGATGGGTCACGGGATGGCCTGGATTGGAAGGAACATCTAAAGGTCATCCAGCCCAACCCCGCTGCAGGGACCAGGGACAGCCTCAACTAGACCATGTTGCCCATGACCTGGAACAAGTCTCATATGAGGAATATTGGGGGATCCGGGGCTGTTTAGCCTGAAGAAGATTGAGGGGAGATCTTACTGCTCTCTACAACTGCTTGTAAGGAGGGTGTAGAGAGACAGGAGCTGTCTGTTCTCCCTAGTGGCCAGTGATAGGATGAGGGGAAATGGCCGTAAGCTGCTCCAGGGGAGGTTCAGGTTGGATGTCCGGAGGAATTTCTTTCCTGAAAGGGTTGTCAGGTGCTGGAACAGCCTGCCCAGGGAGAGGGTTGGGTCATTGTCCCTGGAGGTGTGGAAGAGAAGGGGAGATGTTGCATTGGTGGACAGGGTTTAGTGCTGCTGATAGGGCTAGGAAAAGGTTGGACTTGGTCTTGAAGGTCTCTTCCAGCTGAAACTGTTCTGTGATTCTGCAGTGAAGAAACTTTTGGATGAGGCAGGAAGCTTTACCTTTGGATCTTGACCCTGACTGCAGGTGAAGTGGAAGCAGTCCTGTTCCTTGCAGAGTTCCTGATGAAAGTGAAGCAGCAAAGGAGATGTTTGACTGAGATCAAAACCAATTGAGAAAGACAGGTGCTTGTTTCTGTAGCTCTAGCTAGGCAGTGCAGGTACAGAAGAGCCTGAAGCATGGGGGGGAGCACAGCCTGGGAGGTGAGCCTTCATTGGCTTGAACTCTGACGTGCTTTATTAACGTCATCTTTCTGTGATTATGGCACCTTGCCATTCCTGCTCACACAGAGAGAGCTGGGTGCTAGCAGGACACTTTGGCTGTCTGATGCAGAGGGTAATCTCAGGCGTTGCTGGGAGACTGGAAGAGCAGACAAAGCAAAGGGAAGCTGGACAATGGGGTCAGAGCTGTTCACTCAACCCGACCCACTGGCATAACACTTCCCAAGATGAGGGAAACCAGAAGATCCCAGAATAGCTATTAGGCACAGAAGGTGTTATTTCATCATGTTATGATTATTTCTATTTGCATAGGCACATATACAGCTGGGAGATCTCAAACTCTTCTGGAGCAGGGCTCAGAGAGTCTCCTTCATCCCTTGGAGCGCACAGACTTGTCCTGTCCTTGGTTGAGTAGGTCCTCTTGCCTTGCACAGCAGCCATTGCAGGTCTCTGCCACAAGTGCAGTGCAGGTAGGAACATGAATGAAAACAAATGAGCCTTGTCATAGAAATGAGAGATTGTAGGATGCCTCAGGGCTGGCAAAGGTGGCTCTCTTCTTGCTATCTCACTTTATTGTTTGTTCTTGTGCCTGGCTGATGGAGAACCATCACGTTGCTTAGCTGTGCAGGACATTACTGAGCACTTGGCTGGCCTGAGACAGGGAGAAGCTCCTCTGACATCCATTTGAACCCAAAGAATTTGTCAGCAAGCTTCTGCCTGGCTGATGAGGAGCATCTGTTGAGAATTCTAATTTCCCTTTTCCCCAACAAATATTCCGTAGCTGTCAGCTCAACAGAGGTTTGTCAAGGCATTTGCAAAGTCTGCTACAAGTGAGTTGACTAAGGGTGCAGCTACATTCTGCTCCCCATAATGGACACCCTGAGGAATCCAGTTTTGCTCTAGCTACTGACATTTAAAATTAAGTGTAAAGAGATGTGCAGACTGAGGAAGACCTGTGGTTTCCCCTGGTTGATGAAGATGACTGAGCTGTGATTTAGGGCACTATAGTCTCTATATTGCAGAGCCATCAGAGTTGGAAGGGACCTCTAGAGATCATCTAGTCCAGCCCTCTACTAAATCAGCCCCGCCTAGAGCACATTGCACAGGGCTGTATCCAGGTAGGGTTTGAAGACCTCCAGGGAAGGAGACTCCACAGCCTCTCTGAGCAGCCTGTGCTAGTGCTTTGGGACTCACACTAGAAAGAGGAGCCATATCAGAGGAACACTGTTGTGCTCAGGCTTAAATAGCCGATCATTAGTTTTAAAACTGGCTTCTTCTAAACTGAGCCAACACACTCCCTTGAGAGCTGTAACCAGAGGCTGCTCCAATCTTTTTTTGTCTTAGGCTTTCCTTTCCAGCAGTAAGGTGTTTGTTTCGTACATAAGATCAAATAATGCAAAACCCCACAGCATCAAGAGGCAGGGGCTACCCTGCTTTTTTTTGTCTCTCTGGCATAGGCAATTTTTTTCAGGATTTTATAAAATTTCCCTACCTTTTTCTAACTTTAAACCCTTCTAAAATATATATCTAAAATCTCCTGGAATGGCACATTTCCAAGTATAATTCTTACATTTCATGCCTACAGGATTTTCATGGAGCCTTTGTGAAGTCCTCTTTGTTAGAATGAAATGCAGAAGAAGCCAGATGGTTTGGCCAGAATCCAGTTACCTAAGAAACATAGCATCGGGACCCTATCAGAAGCTATTTCCTCTAAAGATCACACTCAGCCTGCTTTGTTCTAATAACCAGCTTAGAGTTAACGTCAAGCTGTCAATACCTATTTTTTCCACCATAATTAATCTACAAGGTTCAGCCTGGAATCAATAATCTCATGGCTCTTTTTTTATTCCTTTTATTTCCTCAAATAATGTTTCCCTCTGTGATGACCCCTTCAGAGGTGTGTTAGGTCATGAATGCTTTTTCCCCAGAGATACTGGGGAAATACTGGGAGATACTTTTCTCCCCCTGGCCCAAAGTGTCTGTGTTCTCTGCACACATGGGAAATCTGGAGTTCTCATGCCTCCTATGTCCCCAGTGGCTTTGGAGCTCCTATGAAAACTCCTGCAGTTGTTCTGAACTTTGGGCTCAATGGATGGAGGATGAGGTATGCGCTGCTTATGTGCCAGCCTGTGTGTTTGCTCTGTGCTAGTGTGCAGAAGTTTCTACACACACAATGTCCACAACGCGAAGCTGTGGAGCCTGCTGAAAACTTATTTCCCAGACTTTTGAACCAGACTTTTTAATTTAGAAAATGTTCAGATTAGATCAACTATAAAGGGGAAAACTAGGAAAACAAGATTATACTTGTGGGCAGGTGGCAGCAAGAAACACAGTTTAGGGCTCACCGATTCAAGACAGACTGGAATCTACTGGAGAGAGGCCAACAGAGGGCTATGATGACACTGAAGGGACTTCAGCTTCTCCTCTATCAAGAAAGGCTGAGAGAACTGGGGCTTTGTAGTCTGGAGAAGAGAAGGCTGAGAGGGATCTTGTTAATGGCTGTCAATATCTGAGGGGTGGGGGTCAAGAGGAAGGGGCCAGTCTCTTTTCTGTGGGACACAGTAGTAGGACAAAGAACAATGGGGACAAACTTGAACATAGAAGGTTCCACCTCAACATGAAGGGAAACTTCTTTCTTGTGCAAGTGACAGAGCCCTGGCACAGGCTGCTCAGAGACGGGTTGTGGGGTCTCCTGCTCTGGAGATTTCCCAAACCCACTTGGATGCAACCCTGTGTGTCCTGTCTTAGAGGATCCTGATACGGTAGGAGGGTTGGGCTTGATGATCTCTGGCAGCCCCTTCCAACCCCTAACATTCTATGATCATGATCCCTTGTGACAGGTGAACATTTATTCTGGTGGCAGAACCCACCAGGCTCCTTCTGAAACGGAAGACATGATTCAGCAACTGCTTAGTGTTGTGCTCTGAGCTGTGTGCTCTTGTATGTCCGTCAACTTTTTCTGTGGGGAGGTAAGAGCTTATTTTTCTTTCCCAACAAGGCTCTGATTGTGAGCTGTGAAGCTTGCTAGAAATCTGTCCCTGTTGACTTGTGCAGCGTGATCTGCTCTTTGGCAAAACCTGTAGTCCAAGGCACCTTTCTCTCTTCGACATTTGTGTGTCACCAAGCCTTTTCTCTTATGTTTTGGTCTGTGTGAGGCTGGTCTTTCCCAATCTCTTTGCTGGAGTAGCATTTCAAAAACAATGAAATTGGATGCTTCCTTTGCAGATGTCAAATTCATTGTCTTTCAGCTCATGCCTTTGTACTGAAGTTAGGATTGGATCTTGGGTTTTATAAACCCTCCTTCTGCTGGCGATGTGGGATTTTCCCCTAAGAAAGTGGAATGTTTACTGCATACCAAGGGCAAGACGCCATGCAGACATGGAGCTCACAACACCTACCATTTCTGAACTGCATGTGGCGTGTGTGGTTTTCCCTGTGCTGAATGCACATGGAAACACAAACACACGTGGGGTTTTTGTTGCTTTTCTAGGAAATCACTGAGCACAGTCTTGCAAAGAATACTTCCTACTGTTAGACCCACTGCGTGTGGCGGGGAGGGTACTGCCTTTGTGTCCTGTGCTGCTGAAGCACATACCAAGGCTCCTGAGTCATTCACCCTGAGCATCTGGCTTTCCAAGAAGGCAAATCCTGATTTTAGAGCCTATCAGGGACTGAAGAGAGCCATGGGAAAATAATAAAGAAAAAGCCATCAAATGTTATCAGAGCTGGGGTCTTCCAATAGGGGTTGTGCCAGGAAACGCACTACTAGAAATAGGAGAAACTGCGTTCTGTCAAGACAGCTGGAGTAGAGCCAGTGGGATACGAAGTGGCTTTAGCCTGCTGTAAGGAAGGGTGAAATGAGCTAGTGGGGTGTGAGAAGAGAAGAACTGGACGTAAGTGTTTAACTGGTAGAAGTGATCCGAGTTACCAGGTAAAGTTGCTTTGTAGTTACACTACCAAAGAATGAGAGGGCCTTCCTGAAGAACCAGGTTGTTTCAGCCCAGATGGTCACCTCCCTTGTGGTTACTTTCTACACTTTGATTCTGTTGCTGCTTCAACACTGGAAACTGATTTGCTGCAATGGAACATGACTAGTTTTAAACCACAAACGAGTCTTTCAGTAAGTGGAACAGCTTCTCCACCTGGTTTGACTCAAACTGCCTTTTCCATCACCTGCAGTAGTGGCAAAGTACTGACAGTGTTGATGGCTCTTGTCCTTGACCAGGCAAGCGAGGTTCTTTCCAGTGAACAAATGACTTCAGAAATCCTCATTATTTCCTTTGTTCCCTGTATTTGGATTTGTTCCTAGCACCATTACTCTAGAAACATTAGCTGTTAGGTGCAATGATGAATCATAGAGTTTCAGCTGGAAGAGACCTTCAGGATAGTCAAATCCAGCCTTTTCCTAGCTCTATCAGCACAACTAAACCCTGTCCCTCAACAAAACATCTCCCCTTCTCTTCAACACCTCCAGAAATGGTGACTCAACCCCCTCCCTGGGCAGGCTGTTCCAGCACCTGACAACCCTTTTGGGAAGGAAATTCCTCCTGACATCCAACCTGAACCTCTCCTGGTGCAGCTTCAGGCCATTTCCCCTCATCCTATCACTGGCCACTAGGGAGAACAGAGCAAACTGCCTCTCTACACCCTCCTTTTCAAGTCGCTGCAGAGAGCAATAAGGTCTGTCCTCAGTCTTCACAATATCCACAGATACCTCAGTCATTCCTCCTATGACATTCATTGTTTACATCTAATTTGGGAAATGGTTTGAGATGGTTTTGTGACACCAAGCTTCTTGGAATGGCCCCAAGAGTTACTAGTCCGAAAGGACCCAAGGAGCACTGGTGATGTGCTATGTTTTCACTGTTCTCAGTGACAGGAAGACTGTAATAAGGCTACGAAGGGAGAAGCAAAGACACCTGAAATGGAGGCTTAAATTGGTGGCATAAACTTTTCCAGTGAGCTGTTAACTTATTTGTTAAATTAGATTTTGGAGTCTAATCAGAACAGTGTAGAACTTCAACACTAGAAGGCCAACTTCTTGTTAAAATGCACCATCTGATTAGGAGACAGTTGTGGTTGTTGGGTTTTTTTCCATTAAATCCATTTAATTAATTGAAATTAATCAGGATGTTTGATCTTGCAAGAAGGAGACACTTCCAAAGGCTATGAATTCAGGCATGGGGGTTTGCAAGATGTTGACAATGCGTCTGTTTGCTTGAACTTGTACAAAATCATGACAGTGGTTGATGCTCTTGCAAAGCTTTGAATGACACGAGTGCTCCTTCCAGCAAGTGCTCCAGGTTCACAGGCAGCCTGTTTTCCCTATCCAGCTCCTTCAGTTGCCAGAGAAGCTAGAAAGCTGATGCAAAAATTGGTTCAGAACCAGTGCAGCTAAGCAGGGAAGCAGTAGGTCAGCTGTTGTCCACAGACTCTGTGAGTACGATTTCAGGGAAGGAGAGTTCCCTTTTGCTCTAGGTTTTGGAGATCCATTTTCGCAGCTGTTTAGTTCCTCGGACAGGGACATTTTTCCCCTTGTTCTACTCTTTAGAGATGGACATTTTGCCCTGGGGGTATGGCCAGAGTAGCCAGCACTAGTTTTACACTCCATCTGTGTTCTGCATGTCATGCAAGCAGGGGAGTTGATCCACAGGAGAAGACTTCAACCCAGAGGTTTCCCCATACACACTGATGTATAGATAAGGCATAAAACCTCATTTTGAGAAACCTGGGGCAAGGGTCAGCTTTCAAAATTACTTCAGTCATTTGTAAGCTGCTCTCCATGAGCCACCTCTCTGCCCTCCCTCACACTGCTTTAATGAGCACAGTGTAGAAATAGCTCTGCTTCTTTACCTTGTGATACTAGAACTCTGATTCAGATTGAGGGTTTTAGTTATTAATTCACTCTTGGCTATTCAAAGAGGGGAAACTCTTCCACTACCTATTCATGGACACTCGCTAATAGAGTTGTTGTTAGGACACTGACACTAAAAAAACCAGCCAAACCCACGGACACAGTGCACACACTTCTGTATGCAGAAGACATTGATGCAGAGGCTAGAGTTGAGACGCTTTGGGGGTAGATAGTGCCCTTGCTTGTTACCAAGTTGCTGCACTGGGCACTGGGGAGGCCTCTCCTGGAGTGCTGGGGGCAGTTCTGGGCCCCTTGCTTCAAGAAAGAAAATGGAAGTGCTTGAGCAGGTCCAGAGGAGCAACAAGGCTGGGGAAGGGACTGTAGGGAAAATCTGGTGAGGAGAGGCTGAGGGAGCTGGGTGTGTTTAGTCTAGAGAAGAGGAGACTGAGGAGGGACCTTCTCCCTCTCTACAACTTGCTGAAGGGAGGTTGTAGTCAGGTGGGGGTTGGGCTCTTCTCCTAGGCAAATAACACCAGGACAAGAGGGCAGAGCCTGAAGCTGCCAGGGGAGGGTTAGGTTGGATGTTAGGAAGCCCTTCCTCATGGAAAGGGTGCTCAGAGCCTGGACTGGACTGCCCAGGGCAGTGGTGGAGTCCCCATCCCTGGAGATGTTTAAGGACAGCCTGGCTGTGGCCCTTAGTGCTCTGGTCTGGCTGATGTGGTGATGTTAGGTCCTGGGCTGGGCTGGATGAGCTCAGAGGGCTTTTCCAATCTCAATCATTCTATGATTTGAAATGTTCCTACTTCTTCTGTGTGAAGTCCTTCATCCACCTATTCCTTGTGTTAAATATCCTCCCTTTGCTTGGGAAGTAGCTCCATGAGGATTTCTAGGGGGAAGGAGGGGACAGCTAACAGCAGCATTAAACTTGGCCTTCTGTGCGTGCCTGGTTTTGCTTTCCTTAAATCGGTGCATAAATTCACATCCTGGCTATAATAGTGAGCCTGTTCGTTTTCTGTTTGACTGGAAACACGGAGAAAAAGTCACGATATTTGAGTTCATCCTTGTCTATTTTTTGCCTCTGCTGAATAGAGCTCACTGGACTCTTGAGCCCTGAGTGCACACAGCGTGTCTGGGAGCAGATAAAGGGGCACTGTCCTTCAGGCACAAGCTCTTCAGCCACACAGGAAGTAGCGGGTTTCATGTTTGAAGCCCGGCTGAGGTTCCCTAATGGATGTTAATCCACTGGTTGCTTTGACTACATCCTGTGCCAGACCCAGTCCCACCTCAGAAATCCTGGGGTTTCTGATCGCTTCACATAAGCTCTCAAACGTGTGCAGGAGCTGGATGCTCCACACCACAGTATGTGAGAGTGGGATTGGTGGAAGGAGTGGCTACAGCAGCTAAATTTTCCTTGCTGAAATGAGGAAACGTTGAATGGACCTTCAAGCATTTGAAGGGGAAGCTACTTGACCCAGACTTCCCCGGAAGGGGAGCCCTGACCCAGAGGGACTTTAGCATAGGAGGCAAGAGAGGAAGTTAGGAAAAGTGTAAGGGAGAGCTGAGCAGGTCTGCTGATTGCAGTTGTGGCTTCACTGAAAACTCTGGAAATCCTTATCTGGTGGATACCTGACCCTGGACATGCTGATATGAGGAACAATCTCACAAGAGAAAGGATGAAGATGGAGATTGCTTGACACATCACTCTGGTAATGAATCCTAAAAATGAAAAGTTTGGGAAGAAAAGGGCCTCTTTGTTCCCAATCAGCTTTCCTGTTACTCAAGATGTTGTTGAAGAGCGCCCTTCTCCCGACTCTTGTGCTGCTTTGACTGCTATGATCCCAACTATGGAAAACCTGGCCCTAACAAGATATTTTTCCTTTAGTTCTGCTTTCGGTCCTCATGTATTCCCTTTCCTTATGGCTTCAGCCAGTCTCATTTGCTCTGTGTTGATGTTTGTGAAGAGCTGACATAAGAACTGGAACAGATTTTGACAGTTTTCTGTATATACAACACATATGTGTAAAACATAAATAATTCTTCAAAATATATAATTTGGGGTTCTTTTCCCCCCTGAAGACTTTGGGAGCTACTGGTGTGTGCTGCAGGGCTGGCAAGGAGCTGTGCCCCTCACACCAGGATGCAGAAAGATATGCAGGCCACGTGGCTGTAGTCCTGTCTTTGCGATACTCCAGTGATGATGCAGCGGTGCTGAAGGCAGCGCCGTTACCCACCACCCATCTGAGGACCCCCCGCATAGAGGGGCTACTGAGCACAAGAAATTAGATTTTGTTTCTTTCCTTTCTGCTCCTGGTTCAGGGATTCCAGGCACAACAGTCAAACCCTGCTCACTGATCTCCCTCAGCAGGAAGTGGGAGTTTTTCCAAAGAAAGAGACCTTGCAAAGAGAAACGAGATGGAGAGATGGAGAAGGATATGGAGGCAGTGAAGAGAGACAATCTGGGATGACTCAGGAAGCTGGAGGAGTAAGGGAAAGTTTCTAACAAAAAGCCTATGCTCTGGAGGAATATGTTGGTCCCCCCCAGTGTGGAACCACTTGGGAGGAGTGGCTGTGTGGACACTGGGGTTAGTCTGTGAGTCTTAAGGACAAATGTTGCAGAACTGTTTGGGACCTGCAGAAGAACGTGAAGTAGTATAGGACAGCCTGCAGTGATACAGACTGGGTGGCATAAATGTAGGTGTCTGTCTTTTTAAGCAGCTTACCTGAAAGCATCTCAGAAAGGCATTTGCAACCTGTCTGTCTGGCTTCATGTCCCATGCTGGTGCTTCAGTGCAGACTGGGCTGGAGAGCCTGCAGATGGGAGCTGTGGGGACAACCAGCCCTCTGGAGAACATACATCCTTCATTGTGTTACTGTTGTCTGGGATAGGGCTTGGACAGCTTCAGCTTGTTAGAGACCAAATGTAGAGACTTCACTCTCCTGGGAGAGGGAGCAGAGAATGGCAACTGGTCCGGTTAGAGGTCTAGAAAACAGATGTTGGGCTGTTCTCCCTAGGGAGTACTGATACAACAGGAGGAAATGGAGTCAGGCTGTGCCAGGGGAGGTTCAGGTTGGATCTTAGGAAAAATGTCTTCCCAGAAAGAGTGGGGAGGCTTTGGAACAGGCTGCCCAGGGAAGCTGAAGGCAGCGCCGTTACCCACAGGTTCAACAGCAGGCAGCCAAGATGTTGCAGGAGATGGGTTAGTGGTTGCTGGTGGATGGTTGGACTTGATATTGCTTTTTCCTGAGTGTCCACTGTGTCTGAACAGAGCCTTGATGCTATTGGCACCAGCCGCTGTCCCCAGAGCAGCAGAACTGATAGGTGTTCATGCGGACAGGTCTCCTTGTGTAACTACATGAAAGATTTCAACCTGTGTGTGTACCCACTCTGGCACTGCTTATCCCCTGCCATTCTGCATTTCATGGGGTTTGGTAAATGGTTTTTCCATGATTGCTCAGAGTACTTCTGCTTGTGGTGGTTTCCATGTTTTTGGAGTGGTTATTCACCCACCACAGAAATATCTGTATGCTTGCGTCAGGTTTAAAGCCTCTAGGAAGAGTGATGGGATGGGGGAGGAGGGGAAGAGACAAACAGCGGACCGCAATCAACCCTGATTTAAACACCGCAATCAACCCTGATTTAAACATTACCGGCGGTAACACTCTTTAATATGTTGTGGAGTTGGGTAATTGTAAACAGCTTTTGTTTCGGAGGGGGACTTTATCCCATATTAATGTGCTTCTCTTCCCACCATGGAAAACTGATGCCTTATACTGAAAAACAGATGGGCACTCCGAATTAGTAAATTTTTGGGGAGCCGTGATGTAAAATTTTCCTCAGCACATTCTACTCTGGAGATTTTCTGAACGATTGTCTTTGCTCAGAACATTGAGAAGCCGGTGGCTCAACCTCACGGACTGCTCACATGGGCTCATTTTTCTGACACTTGGTTCCCTGGAGGTGATTTTGCGACGGTGTTATGAAGAGTGGGTGTGTGGAACATGGGTGATAAAGTGCTGAAATGTTGTAGGTGTCAGATAAATGAAGGGATCTAAAGCAGTGCAACCCTAGGACTCTGGTTGAGAAGAACCAGCCTGAGAAGGGCTGTTACTAGCCCTCATTGCAAGGTGTATTTGGGAAATGGGCTGTAGGCAGTGGTTTTGCATGGTGAAGGGTCTGGCAGGGGAGAGAGAGCGTTTGGCAAAGCAGTAGGGCAGGCTTTGTGTGATTGGAGGGAATCAAATAATAGTGGAGAACATAGCAAATGATGGTAAGAAGTTGCCTCTCATCTCTCTAGATCTGGGTGCTGCGTTTTCTGCTAGGTAACAACAAGCTTGGCCTCAAAGAGCCTGGTGGAGTAGGGAAATAATATCTTGCCTGCCTGGCAGCACATCTCAAGGACTCCATTGTGGCCTCAGTATGCCTCAGGGATCACCATGCAGAGGACCCAACCTTGTCACTACAAACTGAGGGTCTCTCACTGGCCCCTTCTTCAGAACAAGCTCCCTGGCTGGCTCACAAATGCTCTACCTGCTAACAAAGGGGAGGTGTGGGAGAAGTTCCTGCTCATGACTCTATTAACCATCACTATCAGGATAATGTGACTAATGGTCTGACATGGTGTTTGGGTAGTGCCTGGCACCGTGCAGACGTGATCCGTGTCTAGGCCTCCATCCACATAAATAACAGTGATTTAATGGGGATTTACCATGCTGAGAGCTCCAGGGGTCCCCTTACTGCTGCAAAGGAATGGGGTCTTGTGGATGACAACTCGTAAATTCAGAGTCATTTACAGTCTGTGCCGAGCAGTAAATATTACTTTAATTTACCTGAGTTTGAATTCTTTTTAGAAATAGTAGTGTTGCCCATAAACCTTTTGGAAGATCTGTAAGTTTGCAGACTCGTGGCTAATGGAGGTCTTGGATGGGTTCCAAGCCACAGGAATCGGTTGTGCCCGTTCTGGCTAAGCTTGAACACAATGTCAGTAACACAATCCAGAGGCAATGAGAGAGAGGAGAAGCTACAGACAAGCAAGAAAAAAAATCCCCTGTCCCACTGTGTATTACTTGAGTTGGGGATGTTCAGCCTGAAGAGGAGATGACTCTGGAGGGACCTTACAGCAACCTTCCAACCCCTAAAAGGCTCTGTCAGAAGGCGGGGGAAGACTGTTCACAAGGACAGGGAACAGTAGGATGAAGGGTCATGCTTTGAATCTGGAAAAGAGAAAATTGAGGTTGGAGATGAATCTGAGGTTGGGGGTGATCCCTGGAAAAGGCTGCTCAGAGAGGTGGTGGAGGCCCCATTCCTGGAGCCATCCAAAGTGAGGCTGAATGGGGCTCTGGGCAATATGGTCTGATGAGTGATGGCCCTGCTTGTTTTAGGGGGTTGGACTACATGGCCTTTGGAGGTCCCTTCCAACCCTGTGATTCTCTGATTACTTACCTGTAATTTGGGCTACTCAGTGAGAGAGGTGCTGTGCTGGGAGGCTGGGCAGGACACCTTCCAGCAGGGTGTAGTAAATAGGGCAAATCAGTGCAATACTTGGATGCTGCATGTCAGGAAGGTGTTCAAGACTTGAGGCGCAAGGACAGAGAGCATATTTTGCTTGTGTAAATCGTGTCTGTAGAAAAGCATCTTCCCTGACTATCAGATTGCTTGGCTCTTGGTAGGCAAGGACACTATTCCTGTGGACTTGAGTGAGAAAGGACGGCAGCATCTTTAAGCAATTAATTTTATCTGCAGGCAGGATATATCCAGAGATTTAAAGACCTTGTTAGATCTTTTGTGCCAGTTGCTGTGAAACAAAACCAGGGCTGCAGCCTGTACCTGTAGTGCCTACTGACAGCAGACAAGTGCTTCCCTTAAACTCTGCAGTAATGCACTGTGCAAGATCTGCTGCTTTCCCTGTGGGAAATGAAATTTGTTGTGAGCTCGGCTGCTTTGCTTTGTGGAGCTGAATGGATGGAGTGTAGCTATAGGCTGGGAATGGAGATCTTGGAGAGTACCCAGGTAGAAAGAGACTTGGGGGTACTGGTGGACAGTAAACTTAGCATGAGTCAGCAATGTGCCCAGGCAGCCAAGAGGGCTAATGGCATCCTGGCCTGCATCAGGAATGGTGTGGCCAGCAGGGAGAGGGAGGTTATCCTCCCCCTGTATTCGGCACTGGTTAGACTGCACCTGGAGGATTGTGTTCAGTTCTGGGCCCCTCAGTTTAGGAAGGATGTTGAGGAGCTGGAACAAGTCCAGAGAAGAGCAACTAGAATGGGAAAGGGGCTGGAAGGTCAGCCCTGCGAGGAGAGGCTGATGGAGCTGGGTCTGTTTAGCCTGGAGAAGAGGAGGCTCAGGGGTGACCTTATCGCTGTCTGTAACTACCTAAAAGGGGGTTGGACTCAGGTGGGGGTCGGTCTTTTCTCCCTGGACACTGGAGACAGGACAAGGGGTCACAGTCTTAAGCTCCATTGGTGGAGGTTTAGACTTGACATTAGGAAAGAGACTTTCACTGAGAGAGTGATCCGGTTTTGGAACAGGCTGCCCACGGAGGTGGTTGGGTCACCATCTCTGGAGGTGTTCAGGGTTAGGCTGGATGAAGTGCTGAGTGGCATGAGCTAGATGTCAGATGTTAGGTTTACTTGGTTGGTTTTAGGTTGGACTGGATGATCTTCAAGGTCTTTTCCAGCCTCATCAATACTGTGAGACTGTGAATACCTGCCCGATGAACTCCTTGGGCATAGTGGAGCCTCCTGACAAAATCAGAAGGGGTAAGGTAAGGACAAAGCACTCTTATCATGTAGCCCTGTGGATTAAGCAGGACACAAACCCGTTTCATGCTCCCCATGAATGCAGACCTAGAGTGTATTGGTTGCAGTGAGGTTTTACTTTCTTTTCGAAAAGCCAGTAGTATGGGTTTTCCTTTGGCACTTGGGAAGTGTGTGTCACAGAGGAGCAGTCCCACCATGAACATTGTCACTGGTGCTTATGTCAAACTGGACTCTCACAGGTTGTCCTTGTAGTCATCCTTTGGGTTTTGCCTGGCAGCTAATGAAGCACTGAGTCATCTGGTAGCATATTACCCCTTTCCCAGCCAGGCTGACAAAGTGTGGCAGGAGGTGCCTTTGTGCAGAAGCAGGTCTTCTACACCCTCTGTTCTCCCAAAGATTTTCAGCTGGACTTGGTCTGTAGTTCTAACTGGGGTGGAGGGATGTGTGGAGGTGCCTTGAAGGTGGCTTTGCCTCTTATTTGTTGTTTCCGTGACTTCATTCAGAATATGAAAGTCATTGGTCTTTTACTCCCTCTTCAGCAATAAAAGTAAAGTGTGAACTTGGTTTTTTTTGCTCTCTCTTGTGGGGATTTGTGGGTTGCATGCCTCAGAAGAGAACTTATTTCCAGAGCTACAGTGATCTCACTTTTCCAAACTGGTCTTTTCCTTCCCAGTCTGTGTGCTGTGTCTGTACAGGCTTCAGGTGCTTCAGACCATTACTGCCTTGCCCCTCAAGTTTTTAGTCTCATATATACCCTCATCTTCATTAACTGCACAGAAATTTCTCTGTTTCAAGTGTAACCAAGCGTGAATCACAATCCAGAAGCACATGAACAGACCCCATATCTAGAAGGAGGCAGTTTTTGATGCCCTGTAAACAGCAAGGTAGACTTGCATCACTGGAGTTCCTTGTAGGGCCACTAATGGTCAGATCAGAGCCCAAATTGGGTAGATGTTAAGGATGTTAACAGAAATACCAAGGGTATGGTAAGCATGAACTATGAATGATCTTCAGCTCTACCTAGAATCCTTAATGGTTTGGGCTGTGGTGCTGCATGCTATGTCCCGTGTGGTGAAATTTCATGTCTAGCTGAAAGGAAAAAACTGGACTGCATGTCACTGTTCCAGCTTAGTCTGAAAGAGGGTGTGAATGGCTGAGCCTCTACACCCTCCTGGCTTCTACCTCCTTGGAAGCAGGTCCTGGAGGTCTGCTCTGCCAGAGGAGAGAACTGCCAGCAGATGCCTTGCCCAAGTGATTTCTGTCTGTCAGACAGTTCAGATGCATTTCCTCCTGCCTGACCATTTCTGAGAATTCATCAGCACGGTCATTAGAGAGGGGTTCACCCCTTTGCATGTGGTTTTGCAGTCATTGTTTGAAATGAGCTCAGCCCTGAGTCATGTAGTATTTATTCAGAGCATTTGTGTCCCAACAGGCTGGCAAGCATGAGGACATTGTTCCTGGGGATGGTGCAATGAAGCCCTAGCTGTTCTCCTGCGCTGTCTGTGCTAAAGTGTTGTTGAGAAGCCACAGGCTCAGTTGTGAGCCACCTCTTTGCAAGCGGTAAATTACTGGGGCTCTTTTTCAGAAGTTATAATAGGAAGGATAAGAGAAAGAAAAATGTCATTTCCCCATTATAGATGGTGTAGTGGCTGTAGCAGTAGTGTAGTGTTGTGGGGGTCCTTGTCTGCACCTCCACATGTCTCACCTGGGTTGACACCAGTGTCATGGGTCAGACACCTCGACTGTGCTTCAACCTAGACCTCCCATCTAAAGTGTCAGACAGAAAAGAAAGGTTTAACAGACCCACTGAGGGATCTGTAGGCAGTGAAACAACTGACTCAGTAAACCCAAACTTTAAACTTCTTTGCAGAAAACTCAAATCAGCCTATCCAGCTTCTAAATGGAGGAGAATACCTTTCTTCTTAAGGATGTACTCAACAATGTCAGTGAATATCATTCATACACTGGTGGCATGGTTTGCACCAATAGTAAGTGTTTGAACCATTTCAGCTTAGACTTCTTTGAGTGCAAGAACAGAGCAGGAGCAACAGTACGGGCGGCTGAGATGGTGCTGAATGACACGAGCCTCTGTTGGAGGAGTGTACTTTTCCATCTGCAGACTTTTTGGGGTCTTTCCCAACCCCCACAGGGAGGTGAGGGCCTCTACTTTATCCTAACCACCTTCTTCCTTTCACTACTGGCTGATACTTTTGCTTGAAAGTAAATTCAGACTCAAGCAAACAGGAGAGAAAAGTCTTTTCATCTAGCAATGCAGCTCCCCTGCAGAGAGACACTTCTTACAATTCTCTTTCTTTATTTCCTAATTAGAAATAATGATGTGTGTTTTGGGTCAAGAAGACCTTGCTGTGAAATATTAGACTGTTTCTGACAGGGGAACTAAGAGTAGGCCTGTGCACCCACACGTCTCTTGGCGCACGTGTGCTGACAGGACCGAACAGGCCATGCTCTTCACTTAGTGATGAATGGTTTTTCATGGTGGGGCAGGGAAGGGGAGAAAGTGCCTTCCTTTCGAGTTAGTTGTTTTTCACATAAATAGGAGTTTTCTGACAACCCAATGAGGTGGAATGAGGAATAGAAATATTTCCAAAGAGGGGCCAGGTGATGGGAGAAGCCACACAACAACAAAGTTGAGTTCTTTTACGCTCTCCTCTAGAGCAAAAATGCTGCTATTGGTGAGTTCTGGTTCATCTGCTTTTGCGGGCTGTCTCTGTCTTTAGATGCTACTACAATGCATGCAGGGCTAAACTGAGCAAATAGCGTTTGAGCACCACTGGAAGAATATATTTGTCAGTTCTAGTAGTGCTTGAAGAGTGTTTGCTCTGCAGATGATAGTCTGGACCTGCGTTTGAGTGTTCTGGAGAGAAAAGGATGTCCCTTGAATAACCTCAGTGGGGGTCCTCAACATATGCGTCTGCCTGACTGAAATGAAATTGGCTTTTGAGATTTGGCATCTGAGGGCTCAACAGTTGCACCCAAATACTTCTAGAGGTATGGCTGACTGGCTTTTAAGCTAGTGATTAAACCCTTTCCTGCTCCATTTACATGTGTAGCTTCTACTGGTGAGGGTGCAGAAATGTGCATGTTGCTACCTTGGGCTGTTCGGGACCTCTTTGTGCTTCAACAGGCATGATGCCCTCCCTGCAAGTCTTCTAAACCAGACTACAGTAATGGCTGTGAGGCACTGCAATGGGACAATGTACTCAAGTGGAGGAGATATTTACCCAGATTTAAGGGGTCCTTAAAAATCAAGACGCATCTGCCGTTCAATCCTTTCACTGCAGACAGAAAAGAACATCACCTGGGGGAATCTCAGAGCCGGTGTGGTACAGCAAGGGTCGCTCAAGATGGAGGCATTGCTGCCTGTAAGTGATGTTCTGTTTACTCTCACTGTTGCAGCCTACTCAGCTCCTGACTGTCAGATCTAAAATAACTTACTTTCTCATGGGTGGCATCATGGATGGTGGGAAGCTCAGGAGATTTTCAGTGTGAATTGGCCGGCAGCAGGAACAGCTGTTCTTTCTACTTCTCTGACTTCTAGAGAAATGTAGAAGCTGAAAGGTGAATGATGAAGATCCAGGCACTGATCACTGCATTTAGGTAGTATAGGAAGGACATGGAGATGCTGAAGACAGGGCAGAGAAGGGCAACTGGGCTGGTTAGGGGTCTGGAGAACAGGTCTGATGGGGAGAGGTTGAGGGAGCTGGGGCTGTTCAGCCTGGAGAAGAGGAAGCTGAGGGGAGACCTCACTGCTCTCTACAACTACCCAAAGGGAGGTTGTAGAGGGGCAGAGTTGGCCTCTTCTCCCTAGGGACTAGAGATAGGACTATGAGGAAATGGGGTCAGATTGTGTCAGGGGAGGTTCAGATTGGATCTTGGGAAAAACTTCTCCCAGCAAGTGGGGAGGCCTTGGAACAGGCTGCCCAGGGTGTGGGTGGAGGCACTGGTCCTGGAGGGGTTCAATGAATGGGGAGACAGAGTGTTTGGAGTGGTTGGGGGTTGTAGGGTGGACGGTTGAACTTGATGATCTTCAAGGTCTTTTCCAACCTTGATGATTCTATGGTTTATTTTTCTGAGTGCTTTTTTTACTTAAAATAAGGATTATTTTACTTTGGGAGAGAGACTTGAGAGACTCTTTAATCAGTCAGATGCTTCCAGGAGTTTTGAGGTTAAAACCAAAAGTAGAATTCTGAATTTATTGATCTCAACTGTTCTGTTTACAGTGGTGTTTTCTGACTTCCTTGCCATGTTGTATTTCCATTAAGTTTCCTTCACTGAGGAAGGAAGTGCTAGGAAGGTGATGCAAAGAAAAAAGATGACCAAGAGTGTCCATAGTATTGAAGAACTGAATTCCAGCTGCATTCCAGCCGCCTCCAGACCTAAACCCCAAATCAACCACTCATGTAGCAGCAGCAAGTAGAAGGACTTTTAGATTGCCTTGAATAATTTAAAACATAAAAATCCTTTTGTTATCTGCAGGTCGTGTTGAAAATTTTTCCTCTCTCCTGAGCAGCAGTGGAAGGGGCAGCACTGATGGACAAACACTACAGTGCTTGGAGGAGAGACCCATCATAGTGTGGGGCAGAACAGGAAAATTACAGAGCGTTTTAAAACAATTCAGGGTCTCAGCAACCAGGTTCCCATCAGAAAAACTGCTCTGAGGATGCAGCAAGCTAATCTTCCAGGACTTGCTGAGATCTGTTCATGTTTAATGAGTAGTAAAAGCTGTGGTAAAGGGGTAGGATCTGTTTCTTTCCATATCTACCATGCTCTGGGATTCACCAGAACAAAACTTACCCTGAATCATCAACCTTGACTGTTAAACAGAGGAAGAGAAGCAGCATTCATTTAGAAGTCATTCTTTGTGTCCTTTTTATGGAATGCTGCTGCCAACAGCTTTCTCTCACTCTGTGGCTGTAGCTTGCTCTTTGCCTGCTGCTGCTGTGTGTCCAGCTGGGCAAATCTCACATGCCCTGTTCATGGATATATCTCCTTGATCAGTGAAAGAAGAATCTTTCACTCGTGCTCAGTTCACTCTCTTCCTGCTCAGTCTCTACCAATCTACCCACCATAGTCCCACCAGTAAGACCTACTGCTCACTTTTGCCTTAGAATAAGATGGTCTGAAAATAGAGTTGCTTGTTACTAGACCTCCTGTTTTCATTCCCCTTCCTCAAGTCTTACCAATAAGCTGTTTTGTGATGTGTTGGGGATAAACCTGAGTTGTTTTCATCTATCCCAACAAATCTGATGTCTGCTCTGTGAACAGGACACTAAAGGCTGTTTTCACACACCAAATGCCTCCTCACCTGGACACAGCTGTGCTTTGCACTGTCAGAATGCAGAGGAAGGATAATCTATCTCTTATATGGACACAGATGTACAGCAACATGCGAGTTCTTTGTTGAAAAGCCAGAAAGGGCGGGTGTTTGTGGCTGGTATGGCCATATCTAACATGTGGGATTGTTGCCAGCACAGCTTCGTCAAATGAAGCATCACACCTCTTCATCTCCTTGCTGTGCAGAGCTACGCTGGAACCAATGTTTGTGTGTACGTCACCAGATGCCTGATTTTTCCCTTTAAAAAGTCTCTGCTGATGGGAAGCAGGAGAGAAAGAGACCTGGCATCAGCACCTCTGCTTCCCCCACAGAATAGCTCCTGGGAGAGAGGAGAGACTAATAAATGGGGTGTGAGGTTGAGATAGTGGTCCCCTGACAGAAACACACATCAGCTGAAGTGGTGTGAATCCAGGCTGCTCTTGCCTCCCTGGTATTGTCTCGGGTGTGTGATTCTTGTTACAGCTGGAGCAGAGCCATGTGATTTTGGTTCACAGTGGGAAAAGAGACATTGTGTGGTCCCAGCTTTCCAGGGCAATCCTGAAACTCATCCTTGCTTCAAGGCTACATTGGCTCTTTCCAGCTTACTGTTGGCTACCTGGCTTCACTGAATCATCCGCAGAATCATCCAGTAGCAGTTTCCCATTGAAAAGGTGTCCTGCTTTGGATTAGTTTGTGCTGATTAGGTTTCTGGGCTTCCACCTACTTTGGATGCGGCTCCTGCTGCATATTTTTTGTGTGTTTGTAGCTATGCTGAAGCAATCCTTTACCAGGGTTAGTATAAGGCCCACTCCTGGGGCAAATCGGAGTCAGGAAGCACACTCAGTGGGTCATTAATATAAGACTGAGTGTATCAGCAAAGCAGTCTTGCTTTCCAAATCCATTCACCATGCACGCATAGAGGTATCCAAGTCATCCCTATCTGCTTCCACTTCGTACCTCTGACATGGGCTGTGTGCTCTGGAATGCATGAGCTGGGAGGAGGTTATTCACTCCATCCTCAAATGCGATGTTTTCCTGCTGATGTCTCCCACATTTAGCCCTGGAACACCAGGTTGCTGATGCCGTTTTCTCTCACATTACCCACATCAGTATCTAAGCGTTTTTCTCTAGTTCAGCCAAGATTCCAAAGCCAGAGCAAGTTTGCCGATCACATTTCCACCGTTAGACAGCACAACCTCTGGAAATGCACTCTTCGTTGGTCCCTTTAACATGCAGAGTGTTCCTTAATCCTCTTCATCTTGCACGTAAGGTCTGGCCAAAAGCTGTATAAGGTCAGTGCATTCAACTTGTCTCTCGGGTTTCACAATACAAGTTTTGTCTTCAATTAAATCTTCACTTTATCTACAAGTTTTGTCTCCTAGAGAAGAGGAGATTGAGGGGAGACCTTATTGGTCTCTACAACTACTTGAAAGGAGGGTGTAGAGAGGCAGAGGTTGCTCTGTTCTCCCTAGTGGCCAGTGATAGGACAAGGGGAAATGGCCTTAAGCTGCTCCAGGGGAGGTTCTGGTTGGATGTCCGGAGGGATCTCTTTCCTGAAAGGGTTGCCAGGCACTGGAACAGCCTGCCCAGGGAGGGGGTTGAGTCACCATCCCTGGAGATGTTGAAGAGAAGGGGAGGTGTTGGTAGATGTCTCCCCCCACCTTCGTTGGGGGACAGGGTTTATTGGTGCTGGTAGGGCTAGGAAAAGGTTGGACTTGATGATCTTGAAGGTCTCTTCCAGCCAAAACTGTTCCATGATTCCAATTAGAATTTGGATGCCTGTAAAATTCCCAATATGCAGGGATAATAAGTTCGGCAAAATTGTACTGGAAACTTTATTAGAGCAAGCTTTTATGTGCTACGGCTGTGACTTCCTCTTCAAATAAGTTGGCTTGGAAATGTTTAGTGGTAGTTGTCTTGGGATTGTTTGCTTTTCTATTCTGCTTTTCCCCAGAACAGGAGAAAAAAGCTCACCAAACCACTGCAGAATTATATTTTCCCCGTGTTCTGTACAGGTTTGCTTCAGATCAAAGCTCAGGTCAACTCTCCAGTGCCCGAGGTTGTTTCTCAAACAATGATGGGATTAATAAGAAGTGATGCCAGTCCCTGTTTGGACATTACTTGGATCCGTGAAAATGCAGTCAGTGTTTTCCAAGTGTCAAAAGCCAAAAGAAACTACCTTGAGGTACCTACCATGTGGTGTTATTTACTTTAACCTGGGACAACTAAAATGAAAGAGCTCTCTGAACACAGGGCGTTCCAAACCATCCCACTCTTTCACATGTATGCGTGAGGAAGGAAATGTGGTATTTATGGGGGCTCACTGGCTTCAGCTGGTGTGTTTGCCTCTGCGTGTCCAGACAGTTTCCTGAGAGAGATGGCTTTGGTTGTTCCAGCCCAGCTTTTAAAGGTGGGCAAACAGAGAGCTCTTCTCCTGAGTTACACAAATTGAAGCTTTTGTTGGAGATGTCAGTAAGGAGGGCAAGGGCTGGGAGGCTTCTTCCAGACAGGCTCACTGGCCAAGTGAAATCTTCTGCGTTAAGTTTGAGAGGAGCTGTTAGAGCCCTGTGAGGTGCTGCTGCAGCTGGTCACCCAACCACAGCGTGTGTACTGTACTTTGAATATAAAAATGAACTGGAACTGCTGCTATTTCTGTCTCTTCATAGGACCAATCTTGTCTGCAAGGCTCTTAAGTACCAGGGAAGTTTGGGACTGAGGAAGTCAGGAGAGTCTGAGACTGAACCACAGATGGAATCACAGAAAGTTAGAGAGTGGAAGGGACTTCAAGAGACCATTGAGTGCAGCCCCCCTGACAGAGCAGGAACCCCTAGGGCATGGCAGATAGGAGCATCCAGACAGGTTTTCAAAGTCTGCAGAACAGGAGACTCCACAACCTCTCTGAGCAGCCTGTTCCAGGGCTCTGTCACCCTCACAGGGAAGAAGTTTCTCCTCATGTTGAGGTGGAACCTTCTATGTTCAAGTTTATCTCCATTATTATATTGACAGACATTAACAAGATCCCTCTCAGCCTTCTCTTCTCCATTCTAACAGCCCCGGTTCTCTCAGCCTTTCTTGATAGAGTGGTGCTCAAGTCCCTTCATCATCCTCATAGCTCTCCAGTGGACTATCTCCAGTAGATCCCAGTTTCTCTTGAATTGGGGAACCCAAAACTGGATACAGTGCCCAGGCATGGTCTCACCAGGGCAGAGCAGAGGGGGTTGAAGGACTTCCCTAAATTTACTGTTAGCAAAGGGAATCTCTTTCCCTAGATTTACAGTTAGCAAAGGGAATCTCTCAGCTAGATAGAGCAAACAGAAGCAGCAGTAGTGGATGAACAGGAAGAATGTACAACTGTGATGTAAGAGGAAAAGTTTCCATAGCAAGATGTGCACCAACAGGTTCAGGTTACTGCACCGGTGATGTGAGTTGAAACGGAGGAAAACAAGACCATGTAGCCTGCTACACTGGGATGGCAAAGTGAGTGCACCCCTAGGTTTGATGTTTGCTCCATCAGCTCCTAGCAGAGTTTTAAGTGTCAGTCACTGGAAATGAGATGCTTTTGCCCCTCCCTCTGTGAGGCCTGGGGGCTCATTGCCACGTGTGAACACAGCTCTCATCTCTGAGAGCTCTGTTCTCATTGTTCTGACTGGCTGACTTCATTAACTGTGGTCAAAGCCTCTGTCAGCCCTACATGAGCAGCACCAGTGCCTGCAAAAGTTCAGTATCATCCAGGCACCTGCATCTTGCCGGTGGACGTGGGTGCGTGTAGGAGTGTCTTAGGTTGTCTGAGTCCCAGTCTCAACTGACAGATTATTTTTCCAGTTGAAAAATTGCATCACCTGTCTTTTGCCCAACCAGAGAAGGAACATCCTTCCTCCTGGCCGCAGTCCTTCACAGGACTCTCTTCCCCCGCCCCAAATTGTTGCCCTTCGTGTAACTGGTTTTAATCTGGCCTTGCTTGAGCAGCCTGGATGTGATCACTTCATGTTCAGGGGTGCTCATTGTGCTTGTTACTGGGCTTCTGACCTGATGCAAATACAGATGTCAGTTGTTGCTCCCTGCAGCGAGGATTGCTTGTCGTTGGTGTGCTGGAACTCGCATCTGATGACACTTTTCTGACCTATTTGATCCCAGCGATATCATCCGTGTCACAGGAGGGGCTCCCCAGGCAGCTATCTGAGCTTTGCCTGCCTGGACATGGCCTCTTCCCTTGAATGAAACAGGAGCAAAAGCAGGAGGAACAAGGCTGTGGAATGGCAGCGAGGCCTAGCTGGATTGAGCTTCAGGTTTTTTGAGAGACACCCGAGGTTGCTGAACCCTATAGTTAGCAATTAGGGGCTCACTAGCCTAAACTCAAGGCTTTGCCTGTCTGATTCAATACGCCCTAGACTGCTCAACTGCCTCCGTGTGAACCAGAAGGACAGGCCCTTGGCTTTTGGTTTTATTTGATTTTATTCTTTTGTACCCCAAGCTAGGTGATCCTGCTGTGACCAGGGGATTGGACTAGATGATCTCTCAAGGTCCCTTCTTATGCCTAATGATTCTAATGATTCTGTGTGAGCTTTTGGATTTCAATGTGGAGGGTCCTTACTTGCAATGCAAAGAGCAGAGCTCAGCTTAAACAGCTAAGCCTGTCCTCTGCTCTCTGTGAACTAGGGCATCCTCTTGAGTGCTCGTAGCTTTATTTTACAACCACAATTTCTTCTAAACTTAGCAGAGCCCACAGTTTGTCAGGAACTCTTCCCGTGCCAAGTTTCAGGTTTCAAAGTATTGCCATTTCTGAGCTATTCCCTGCTTCTTCTCCTTCTGTGTGTCTCCCTCGCACTTGCACACAGAACTTTCTTTTTCATGTAGAATACTAGATTTATTATTTTCTTTTCCACACATTTGTAATTTAAAACAGCTGAAGAGGTTTTGCTCCAAGTTTATATTTAAAAGAAATAGCGAAAGCCAGTGCTGGCAGAAAAAGCAGCGCGAAAAGTTGCAGCTCAGAAAATTCAGGAACATTCTGGGCATTTGCAGAGGAGGACTGAAGTGGAAGTCCATGCAGCCTGCCTGAGCAGCAAGCTGGGCACAGTCTCCAAAAGGGTTATAGCTTCTCAGTCCTAGACGAGTGCTGCTGTTTGGGCAATCGGTGTACTTTACAAAGTGCTGAGAAGGACGTGCTGTCAGTCCAGTCGGTGTCACTCAGCATCTGCAGAAGTACTGTGAAAGCTGAACACTTCTCTATTTCAAGATCTGATTGGGAGGGCGGTGCTGGGAGTTTCTGGCCCATGGATGCTCGGAAAAATCTGGACTTTCTTTGTGCAAGCATTGTCACATCAGCAGCCTTCCAGACTTCCTCCATTCCCTGACATTGTGGGGTTTGTTTAGTAGCTGTCTCCCTAAAGAAATCTGGAGTGATCTAGGCTGGCTCTACTGTCTTTACAGGCTGGGAGGCTTGTTTGGAATCGGTGCCATAGGTGCACTTTTAATCCATGGCTACAAGTTCCTACACATCTGCTCTTGCGGATGCATGCTGGTTTTGGCTGCTGTGAGCTGAACGTTGATATTCTGCTTCAGTATCCCGTGGGAGGAGCCATGGGATGTCCATGAGTACCTGTTGAAGAGGTCTAGAGGAGGCCATGAAAATGTTCAGAGGGCTGGAGCACCTCTCTGATGGAGAGAGGCTGAGACAGTTGGGGTTGTTCAGCCTGGAGAGAAGACTCTGGGAGGACCTTGTAGTGACCTTCCAATCCCTGAAAGGGGCTGTCAGAAGGGTGGAGAAGACTGTTCACAAAGGCAGGGAACAATGGACGAGGCATCGTGGTTTGAAGCTGGAAAAGGGCAGAGTGAGACAGGAAAGAAGGAAAAAGTTCTTGAATCTCAGGGTGGGGGATCCCCGCAACAGGCTGCTCAGAAAGGTGGTGGAGGAGGCCACAATCCTGAAGGCATCCAAGGTCAGGCTGGATAGGGCTCTGGGCAGTCTGGTCTGGTGAGTGATGGCCCTGCTTGTTGTAGGGGAATTGGACTACATGACCTTTGGAGGTCCCTTCCAAACCTGTGATTCAGTGGGCTAGATGCTGACATCTGCAGATTCTCTTCCCTTCCCACCTTGTCCTCTGAAGACCCCAACAATAGTTTTAGGAGCAGTAATGTGTACCTGGGTTTCCGAGTGTGCACATCTTTGGTGGGTTTTGCTGGGATGTAGCATAAAGTTGCTCTTTCATCCACTGCAGTTGGCTACACGGCAGACAACATGAGGTTGGTAAGACAGGACCAGGAAGTACTTCTGGGACCAGGACATACATACATCTTTGTGCTTGGATTTTAATTCGTCAGAAAGGGGTGTCGGCTGTAATCCATGATGCTGAGACCACCAGGGTCACAGCTTGGCTCCACAGCAGACCCTGGCATCTCACAGATACAAAACTCCTGTGTGTCCCTAGTTCACACTTGACTCTGGAGATTTTCAACTTCCCAAATGACTTTCTGTGGTGCTGCTCTAATTCAGGGTTGTGAATCCACTGGTGTGTACAAGGATTTCGGGCACTATGCAGTTAATCCTGGCTGAAAGGCCCACTGCAATGAGATGTGGCTTTGAATCAAAGCCTCAAGCTGGCCAGCCTCCCCTCTGTGGACAGCCTCGCCTATTTCCAGTTCCAAATGTCATGTCTGGCTTGAATTGTTGACCATCAGCTGAATGAAACAGTGCAGGAATGTGTTGAAGTGTAGAGCTGGTGTAGGACTGGTCTAGTTGAAGCTTATCTTTTTGTTTAAACAGGCATCAGCTACAAGGAAAGCTGACCTTCTGAGACCAAATTGTAGGTTCACTGGCCTGAAAGGGATGATTCAACAATTCATCTTGAGGTCTGGCAGGGTTTTTTTGGGTGGAACCCATCTATTATGCAGAAGCATTAAAAATCCTGTGTACTTTCCATAAAAATCTTCAACTTGGGACTATTTCAGACGTTTGGCCATTGAAGTATCTAAATTTAAAAACAATCTGCTGCTTTCTTTCAGGCAGCCTTGTTTGGTGGGGGTTTTTTTCTCAGTTTTATGCTGCTTTGTGTGTGGGCACTGTATTTATTTTTTTTTATTTAAAAACAACAGAGGAAAATCCAAGGATATTATTGTTATCACTGGAGACAAACTCCTGAAGGCAGTGCCGTGGTGTAGTATACGCCACGTCAACCTAGAGCAACAAGCCGTTCTTTCATTGCCCACCTAGCATAACACAGAGCTGCATTTCGGAGTGTGAGTGCTGTCGTGTAGCATGCACGGCACGCAGCCTCCACGGCAGCCCTAGGAAAGGCTGTGTGTTACTGCTAAGCCCGTGGCTTCAGGATGTGTCACCACTGAGTACAGGAGCCTTCTTTGTGGCTTCGTGTCAGTAAACAGACTCCTTTGCGTTGGTCTTCTCTGTTTTGACATCTGCCTCTTGCTAAATGCATACAAATTAAAAGGGTATCACCTAGCTACTTATCTTTCCGAGCCAGGTGGTGGAACCAGGTGGGGTGTGTTTAATGTACCAGGAAAGCTGGGAGCCTCTCACCCACCCCAGTCACCCTCAGTCGCTGTGCCCACCACACAGCTCTATTTCTACTCGTTAAATATACTTAATAAACAAGTAGCACCATCTACATGCGTAGGCAGGTTGGCTAGCACTGTGCTGGCTCTTCCAAACACACTCTGAAGTCCAAACTGTTCAGCTTGGCCAGGATTGATCATTACAGCCGCATGGACTAGGAAATGTATTTGTGGCCGGCACGCCAGCCTGCCTCAATAGCCCACACTATCTCCTTCTTGCCTTGGGGGGAGGAGCTGCCAAAAATAGCAAGCCAAGAATTTCTCCATGTTATTTCTGGGATTGCACCAGGAATTGACATCAGGAGGAGAGGATAGAAAAAGCAAGCAGTGTGCAAAGCTTTGGGTCCACGGTCGGTTGAATTTTGCAGGCTTCCCTGGGACTGCATGGAAGGTGCCATGACCCACCGCCTCGTATTTGAGAGAGTCTCCCCAGGCCCTGGGTGGCTCAAATGAGGTGACTAAAACCTTCGTTCTCTCTTAGGGCAAACCCGTTAGGTCCATCACATCAGGCGAAGCTAAGGAGCCTGTTTTGTGGTCCCATAGAGCAAAAGTGTCGTGTTCCCCGCCCCCCCCCAGCCGTGGGACAATGTGAGAAATGGCGTGTTAGTTCCCGCTGCCAAGAAAAGGCATGAATGACCCCAGATGAATAAGCCTTCACAAAGGCCTCTGAATCAAGCTGTGACTTCTCTGTGGAAAGGGCTGTTTGTGCTGTAGGAGACATCACTGCCCTGAACAGCGGAGTGGGATCCCAGGGATGCGGATGGAGACACTGAGCATGCCGCTGCCACATCCAGCTCAGGTGGCTCTTATGCCACAGGGTTGTTTCTGAGACCTGCTTGCATGATCTTCCAACTAGAATGTTTTTGCTTACTGTTAGTCAGCACAAGGCAGATTGAAGGTACCTGTACTGTGCTGGTCCTACCTCATGTTTTTTGTGCTGTCTTGCCACTTTTGTTCTCCTCTCCTCTTTATTTTCAGCACATTCCCACTGGGAAAGTTATCCTACACTGTTCTCACAAGGTCTCCCCTTACAGCAGGGAAGTGGCTCTGCACCAGCCCTGGATGGAATAGGGGATGTCTGGAAAGCTGAGGTTTCCCTGGGCTGAATGACAAGATGTAGCAGGGGGTAAGCAGAGTTCTTGATAGAAAGAGAAGGAAAAGGCAGTGATGGTGAGGGAGGAGGAACTCAGGCAGTTGTGTTGACAGAGTAGAAGCACAGGCTGCAAATGAGTGGCAAATCAGGTGTCGTTAGTATTGCTGCTGAAACCCCCACTTTGTTAGGCCAAAGAGATTCACACAAGTATGTCATACACATCACTAGAGATCAGAGCTGCCTCTGCACACAAACCAGAGATCTGTCTCACTCCAGAATAGGCTGCAGGCCAGCTCTCTGACCCATGATGGAGCTAACTGCATATCCGAGTCCTGGGTTCAGTGGCACTGGCCTCATAAGGGCCTATTTATCTGCCTGACCTATCTCCAAATGGCTGTTTGTTCACTGCCCGTGGTTGCATTCACCATTATCTCTTCTTAATAGCACATCGTCCTACAATGAAGAGGCTACTGAGTGCGAGTCCTAGGCAGTGAATACATTTTTGTGTTGTCTGTTATGAAGAAAGGGTTTGGTTGCAGCTTCTCCAAAATTTGTCAGGCTCTCAGTGTGGGTCTCTGTGCTGTGTTAGTGGCACTTAGAGCACCGTGGGTGGCACAAAGATTTACCAGTGCAGAGCAAATAAGAAATGTATGTTCACGTTTGACTGTGGTGATCAAAGACTTTATACTGAGATTGATTTCAGAGCTCAGTGCCGCTGCTTCTGCTGTGGTGGAAAATCTGTTCTGCTTTGCAGTGCATAGAGTTCAACCAGAGAAGCCAGGCAAAGGACAATGTTGATGGAGAAAGAGATGAATGTGAAGGCTCCAAGAAGTAAAATCATTATCAGTCTAAGCTAGCAATCAGGACTGGGAGCATAAATTAGGTGTCCTTGTGCAGAGTTCTAGGGAAAATATTCTAGGCCAAAACTATCCTGTAGGTTGAGGTTTAGGATAATACCAGCTCCTCTGAACCCTGCACTTGGCCTTGTTGAACCTGATGAGGTTCACCTGGGACCACTTCTGCATCTTGTCCAGGTCCCTCTGGGTGACATCCCGTCCCTCTGGCTTATGAAATACATAACAGCTCATGATTTGTCTGCTATAAAGGGGTTTCTTCATGGCCAGGAAAGGCAAATGTTATTTCAGTTCATTTTTTCCTGCAGTTCCAGCTCCATTATTAAAGGATGTCAGTGTGGAGAGCAGCTTTGAACAAAGCAGAGTGACATCTCTACACAGAGCAGTGTCAGAGCTGGGATTGAGACCACTTTTTCCTCTTGATGTGGTTGAGATGTGAGTTTTTAACATCCTGCAGGGAAAAACACACTGAACCCCTGCGAGGTTCCCAAGTGCAAGTCCTTGTGTGTCGTTAGCCACCTGCAACACAAGCACTGCTGTTTTGATTAAAGGCAGCTCAGCAGCCCTTTGGGCCTTCAGCAAAGCCTCTTGCCATTGAAATTTTGTACAGAGGGAAGGAGAGCAGTTGGTAATAATCAAATAACTATCCTCAGGGTCTACATTTGGGCTTTGGAAGTTCTGATTGGGGTGGGTTTCCTCATCAGAGCTCCGGTTTTTTAAACACAAACCAGACTCTGCTTCTCTGTGCAGGTGACTTGCAGGTGGTTGGGTCACCATCTCTGGAGGTGTTCAGGGTTAGGCTGGATGAAGTGCTGAGTGGCATGAGCTAGATATCAGATGTTTAGGGTTATTTGGCTGGTTTTAGGTTGGACTGGGTGATCTGTAAGGTCTTTTCCAGCCTCATCATTACTATGATGCTGTTACTTGGGTAGCAGGAATGTGGAAGTAGCTTTATTCTCCTGTGCTTTTAAGTCTGGCTATTGTACAGGTAACTCTTGTGTAGAAAACCCAAAGGAGATGGCTCAGTAGATAGGATCTAAGGGAAACCTGATGTGTTCCTAGTGAAGGCCTTTGTTTCAGGAGCTGGGATGGTTAACCGGTTGGTTTAGCTTTTATCCTAACAGGCTGATGATCTACAAAACCAAACCAGGGCCTCTAGACAGGGATAGGGAACTCCATATTTTACTAGGTGCCAAAAGGTTTTCTGGCCAATGGGTCTCACCTTTCAGCACATTATCTCTATGACTGATCTGCTCCAGTTCTGGCAGGAGCTTGCTCCTTTATGACTGTTTTAAGAAGTTCTCCATGTGGTCCCTAGATTTCGTCCTTTCCCTGTGGGGCTAAGCCCTTTCAGCTAGACCTTGATAAAGCAAAACTTTTCAGCACCTACCTGGACTTCCCCTCCAAGTGATGGTGGTGGTTGCAATGTTTCCTCTTAGCCTGAAGCTCTCTCTCAAGACAAACTGCGTCTGAATCACTGTGAGTTTCCCCGGGTAAGAACTGATTCAGGACAGGATGATGCAGTGATGATATAGGCCATAACCTGTTTATTTTAGTCAGTATTTAGATTACAATTGGAGTAGGAAGCAGCATGAGTTGCTGCAAGCCAGTGCTCACATTTCTCACAGAGCATCAGAGGTGGCTCCAGTTCAAGGTGGGGCTGGTGCCGGTGGAAGTTTTCAGAGTTGATGTTAGAGGAGAATGGCCGAACAGAGCATCACGTCAACTCCTTGTATGTGAAGACACACTGAGGGATGTTATAGATTAAACACAGTGACATGTGCTCACAGAAAGCAATGGGTCTGGCACTCCTTCCTCTGCTCAGATGAAGGATCGGATAAGGACATTGTGCCAGAGACAGCCTCTGTTAGAGGAAGAGCGTTTAGGCTGGTAAAGTCATTGGAATGTATCAGATGGCCTCTTTCCTATCCTACAGCGATTCAGAACAGCCGTACTTTAAGTCCCGTTGCTCTCATCACTTTCCTGTCGGCTCATGGAGAAAAGAAGATTGAAAATTAAGAACGTTCTGTGCTCCTGTTCTTGCAGCTGAGAGTTTCTTACTCTAAAGCAGTATTTGTTTCAATCAGATGATAAAGAATGAAAAAACTGAAGTTTTCCTAATTCTTTTCCCTTTGGTCTAAGTTTAGCCTAAAAAAATATTGGAACCCAAAAAGGAAGCCAAGGTTTTTACCTTTTTCCCCTCCCCTCATTATTTAACATTCTGATTCCTGACATTGTGACTTTTCACCAGCAGCTCTAAACAGGGACTGGCTTTCAGGTGGGGCTGTTGCTCTGCCTGCGGAGGATGAGGGCTGCTGCTCTTGTTTGCCATTAGCAGCACAGTCATGACACTGCGTACCCTTGGCTCTCATTCATTTGAGTCCAAATTCACTGTAGGTCTTGTCAGAAGTATCAGATTGTCAAGGAACAGACACAAGGAGGAGAAAAGAAAGATGTATTTGGTTGCAGGAGCAAGCATGCAGGAAGATGTCAGTCGTGCAGAGCTCTTGCAGCACAGTTTCCCCACTGTTGGAAAGCAGTTTCCCCACAGCACTGGGATGAAAAGCAGCTCTAGAGGCACTGTTCTGTGGCTTCAGGTGTAAAGCAAGTGAATGGCAGCAGTGAAGCTCCTGTGTCGTTTCCCCTTTGGGCAACACTCCTTCACATGGAGGGCTCTGTGGGAGCAGTCATTGTAGGACTCCCCTCTTTGGCCTTGCTTATAGTTGTTTATCTCCTTTCTAAACATTCCCGTTACCAAGTGTATCCTGGATGAGTGTCCAAAGTTCATATCCGCTGTTGTGTTTAACCTTTGTGTTCAGCAGCTGAGGTTGGGGAGCTAATTACATACACACCAGCCCTCCAGCACGTAGACCAGCTCCTTTGCTTTGTCCTGACTGACTGACAAGCAGCATCAGCCCAGCCCAGGAAGGACTGGGCAGCCGTTAGTGCCAAGGAGTCCATAGAGTTTGTGCTTGTACCTTGCAGAACGTGCTGGAGGGTGAGTGGGCAAGAACAAGTGCAGAACCCAGCCTGATGAGGGTTCTGTAGATTGGTGGACAGAAAACTGTGTTTGTAGGTGAAAGAAAATGTTTTCCAGTTGTTGTTATAAAGCAGGATTCCGCCAATCTTTGCTATGTTCATGGAAGGGAAAAGCTGGGAAGCTGTTGTAAGAATTTCCCTCAACAGAAGGAAGTCCCAGCCTTAAGGAATAAAGCCTTGAGGAACCAGCAGAGTGGTCGGTGGAGTAGGGCCCTTGGTGGTATGATATCTGTGTGTGTGAAGGAGGCATCACGAGCTTTTCCATCTTTCAGGGGTTTCAGTGGACAGACAAAGCAACACGTTGTGTTGTCCAGGGTGGTTGTGATGTTCATGATTTGCATCTGCAAAGTTTTCTTTTAAGGCACAAGAGACCTCAGCTTTGAAGCACTTCACTGGAAAGATCTGAAGCCTCAGGGAGCTGTAACCCTAACACTTGTCACTGCCCTACTGGAGTACATGTAGCACCTGAGAAGGATACACAGCAGAGGGGGGCATCTAAACGGACCAGTGATGAAGGCTTTGAAAAGGGCATGCCCTGGGCTGTCCTCTTCACTGGGGCTGAAGTGTCAAGTGTTCACAGCAGAGTTCATAAATGTCCAATACAAAATAAGAAGAGAGGATATAACCCCTTCTTTTAGAACAGTCTGTGGTGGAACCTGTGTTACAGCACAGAGCCAGGTGATGGGACCCTTCTTGAGCAGAGGAGGATGAAAGCCACATTTCCCTCTCTGCAGAGACTACCCCAGCCCATGGCAGGGTGCTCCTCCCTCCACCTTCATGCAGTCTCATGAGGCTTCTGTTTTGTCTGGCTTTGGGGTGGCTTTTTCATATGGAAGAGCTAAGCTCTCCAGCTCACTGTCCTGCTGAGCTGCAGTGCACAGGCTCCATTCAGTGTCTCCCAAGCGGTGTTTTTGGTGGAAGGTGGAAAAAACGTCCCAAGATGGTTGAAGAAGAGGGTTTAGTTGTGATGACAGGGCTAGGAAAAGGTTGGATATGATGATCTTGAAGGTCTCTTCTAGTTGCAACTGTTCTATGATGGGCTCCTAAACCATCAGCAATACAGTGGCCATTGTGTGTCCTTGCTAGTACATGCCCATGGGCCACGGCTGGGTTTGGCTGAATAGACTTGCTGGAGGAGTGCTGGTGGCGCTGGCATGGTGCAGGGCACACAGGGTGCTTTTGGGAAGTCAATTTACTATGTTTGTAGTATAATTTTAGCTTTTTCCTTGCAAATAGTCTTGGACTACCAATAAATAGCAGAGGCTAGCCCGTGGATCTTAATAGCAACTTGCTGACAAGAGAAACCACTTCCCACCTGCCCCAGGTGGTGCTCATGCATGATTTTGCTGTAATGCCGTAGGGGTACTTTGTGATTTTGCAATGTCTTCTGCTTTGAGAACTGAAATAAAGAGCATCACACAGATTGTAGTTTGCCGCACAGGTGTTCTGGTTGTAAAATCCCCGGGCTTATACTGCTTATGCTCCAGTACTGTTTGCTGACACCGTCTGTTAGCTGTTGTTTGGCCTGGATGCAGCCCCAGAGCACTGTCATAGCACCTCTGTAAAGCTGACAGCAGGACAGAGGTGATACCATCATCACTAGTTGAATCCATCTCTGCAGTGCTAGGGGCCATGTGGTGTCTGGAATGTCTGCACCAATGGATATGCTTTTGCTCTGAGCTCCTGCCAGCTCCCTGGTGCCAGCACCCTGGGATCCAGACTGCCCCAGTCACTGCAGACTCCTCTTCTAGGGCAAAATCCTCACAGTTGATGAGGATATCTGTGTTGTCAGCAGGAATCTGTCCATGAACATCTGCAATCTTACATTTATTGCAGAAGGTAAAGTAGACTCCCTAGGTATCTGATTTGCTGACTGGAGCTTAAAGCATCATTTTATCTTCCACTGGTGTTTTTTGCCATGCAGTGGCCCAGTAACAGCTATTGCAGGCAACTACCTGATGTTTGTATGACACAAGGACATCAGCAGTGACAGATCTTGCACCTAGGAATTCCCTGTGTGAATCCATCAAGGGATGGATTTAGTGAACAAAAAGGAAGGATTTGAATAAACTTTTACTGATCATACTCAGGACTGGGAAGGGCTGGATTTGTTTTCTAAGTGCTGTGCACCTGCAGGAGGATCTTTTTCACCCCATTAAGGGCTCGCTTGTACTCAGATTCCGAATCAAACTATTTGTTAACGTAATGAATCATTCTTTAAGCTCTGTCAAACTCTGAAGGATGTAGCAGATTTCCTCTGTTCAGTCAGCTCGCCTCACTCGGTGAACATGTGGTGGAAACCAAACGGCAAACCAGCTTGTGCCTGGTTCTGCTGGCGTTACAAATGTTGTGTTTGAGTGCTTTTTTTTGTTGGGCTTATTTGGGGTTTTTTTCATCTTTTCTGTAGCCTAGTTCATTTCTTTGTGATTGCTCCAACAGCAGAGTCCTTCCTGCACAGTTTTCTCTAAGTGAATGGGACATGTTTGCTCAGTTGAGCTGAACTCTGCATCTCATGCTTCCTGTGATCCAGCTCAAACAGCCACCAAAAGGGGGAAAACCTGCAGAGCTGGGGCTTCTAGAATTATCCAATATGGAACACATTTCTAAGTTTGACTAGGAGCTCTCTGGAAGGCACTGCTTGTGAGGCAGTCACTGTGGAAGTCTCCTACAGCGTGGCAAGATTTCAAGCGAGAAAGAAATTCAAGATTTGGTGAGATACCTTTGAGCATTTAACAGGGTAATACAACTCAGCTGGTGGCTTGCAGTTAGAAACATAGAATCATAGAGTCATTTAGGTTGGAACAGACCTTTCAAATAGTCAGGTGAAGCCGTACACCCTACTCTACTAAGTTCACTGTCAGCCCCACCACTAAACGCTGTTCCCCAACACCACATCCGTCTGGCTTTTGAACACCTGGGAATGACGACTCAGTCCCCTCCCTGGGCAGCCTATTCCAAGGCCTGACAGTCCTTTCAGTGAAATAAATTGTTCCCAATATCCAGTCTAAACTTCCCCTGGTGCAGCTTGAGGCCCTTCCCTCTTGTTCTGTGACCAGTCACTTGTGAGAGGAGGCCAACACCTCCCTCTCTACAACCTCCCTTCAGGTAGTTGTAGAGAGCAGTGAGGTCTCCTCTCAGCCTCCTCTTCTCCAAGCTCCAGCTCCCAGCTCCCTCAGCCACTCCTCATAGGACCTGTGCTCCAGACCCTTCACCAGTCTCCCTGCCCTTCTCTGCACCCTCTCCGTCACCTTGATGTCCGTCTTGTACTGAGATGCCCAAAACTGCCCCCAGAACTCAACGTGAGGCCTCACTAGGGCTGAGTACAGAGAGACAATCAACTCCCTGACCCAGCTGGCCACACTATTTCTAATACAGGTAATTCATGTTTCAGTTACTATGGTGGCTGGCTCCTTTGTATGAGAACATTTCACACCAATTTTAGTCCTCCGGTAGTGTTTATGGTGCAATGCCTGAGCGCTTGGAGATAAAAAGGTCTGCATGCCTTTTTTTCAAGGCTCTCTAGGGACACCTCCAATACTGGTTATAGCTTATGGGGTTTTTTCCACCTGGGAGGTACCTGTGAGCAGTTGGATTCACCTTTACAGCAAAAGGTTTGTGATGATCTGGAATGCCTGGCATCATGTGCAATATCTCAAGATGAAGCCAGATGTCAGGTATCCTCACCTGGTTTTGCTTCTGCTAACTTCATCCATGACCCTTGGCTTCTAACAGAAGGAAATGTGTTTCTGTGTCCCATCTTTGCCAGTAAGAAGGGTTTCTAACATCTATGGAAGCGATGGCTGGGAATCAATTTGAGATGGGTTTAAATGTCAGCTGGAACTCTGGTCTTACTGAGGTGCCAACTCTTGTAAAAGCTGAAAGCTTGGCGTGAAGAAACTCTCAAACATCTGATGGTCCCTTCTGGCCCTAAATCATGCTGTGAGACCTTAACTTGGAAATACCACAGGAACTCAAATTACAAGATCAATAGGAAGAAAATGCAGATGCAAGGAAATATAGTTGGGTCTTAAGCCTAAAGGCTTGAGCTGAGGTTTTGAGCAAAGTTCAGGTTATCTCCTGTTCTGTCCCAGATGGATCAAGTGCCCATGGCTGGTCCGGACACCATCTGTGTGCTGCCTGGCTGGAAGCACTGGGATACAATTTCCTCAGCTAATAGTCACTGCTGGCAGGAGCCAAGCGCTGGACCCAGCTAAGCTGCAGTGTCACCAAAGAGGATACGAGTTTGGCACCCAGGCAAGATCAGAATGCACGTGGGGGGGATGAGTCCCCCATTACAGGTTGCCTTTGGCCTGACACTTGCAGCAGGCTGGCCGTCACATGTGAATTATAAAGGTGTTTGATCTTCAGCACTGTCAAAAACAGCCACTGTCATTAGTCCGGCCTTAATATTTCTTAAGTAGACAGAACTGGCAGAGATGGCTCTGCAGGCTGCGTTGTTTCCTTGGAGGTAGATGTTTCAGGTTCTCTGTTTACCGTGAGCTTTGTCTGATGTCCTAACTCTCAAGAGCTTGAAAGGAATTTTAACAGTGCAGAAGTTGGAAAAGTGACTGTCTCGTAGTAGGATTTGCCCTTTCTCTTTGGCCTCTGGATAACTCCACACTTCCCTCTGGGTATGAATGTGTGCCCAGAGAAACACACTTCCCGCCCCCCGTGGCATTATCACACTTGAGTGTTTCCTTCGCTGCGTTGTTAAGCTACAAAAAGCTTTGCAGCTTTGAAATACATTCCAGTTCGCTGTAAATACATCTTTAAATTCTCCTAAAGGCTTGGATAAGGTGCAAGCTCTGCTCTTAACCAAAATTTTCCTTCTTCCTTTTATTGGGAGGTTTATTAGTCTCATGTTTTGTTAATTACTAAATGCAATGATGTTTTCAAAGCAGCCACAGCCACAGATCCTTAGGGCTTAGAAGGGATCTCTATTGGTCATTGAGTCCAGTGCCCCTGATTGAGCAGAACGGCAGTGCCTAGGACAGGTCACACCGGAACGCATCTAGACGGGTCTGGAAAGTCTCCAGAGAAGGAGACTCCACAACCTCCCTGACCACAAATAAAAGTATTCGCTATATTACAGCAAGGCAGGTGTTAATCTGGCAGTCTCTTCTATTTGCTACACTGTCTCTTACTTAATGTGAATCACTCTGTAGAGTGCCTCAACAGCACAGCTTCTCACTCATTATTGCTTAATTTCATATCTGAGATGAAGGTTTCCAGTTAACAGCTAATGGAGATCATACATCAAAATATTTTTGGTGAGATTATATGAAGCACTAGATGTTCAGGTTCAGAGCCTGAAATACCATTGTCCTTGGTGGCTCTCAGCAAGGATGGATGAAGTCTGCAGGCACACCCCTGCAGAATGTGAGGGATCGGAAGGGACCTCAGAAGATCATCCAGTCCAATCCCCCTGACAGAGCAGGATCCCCTAGATCCAGTTGCACAGGAACAGTCCAGGTGGGTTTTGAACATCTCCAGAGATGGTGACTCCACAACCTCCCTGTGTAGCCCCTTCCAGGGCTCTATCACCCTCACCGGGAAGAAGTTTCTTCTCATCTTGATGTGGAACCTCCTCTTTCCAGCTGACACCCATTGCCCCTTATCCTGTCATTGGATGACACTGAGCAGAGCCTGGCTCCTTCCTCCTGACACCCACCCTTTCCATATTGATCAACATTCATGGGGTCACCCCTCAGTCTCCTTTTTTCCAAGCTCAAGAGACCCAGCTCCCTCAGCCTTTCCTCAGCAGGGAGATGCTCCACTCCTTTCATCATCTTTGTGGCTCTGTGCTGGACTCTCTCAAGCAGTTCTGTGCCCAGAACTGGACACAGTACTCCAGATGTGGTCTCATCAGGGCAGAGAAGAGGGGGAGGAGAACCTCTCTTGATCTACTAACCACCCCCTTTTTAATGCACATCAGGTTGCCAGTGGCCTTCTTGGCCACCAGGGTACATTGCTGACTCCTCTTCATCCTGCTGGCCTCCAGGACCCCCAGGTCCCTTTCTCCTGCACTGCTTTCCAGCAGGTCAGTCCCCACCCTATCCTGGTCCCTGGGGTTGTTGTTGCTCAGCTACCAGACTCTACACTGCCCTTGACTGTCTGACGTACTCCCATTGCTCTGTCTGTGTATGTTTCTGGAGCGATGCCTCTCTGGTCTTTATACACGTGTTGAAGGGGATGGTCTCCTCTCACGGGTTTGCCAGTAGGAATGTGAGACCAGCCGCAGCACACGCACTGACCTTTCTGACTGCATCTGAACACCCAGTGGTGGGCTGGGACTTGTCTGGGAACTGACTTTCAGCTTCTCTACTAACTAGCCATAAACTTTCTCCAAGTGTCCTCAGATTTCCTATCTGGGAAGAAGCAGAGATGTCACAGATGGTTGGTCCCAACCACTGACAGATCTTTTTAACTCTTTTACCTGGCAGACACTGAAAACCAACTAATTCCTTGTCAAAATCCTAATTCTTGCTTTCATTATGGGAAAGGACTCACAGATACTATAGCAACCACAGACAGCAAGTGTCTTAGACGAGACAAGCTACTAGATGTAGTGACAGGCATCTTCATTCTCTCCTCCCCTCTTAGCCCTCCATAAGCCTTGGATGGATCACATTACCAGTTTTATAACACAAAGTTCACTGTTTGATTTCTTTTTGTAAGAAAGCGGGGAAGCAGCTTCCCTTAAAGATCACAAGGAAGACAGGAGCCCTCTTTGTGTTGAACCAAGATCTTGCGAAACAAGAATTTCCAGCTCTAAGGTTTTTCTTCTGGAGATAAAAACCTGCAGCATAGTTTATGTATTTAAAAGGAAATGTATTTTAGCGGGCAGATTCCTCCTGTTTCTTTTCCTTCTCAATTTCTTCCAGTAGTTTCATATGGAAATGCTGACGCAGCACTTGGCAGAAGAACAGGATCCCAGATCTTCCCCAGTGTATTTTAGGCTGCCAGCAAAGCCTGGCTTACTGCTGGCCACATCTTACCAGGCAAAATTAACTGCTTTTAATAAGGTAAAATGTGTAGCTTCTTCCTAGTGGAAAGCCTGAGGAAGGCCAGTGAATGGATCGTTGTAGGCACTGCAGAGGCTTGCAGCCCCCTCAGTTGTGGGAATACTCAGGACACTGATTTCCTGTTCATACAGTCAGCCTGTAGAAAATGCCTCTGCTCTATCGCTGGAGGACAGAATGGTCTGTCTGTGAGCAGCTTACTCTTGTTTTTTATTCTTTTTTAATCTGCCCCTTCGAGGGTTTTGTTTGACTTTGCTCCTCACCCCAGGGGTTGAGCTGCTGTGAGGTTTCACCAGATCTTGGATTATGTGGATTCAGTGCAACTTGCTGTGGCTGTTACGGAATCTCCTGCAGCTTTGGCCAAGAGTTACTCCACCTAAGCAAACTAAGCAAATGTACTCTCATTGCTTATCCCGTTCATAACCCCATCCTCTGTGCTCCCAAAAAGAGCAGGGGAAGAACGGAAAGGCCATGAGATGTCAGAGGAGGAGCCCTGGTGTATCAGAGGTTGAGGGTGTATAGAGAGAAGAGTGTCTTGGGCAGGAATTTCCTCCTCCTGTTAGACTCTTTGGTTCACCCATCTCTGATGGGATAAGGGCACCATTTCGTTCTCGTGAACATAGTCATTTTTCTGAGCTGAAAAAGTCACTTGAAATCTTCAAAGCTATAGTGGTCTGGTCCTGTGGATCCATAGGAGTGGTTTTCCACATGCTGAGGCAGACTGGAGGTGTAGCCAGCCTTTGAAGCAGAGCTTCTCTGTCCCTGTGCTTTGGCCCCATCATCCAAACCATCTTAATCTTCTACCTGTAGTGAGAAATTAGAAACAACCAGTTTTCATTCCCAAAAGCTTCCAGGCTGCCTCACAGCTAAGAGAAGTTCATCCCTAGATAAGAGTGCACGAGATGTTTGGATAATGGGGTGTAAGACCCTACCCATTGCCTGGCCTGGATCATGGCCTGTCCCCACTCCTTTTCTCTCCTTTTCCCCATCCTTTCCTCCCCTTTCTCCTTACCTTTCTTCCCCTTTCCCTGTCTCTCCCCTCCTCTCCCCAAGTGCATAAATAGCCTGCAAACACATTCCCTAACTGCACCAAACCCCTCCAGCTCTCATGTCATTATTTTTTAAACAGGGCTGCATTAAAAGTTTTATGAGCTGCTCCGCTTTCCGAAGGTTTCCCGTAAATGAACTTTCCAGCACTTTGTGACAGCAGCCTGTTGCCAACACTTGGATAATATGGAAAAACGAAAGAGGAGGGAGAAAAACCCCAACCCCTTTCTCCCCTCCTCTTCCATCTGTTACAATATGGGACCGCAGCAGGAAACGAGGTTTGCAGTTTTATAGGAGCACAAGTGTGTTGTGGGGCTTCCCCCCCCCAAACTTTAGAGGGTGTCATTTTGGAGTTGTCTCCAGCAATCTGGACGCAACCAACTTGAGGCACTATGGAATTGCAGCAGACGCAGAAAACCCTCCTGATGGTGCAGCAGAAGCCGGTGCCTGACCTCACCCTTGTGGGGATCTCTGGAGAACACTCTGTTCCACTGGCCCCTCGGCCAGATTGCAGCAAACAGTCCTGACATTTCCTTCCCCTGCCTCTGCTCTGGGGGTGTTTGGAGTCTCTCTGGTGTGTGGGCAGGCATTCATTAGCTGCGAGAAAAGAAAGGGAAAGAAAGTTAGGGAAGGGGAGGAAGCACAATCGAGTGTAATAAGCCTACAGCATCAGCTAGCTTGGACTCGATTCCGATTCTGGAGTTAAAAAAGAGTAAGCCAGAAATAAAGGGGGTCTCATGGGACCTCTTGTCTTCTCTCCCCTCATCAGTCATAGTTCCTGGTGTCCTGTCTTGCCCGGCAGCAGCTGAACCACTGGGGTCTGCAGTGCTGCCTGTGGAACTCCTGATGGCAACGCTGAGCGTGGCTCGTGCACTTGAAAAGATTGAGGTCTTTGTTCTGGTTTAGCTTTTCCCAGTATAATCCCTACAGAGACGTGATTGTTTGGTGGTGTTTTTCCTCTGGATTCTCTTTCATTTCCTGCCTGCGGTTTGGGGGATTTTGTGAGGGTTTTATAATGGTGGAGGAACGCTGCTGTTTACAGCGGCTGTCCTGCACGCTCTACAGGCAGCATCTCCTTTCTTCTAAAAAAAAACCCTTGTAGATCCTGATTTAAATTGCTGGATCATCACTGTTGTCACTGCAAGAATCCTGATGGAACCCTAGTAAGTAGCCCTCCCCATGAGCATCCTCCCTTCACTTTGGCACTAAGTCTGTGGGCATAGGAGAACTCTCTTCATCTTAAGACTGCAGCTCAAAGGCCTCAGGTTTCTCTGCTGGTGCTATCTAAAATTATGGGGAAGCTGCTCAGTTTTCTAGCCATAGAAGTAGCCACGTTGCCCTCATGGTAAGGGAAGGAAGGAAGAAAAGGTGATTCCCTGCAAATGTGCTCATATTCACACTGTTTCTGCCAGCTGGAGCTCAGGACCTTCTTGACAAGCTCCTGTGTTCTGCAAGCGTGCTGACGGGGAGCCAGGAATACATCCCCAATGGCTCTGCTGTTCATTTCAGATCATTGAACCTCAGAAGGCTCCCAGAAACAAACAGAAGTCTGGGCTGGCCTTGTGGGGAACCCTTGGGCTCTGCAACCATGGTTTTAGCATTGAGAGACATTTGAGTTGCGTGTTCTTCACCTTGAAGGTTTGTCTGTGGCAGTGCAGGAAAGACTTTGATCCTGGGCCTGTTGGCAGCGATGCTTTCCCCATGCAAGTAGCATGGCATTAAGGAACAGGGCTAGGAACACGAAGGAGGCTGAACTCTGGCTCTGGCCAGGGAACCGCAGGACATGTTTTAAGGCTCCTTTACTAGGTCTGAGGGAATGAGGGTTACACCTGTTACAGGAGCAGTCTGCCCAGGGAGTGGGTGCAGTTGCCATCCCTGGTGGTATTCAAAAGCCGCACAGATGGGGGTGTTGGGGAACGGGGCTTAGTGATGGGTCTGACAGTGGACTTAGAAGAGTAGGGTGTGTGGTTGGGTTTGATGATCTTAAAGGTCTTTTCTAACATAAGTGATTCTATGAGTCAATGAAAAATGTGTGAATTCAGTGGTGCAAGGAGCGGTGAGACTGGAGAATAAAGTAAAGCAAGTCCCCATGCCAGAAACTGCACAGATTGGCCAAACCAGGCCTCCCAGAGAGCATTTCCCACTCTCTCACCACATTACCTTCTTTTAAAACGTCCTCTTTGTGACATTGAGATGCTCTGCTAAGACCTTCTACCCATTTTACCTGGCCTTGCTGCTGCAAGTACGTTGAATTGTTGGCAGCGTTAGTATTGCTTTGCTTTCTTTACCATTTTGTTCTTGGTTCCAAATGAAATACACGTGAAGATGGAAGGTTTTGAGTGGGTTTGTGACTCAGATCGGTGTTTGTTCACTTCAACCTGGGTGCACCTCAGCAGAATCCTAAGGCACCACCCCAGAAGTATCCTCACAGCAGAGGTTTCATCCAGCATGGAACATGTGGAATTATTCTGGAGGTTTGGCTCTCAGGAAGGGTGGTCTGTAAGTCTTCTAGCAGGAAGACCCTGGAATGCACTGCCCATGGCAGTGGTAGAATCTCCATCCTTGGAGGTGTTGAAGGACAGACTGGCTGTGGTCCTTTAGTGCCCTGGTCTGGCTGCTGTGGTGGTTAGGTCCTGGGGGGCTGGGCTGGATGAGCTCAGAGGGCTTCTGAGCCTCAATCATTCTCTGATTCTGTGAAATCCACCCACCGTGCTGCAGCAGACACAGGGTTCTTCTCTCTGCATTCAGCAGTACATCCCTTCCTCAAAGCCCAGAGATGATGGAGAGACACACTGTTAAGTTCTCTACTGCAAATCCTGCTCCTGCAGCCGGCAAAAAGCAGGTTTGATGTGTGCTGTGGGAACCACAAAGATGAGCAAATGATGGCTCATGACAACAGTGCTGCCAGAGCCACCATGTCCAAGAAGCCCTCCTCTTGGCTTAAGCTTTATTTCTGGGTAAGACAGAGATGCTTCATCTTAAAAAACTCTGGGATGTTCTGGGATGGCCAAGCATGGCAGTTCAATGTCTGGGCTGTGCTCAGTATAGCTGGAACAGGGTGCCCACAGCCATGTCTTTGATACCTCAGTTTGTAGGGTTCATCGTACGGGAGGGAAAAAGGGTGAGGAGAGGAATTTTTAGCCTTCAAAAGGTCATGTGTCCATCTAAGTGCCTCTGCATTGATCCCTGGCATCAGGCTGCTGGCTGCAAAGTGATCTGCGTGCTGGCCCTGCTGCTTGCCTTGCTACAGCTGCAGTTTGTCTGTAGCTTTCTCTTTTTCCCTTGTGGAAGACATCACAAACCATTGATGAGTCCTTTACCTGAATGACTCTACAGCTCCTCCACTGAGGGTGCCAGCCTGCACCAATCCAGAGTCACTGGAAGAGTAATTCCCATTGCCTTGTGCCAGTGACCACAGAGCATGCAGAAGCCCTGTGGTCTGGTGGATTGAGCGTGAAACCCTGGGAGCCTGTTTTTTCAGCCCCATTACCTCATTTTCTTGCTTCTGAGAAGTATCTGGTATCTCAGTGCTCTGAATTTGTCCCTTTGTTGTGCCAGAATAAAAAGAAATGGGTAGGTATTTATTTTAATGTATTTATTTAAATAGAAATATGTATTTAGTGTCTTAATGTAATGAATACTCTATTTACTTATAAAACAGGTGTATACTTAATCACAGAATCTATCGAATAAATATAAATAGCTACATAATAAGCACAGTGCTTTACCTTTTTTCACAGCAAGAGTGGTCAGACAGTGGAACAGGCTGCCCAGGGAGGGGGCTGAGTCACCATCCCTGGAGGTGTTTACAGGTCGTTTAGATGTGGTGTTGGAGGTTTTGGTCTAGTGGTGAACTTGGTAGAGTGGGGTAATTGGTTGGATTTAATGAAGGGGAAGTCCTGCTTCAACCTGAAAGATTCTTTCTATAATACAATAACTGAATGGTTAGATTCAGGGAAACCAGTGGATGTGGTCTACCTTGACCTTAGCAAGGCCTTTGACACTGTCTCCCATGAAATTTTAGTGAGCAAGCTGAGGAGGTGTGGGATGGAAGAGCAGACAGTGAGGTGGGTTAGGAACTGGTTGCAGGATAGAGTTCAGAGGGTGGTGATCAATGGTGCCAGCTCCAGCTGGAGAGCTGTGACTAGTGGTGTCCCTCNGAGGGGGCTGAGTCACCATCCCTGGAGGTGTTTACAGGTCGTTTAGATGTGGTGTTGGAGGTTTTGGTCTAGTGGTGAACTTGGTAGAGTGGGGTAATTGGTTGGATTTAATGATCCCAAGGGTCTTTTCCAACCTGAAAGATTCTATGAGTCTCTGAAACGCCTAGGTCCATGGCCAATGGGAACCACCCAAGCACCCAACTTGTCAGCATCCCACTCTACACTGGTAAGACTGCTGGGCTGGCTCAGGTGACCCATGGCCACTCACTCTGAAAATCCTCAGATGAATTTAGAAAATCACTCTACAAAGTGATTTCCCCCTCTTGGCTGGGGGAAAAAAGCCCCAACCAACAACTACCAAACTTGCAAAGCAAAGGATTGAGTAAAAGAGCCTCAACCTGCTCTCAGGTGCTGCACCAAATGCGTGGATTAGCTGGGACTGGTGCTCTGAACTTGTGCTTAAACATAACGTTGAGCTGCACACTCTGTGATGGCTCATGGAAAACATCTCATGGCCACATGGCAAACATGAGTGGGAATCCCTGGATCTTTTCTTTTACGTAGAGAAAATTACAATTTCATCTCCTTTTGCTCACTCATCACCCCAACATCAAACGTGGGGCTAAAGTACTGGTCAACACAACTGGTTTCTTTGCTGTAGCTCTGAAGATACGTCATTGTAATTTCTTGAAGAGCTCCAGCCCCTTCATTCTGCCTAAGTGCTCTGCTCACAGTGAGGCACTGAGGGGCTGCAAAGAACTCACTCGCCAGCTAAAAATATTGCCACCTCGTTATAGACTCCAGTGGATTACTCAATAATTACACTGACTAGATCTGAAGGTGATTACCATTTTACTCATCAGGTGTCATTTGTGTTAATAACACTGTCAGCCACCCTCCCATTACCTATCAGCAGTGCCCACCATGGCAGCAGGTCCTCTGCACTCCTGCCACCATGCAAAGAGGGTGCTTATAGTCACTTCTAAATGCTTCCTCCTCCTGCAGGGATAAAGCTCCTGTATCCGAACCATGGTCACAGAATCACTGAATGACTGAGACCGGAAAAGCCCTCTGAGCTCATCCAGCCCAGTCCAGGACCTGACATCACCACATTGGCCCCACCAGGGCACTAAGGGCCACAGCCAGGCTGTCCTTCAACACCTCCAGGGATGGGGACTCCCCCACTGACCTGGGCAGTCCTGTCCAGCGTCTGGGAACTCCTAGCATCCAAACCTCCCCTGGCAGCTTCAGTCCCTGCCCTCTCGTCCTGGTGCTATTTTCCTGGGAGAAGAGCCCGACCCCCACCTGACTACAACCTCCCTTCAGGGAGTTGGAGAGAGGTAGAAGGGCTCTTTTTAGTCTCCTCTTCTCCAGTCTAAACACCCCCAGCTCCCTCAGCCTCTCATCA